>CM046878.1:41935980-42329620 GCA_025667525.1 Glebionis coronaria
AATTTATTTTTCCTTGAACGCCACTAATCGAGTTAACCAATAAATAGTAACTATTTTAAATAAATATGTATAGTTAACATTTCGAAAAATTTATCGAACGAATACTCTAAATTAATGGAAAAATCATTTTAAAATCAACGATGCGTAATTCGAAAACCAAATCACATTTTATCAAACTCAAACGAGTCACGAACCATTTATTTACAAACGTTATAAGAAAATTTACATTTCAGTCCCCATAGTATTGAAAACCTTTCACTTTATTTTTCACAAAAATTAACTAGCACATATAAAAGCCTAACATTAGGATTTTCTAACTCATTATACCCAAACCCTAACCCTAGATAAAAACACACACTTTATAATTTCAGCCGTCACTTTTCCGGCCTTGATTCCGGCGACCGGAATCTTGCACAACCACCATTTTACCACTCGATCTATACTGTGAATCACCAAACTACATCACCATTCTATCACCTTCACTACCACCATACGAATCCACCACTGACCCGCCACTCTGCCACCACTATATACCATCAAAAACCACCATGTTCATCATCATCATTTGGCCATCACCAACTCCAGCCGCTGCCTCCACTAATAGATCTATTCGACCTATTATCATCCACTCCATCACAACTTGGACAATAGTGGTGTTTACCACCTGTTCGCAGCACCCTCGCCATCAAATATCACGAGCACCCATCAACCCCACCATTTATATAGTTGTGGTCTCATCCACGAACCACCATAAAACCACCACAATCGTCATCTTTATCCTTGTAAACCACCAGGCCTGTACACCCGATCATAAAACCCACCAGTAGCCACTGGTAAGCCGACGACCACCACCAGCAGTCACTACTGGCGGGTGCGTTGTTCCGGTTTTATAACAGCCATCGAGAGGAGGGGATTGTTGCGGTTCATCAACACAAAAGGGGTGTTTATTTCGGTTTATATCGAGCACCACCATACCATACCAGATCTAGCCATGGTTCATGTTTGGTTCGATTATACACCACCTATAGGTGTGTCGGGTTTGAGTTAGAAACGACCAGCGAAGGGTGCATTTGTCCGACTGAGTATAGCAGCCTTAGGGGCGTTTGGTTTGCTGATTTACAAACAACACGCCACATGTGACACCCTAGAACCGAGGTCATTAACGTTACCCTAAATTACGCTAATTTTTGAAATTTTTTATAAATTTTAATTTCTATATATATTAGTATTTTGGTTAAAGCCGATGTTCGAGGTTATAATTTTTACGATTGACGATTCAAGAAGGACGATGACGAATACGATCCCGATGGATGCCCAAATTTCCATAATTATTGACGATTTATCGATAATGTAATTTTTCGAGAATTTTACTTACGGTTCGTGTTAAGTTGAGTCGGGTGAGTTTTATAGCTTTCCGAGTACATTTAAAGTATCCCAAAAGTATTTTGGAGTGTTTGGGATGATTTCCGACTCCCGTAAAATTTTCTAAAATGACTAGTGAGTCATTCCCGCAAAGTTTTGGTGTCGTTTTTGCTTAAGGCCAAAAGAAAGGTGAAATTGCAACTTGGTCCCTCCCATTTCACAAAATGGGGACAAATCACACACACACAACACTTAACAAAAAAAAAGACACAAACTCTCTCCCTCTCTCTCTAGGCCGACGGCCAAACCCCCACACCACCACCATCCACCATTTTTTTTGAGTTTTGACAAAATCTAACCTTAGAACACCTTCTAAAATCCATTGGTGAGTGTTAATCCATGGTTATTTCAAACATGCATTAACAAAATTTTTCCAAAAATTTTCAAGATCATTCAAACTCGTTTTTGAGGTTAATTGGATTAATGCATGTTAAATTCATGTAAAATGAGAGTATAATCACTAATCAAACCCACCAAAATTGATTTGGTTGTGGTGATTTGGTCACCCAAACCCCACGGCTAAAGGGGGTGTTTGGGGAGCCATGGTGATTGATGATTTTGAGCATTGGTTTTGTGTTTAGCCTTGTGTTTATTGATGTGTTAGATGGGTACAAGTGTTTGCATGTTTGTTTTTAGATTTTTAGATTATAAGGTTGATGATCAATAGGGGTTAGGGACTGAAATTAGTGTTTGGTTATGATTGGGAATGCTTAGGATGAAGCCTAGTAATGATTAATAGGTTTGGAATCGAGCTTAAGTGTGATTTTGGCACGGTTAAATTTAGGCAGAAAGTTTAAGACCTTTTCATAAAAATAATTTTTCCTACAGGTCTAGATAGCTAAATGTAGTCATAGAGGGCCTTCTTAGCTTTAATTTGGTATAAGGTAGAGCTCGTGACTCCAAACGAGCCAAAAGTTATGAGGTTTTAAAGATCGTGTACCGGGAGACGAGAACTTTCATAATCCGAATTTATGTTTAGTTTTAGTCAAATCCCGAGGACCACAAGTATGAATTGGTAAAAGGTCAAAGGTCAAATTTTGGTCACAAACCTGTGTAATTGAGTCTATAAGTGGACTTAGGAGTCAAAGAGGTCAAGGGTGCATTTCAAATAGGTCAAAGAAGTCCAAGTTGGTCGAAGTACAATTTCAGTCCGAAAAATGTAGTTTTTGGAAAAGCGTTGAGTAACGGGTCGTAGAAGTAAAAACTTTTATTGGGATTAAAAATGTGTTATCTACAGGTCTTATAGTATTTTTGAGAATTTTGTCAAATTTTATAAGAATGGTTAAATATAGTAAAACAGCCCGTACTTTCGGTAAGTACCGGCGAAAATGAGTAAAAATGGATGACGTAAATAATAAGAACAAATGGTGTGAAATGAGTGATGCTTGTTGTTTTGTTTTGGCGTGAGTTGTAATTGTCCTAAGTGACTAGTATCTATGTATTTTATACAGTACCATAAGGTATTTAAAATGAGGTTACTCATTACGCGCTATTTGGTTGATAGGTGTTGATTTACCCGGGCATCCGTATCGTCGTCAGTGATCATCTCTCGAACTACCGACTACTTAATATATAAGGTGTGAATTTATAGCCTCGCTTATATTTATTTCAAACTGTTTTACCCGCGAGGGAAATGCATGCTAGTTTTTAAAATGAACGTATGTCATGAATGATTGTTAGTCCCGAATGTTGCCTTAGAAATTGTGTTGAGTACCTAGTTGCAAAAGACCCTAATTTCATGAACTATTAACTATTGTCTTGCCCTTGCGAAGGGGGAAATAGCCGCTTATACAAAGTGATAGTACTATGGGGTTGACTACCCTATCCGAGACGAGGGCTAGTACGTTGATACCCCCTGCGGACGGATAATTTGTGATAAGAGACAAGGTATAATTGCAACTGATGCCTTATTAGGGGCCATGGTTTCATCTGAATCACGCCGGTAATTATTACGCGGGTGATTGAGTTAACGGTTTAGTGTCATGAGCTTAAACACAATTGTCAGTATCTTGAATATAGATTGTTTGATCGACAAGTCTATGAATGATCGTGAATGGTTTTTATTTCATATACGTTCAAAATGAATTGTAAAATCTATGAATTCCACTCAACGTTTTCGTTGACCAAATTTTGGCATGTGTTTCAGGTAACCGCTGAAGTGTAGCATGGAGCGTGCATGGGATGGATGTTGTGTGTATGGCTTGGAGTCTGCTTGTTTTTCCTCCCTTTCCCACTTAAACATTTTTAAATTTTAATGTTATGTTGTTGTGAAACTGAAATTCTTGGGTCGAGATTCATGGGGACCGAAAACGCTAAACTCTGTTGTACCAAGTAGGGTTGGAAAAACCGTGGACATGTATCATCTAACAATTTTTAATTCAAGTTTTAAGCTGACGTCTCTTTAGAGTCGTTCGATATATCTTGTGTGTAATGATAACTGAGTAGCACCCAAATGTTGTAGTTCCGCTGCGCATAGCATTTTGTGGGGGTGTTACAGATTGGTAATCAGAGCCATGAGTTATAGAGAACTAGGTCGTTTTTGAAAATCCTAAACTATAACTTTTGGTGTCGTAAGAAATGGTCCAAGCACACACAACTATCCTGCATGGCTCCGGTAAGATTTATTTTTGTATTCATGGCATTTGACGTATACTTTTGAGTTGAAGTATATATGTGGGTAATTATTACGTAAGTATGGAAATTACTATATGTAGACGTTGAAATTATACGTGGAATATCCGACATCGTAATTTTTGTATTAATCATGCATGAGCATCATATTATTACATTTTGGGCATATGTACCACCTTTGCATTGCATTTGCATGCATGTATTTATAAATATTGTATAATTACTTATGTACCCTCCGAAATTCGCTGTTATTGCAGGAATGGCCGAGGTACCGCCTAATGATAATGGAAACGATTACGTCGTAGGTCACGAAGGGGGACCGTTTCCTCCGAACCCGCCGGATAATGACAATGGATGGATCGCTCCAGAAGAGGAAATAGGGCCGGAAAATGACAATGATGAAAGTGAGGTGGACAATTTTAGCATCAGTAGTGATGAGAGTGAGGATTCTGAGGAAGAGCCCGAGGAACTAATGGATGATGGCATTCCCGAGAATGCTGTAGGTCAGACCGAACCTGATTTGTTTCAATCTCCGAATTCGCCGAAGGGTTATGAAGTACCTCCCACCGATCGATATGAGCAGCAACCCTTTAATCGCCCGATGGACAATTGTAAGGACTATTTGAGAACAGTGCCAGGATTTGTTCGAGTAAGTAATGGGAGCGGTGTAGAGTCCAGCAAATCATCCAAGTCGCAATCGATTCATGAGAATATCGCAAGGGTCTACTTTTCGAGACCAAGACACTACTGGGATCCCGCAGGTCGTTTGAGGAGGATGGATAGGTTGATGTATGAGCGGTTTGTAGTTGAGACCAGGGTAATTAAGAGGTTTGATAAGAATGAAAGGGAACACCAAAGACTGTTGGAAAAGACTGCAAGAATTGAGTATGATGGAAATGTAAACAAAAGTGACATCAACAGTCTAAGATCGATGGTCGCGAATTTGAGCGCTAGTCTTGACCGTGTTAGGGAAGATCAAGTGAGATTGTCAAGGATGCAGAGTTGGGAGCATCGAGTGAGAGCATCATTGCCCCCAGATTGGAGATTCATGGACGACTTGAAGATGGAGGCTAATGACTTCATGATTCAGCCGCCTACTAGAGGTGCTTGTATTACTGTGGGAAATCAGGTAGTGATTGAGTGTGGGTCTACATCAGGGACGAAAAAGGAGACTGAATGTGGGCCGAATGACAAAGGAAAGAGAAAAATGGATGATGTGGACAAGGATGATAGCGAAGAGGAACCCGAGGAAGATGATGATGAACCGCCATCCAAGAGGCCATGTGGATCACCACATGCCTAGTTGCTTGTCTTGTATTTTATCTTTGCTCGTTGTAATAGAACTGTTTTAGACTTTTGTATGATGGCATTATGACGAAAAACTTGAGGACTTAAGTTTTATGGTGAATGATTGTAGTGGCAACACTTGTCACAATTTTGGTTAATTATCAATACAATCCATGTATACCTTTCATGATCTGTGATATGTCTTAAATTTGATCTTTTGTGATGTGAATTGATGAATATTAGTAACTCTGTAGTGATGTGTCGTTGTATGTGTATTATGTCTTGAAAGAGAAATCCATCTTAATCTTGATGTGTATACTTACATTGTTTTTCTATTTTCCCTGTCTTGCAGAAAGAGATATTCGATAACACCATGCCTCCAAAGTTAACCGCCGATCGTGTAAACATAATGATTCAGGAAGCTATAGCAAATGCGCTAGAAGCGGACCGAGCCGGGAGAAATCAGGACCAGGATAGAAACGCGGGGAGACAGCAAGCCCCGAGAGTGTGTACCTATTCTAGTTTTATGAAATGCGGTCCCACGCAATTTCGTGGAACTGGTGGAGCTCTAGAACTTAGAAGATGGTTGGAAAAGGTTGAAAGTACTTTCAAAATCAGCGGTTGTTCAGAAGCGGACAAGGTTAAGTTTGCGGCTGCTACGTTTCTTGACGATGCATTAAGTTGGTGGAACACCCAAGTAGCCACTGTTGGATTGGCTGTAGCGAATGCAAGAACATGGACTGCGACAAAAGCTCTTTTGACTAAGAAGTTCTGCCCGGAAGAGGAATTGGGTCAATTGGAAGATGAGTTGAGGCACCTGACCTTGAAGAACAATGATATCGCTGCTTACACCAGGAGGTTTAATGAACTAAGCCTTTTGTGTCCAGACATTTTTGCCAATGATGCCAAGAAGATGAAACAGTACATCAAAGGTTTATCCAGTAATATCAAAGGTGAGACGACTTCGTCTAAACCTGGGTCGTTTGATGAAGCGGTCCAGATGGCTCACGCATTGATGAACGTCAAGCTCCAGGACAAGAAGAACTTCATTGCTGAAGGAAACAAGAGGAAATGGGAAGCGGCACAAAGCAATCAATCCCAGGGCCAAAACCGAGGTGGAAATCGAAACAACCATGGTCAGAACCGCAATCAGCAGTTTAACCAACGAAGGAATGAAGGGATGAGGGCTGTGAAAAACCCCAGAGGAGTAAAAGTGAATCCCCACTGTGGTAGGTGCAACTTTTACCATGTCGGGAATTGCCCGCCTGCATGCGGCAAATGTGGAAAAGCAGGTCACAGGACGTCTGGTTGCCGAGCGGGAGGAGTAGCCACTGGGGCAAATGCTATCAGAATGAGGGGATGTTTTGGATGTGGAGAGAGAGGCCATATGCAAGTGAATTGCCCGAAGGCAGGAAACAAGCGGGGAGGTAACAACGCTGCTGCCGTGTATCAAGTAGGGACGGCTGATAAACCACAGGGTCCTAACGTGGTTACCGGTACGTTTTTGCTAGACGCTTGTGATGCTAGTATTTTGTTTGATTCTGGCTCCGACAAGAGTTTTGTAGATGTTAAATTTAGTCGTCATATCGATAGAAAACCGGTGTTGTTAGCGACTAGTTATAACGTTGAGTTAGCCGATGGAAAAATTGTTAGTACGAATTCTATACTGAGAGGGTGTACCTTGAAGTTAGGAAATTACGCTTTTAAAATCGACTTGATGCCTATAGAGCTAGGATCGTTTGACGTGATTGTGGGAATGGATTGGCTAATGGCGCACAGTGCTATGATCGTCTGTGGCGAGAGATTAGTTCAGATTCCGTTGAGGAATAAAGTCTTGACGGTGAAGGGAGACGAATGCACTTCTCGTTTGAAAGTGATTTCCTGTTTGAAAATGATGAAGTATGTAGAGAGCGGATGCGATGTGTTTTTGGCACAAGTTTCGAGTGATGGTGATTTAGAGGCAAGGATTGAAGAGGTACCTGTTATCTGCGAATATCCGGAAGTTTTTCCAGACGAGTTGCCGGGTTTACCACCCACCCGTGAGGTCGAGTTTCAAATTGATTTGGTGCCAGGAGCTGCACCGGTTGCGCGTGAACCTTATCGCTTAGCACCATCCGAGTTAAAGGAGTTATCGGATCAACTGAAGGAATTGATGGACAAGGGATTTATTAGGCCGAGCTCATCACCATGGGGAGCGCCAGTGTTGTTTGTGAAGAAGAAAGATGGTTCATTTCGGATGTGTATTGACTATAGGGAACTCAACAAGCTGACGGTTAAGAATCGGTACCCATTGCCGAGGATTGACGATTTGTTTGATCAATTGCAAGGTTCCAGTGTATACTCAAAGATCGACTTAAGATCAGGGTATCATCAACTACGTGTAAGAGAGGAGGATATTCCTGTAACTGCCTTTCGTACGCGGTATGGACACTTTGAATTTCGAGTGATGCCGTTTGGGTTGACGAACGCGCCTGCTGTATTCATGGACCTTATGAATCGCGTGTGCAAGCCGTATCTAGATAAGTTTGTTATTGTCTTCATCGATGATATACTTATTTACTCTAAGAGTAAGGAGGACCACGAGAAGCACCTGAGGAAGATTTTGGAGTTGTTAAAGAAGGAGAAGCTGTATGCGAAATTCTCGAAGTGTGAGTTTTGGTTAGAATCCGTGCAATTCCTAGGTCACGTGATTGATAGCAAGGGAGTTCGCGTGGATCCTGCCAAGGTCGAAGCGATCAGGGAATGGTCGGCACCGACAACGCCGACTGAAGTTCGACAATTCCTTGGTTTAGCTGGGTATTATCGAAGGTTCATTGAAGGATTTTCGTTGATTGCAAAACCATTGACAAAGCTTACCGAAAAGAATAGGGTGTATGAATGGGGAAATGAGGAAGAACTCGCTTTCAAAACGCTCAAGGACAAGTTATGTTCCGCATCGATATTGTCATTGCCTGAAGGAACCGAAGATTTTGTAGTGTATTGTGATGCATCTCGTAAGGGTTATGGAGCGGTTTTGATGCAGCGTGAAAAGGTGATAGCTTACGCATCGAGGCAACTGAGGAAGAATGAGGAGAACTACACGACGCACGATTTGGAATTAGGAGCTGTAGTTTTTGCGTTGAAGTTGTGGAGACATTATTTGTATGGGACGAAGTGTGTTGTATTCACTGACCACAAGAGTTTGCAACACATTTTAGATCAAAAGGAGTTGAATATGCGACAGAGACGATGGGTTGAACTACTGAGTGATTACGACTGCGAAATTCGCTACCACCCTGGCAAGGCGAATGTTGTAGCGGATGCACTGAGTAGGAAGGAACGGGAGAAACCTTTGAGAGTCAGAGCTTTGGTGATGACTGAGAGCGTTGACTTAACCGAAACTATACTGAAGGCTCAAGAGAGGGGACTAATGAAAGGGAATGTTGAAGCTGAGAACTTGGGAAGAATGTTGAAACCTCTTTTCGTGATTAGGTCAGACGGACTGAGATATTTTGAGAATCGGATTTGGTTACCATTGTATTCATCTGAGGAAGGAAAGCCTGGAGTTCGAGAATTGGTTATGAACGAGTCGCATAAGTCGAAATATTCGATACATCCTGGATCGGATAAAATGTATCACGACCTGAAGAAAGTTTATTGGTGGCCGAATATGAAGGCGGATATTGCTCGTTACGTTAGTAAGTGTTTGACTTGCGCGAAGGTTCAAGCAGAACATAAGAAACCATCTGGATTGTTGGTACAACCAGAGATCCCGGAATGGAAATGGGAGAAAATCGCTATGGATTTCGTGACGGGTTTACCTAGAACTCCTAGTGGATGTGATATGATATGGGTAATAGTGAATAGATTAACGAAATCTGCTCATTTCTTACCTATGAAGAAGACGGACAACATGGAAAAGCTAGCCAGTGTGTACGTGAAAGAGATCGTCTGCAGACATGGAGTGCCGTTATCGATCATTTCAGATCGCGACAGTAGATTTACTTCGGAATTTTGGAAATCGCTTCAACGTGCGATGGGCACTGAATTAAATTTAAGTACGGCTTATCACCCGGAAACTGATGGCCAGAGTGAACGAACTATTCAGACGATGGAGGACATGCTCCGAGCATGCGTGATTGATTTTGGAGGAAGTTGGGAACGCCACTTGCCTCTAGTGGAGTTTTCGTATAATAATAATTATCATGCGAGTATCAAGGCAGCACCGTTCGAAGCATTGTATGGAAGGAAGTGTAGATCACCTGTGTGTTGGAGTGAAGTAGGAGAAAGTCAATTGACTGGACCCGAAATGGTTTTAGAAACGACAGAGAAGATTGTGCAAATCAAGAACCGACTACTTGCTGCGAGAAGCCGACAGAAGAGTTATGCCGATAACAGAAGGAAACCGTTGGAGTTTGAAGTCGGAGATATGGTTATGCTCAAGGTATCGCCGTGGAAGGGTGTAATTTGTTTTGGGAAGAAAGGAAAGTTGAGTCCGAGGTATATTGGACCATTTAAGATCGTTGAACGAATTGGACCAGTAGCGTACAAGTTAGAGTTGCCGAGCGAGCTTAGCGCTATTCACGACACGTTTCACGTATCGAACCTGAAGAAGAGTTTGGCGGATAAGGAATTGGTGATTCCTTTGGACGAGATTCGACTGGACGACAAAATGCATTTTGTGGAAGAACCTGTGGAAATTATGGACCGAGAGGTCAAGAGACTGAAGCGTAGTAGAATTCCTATTGTGAAGGTTCGCTGGAATTCTAGGCATGGACCGGAATACACCTGGGAACGTGAGGACTTTTTCAAGGAAAGGTATCCTCATCTGTTCCAGCAGAAAGAAATGTGAGTACAAGAAGAGGCGAGCGCCGGGACGTCGCTCTCTTTAAGGAGGGGTGGATGTGACACCCTAGAACCGAGGTCATTAACGTTACCCTAAATTACGCTAATTTTTGAAATTTTTAATAAATTTTAATTTCTATATATATTAGTATTTTGGTTAAAGCCGATGTTCGAGGTTATAATTTTTACGATTGACGATTCAAGAAGGACGATGACGAATACGATCCCGATGGATGCCCAAATTTCCATAATTATTGACGATTTATCGATAATGTAATTTTTCGAGAATTTTACTTACGGTTCGTGTTAAGTTGAGTCGGGTGAGTTTTATAGCTTTCCGAGTACATTTAAAGTATCCCAAAAGTATTTTGGAGTGTTTGGGATGATTTCCAACTCCCGTAAAATTTTCTAAAATGACTAGTGAGTCAATCCCGCAAAGTTTTGGTGTCGTTTTTGCTTAAGGCCAAAAGAAAGGTGAAATTGCAACTTGGTCCCTCCCATTTCACAAAATGGGGACAAATCACACACACACAACACTTAACAAAAAAAAAGACACAAACTCTCTCCCTCTCTCTCTAGGCCGACGGCCAAACCCCCACACCACCACCATCCACCATTTTTTTTTGAGTTTTGACAAAATCTAACCTTAGACCACCTTCTAAAATCCATTGGTGAGTGTTAATCCATGGTTATTTCAAACATGCATTAACAAAATTTTTCCAAAAATTTTCAAGATCATTCAAACTCGTTTTTGAGGTTAATTGGATTAATGCATGTTAAATTCATGTAAAATGAGAGTATAATCACTAATCAAACCCACCAAAATTGATTTGGTTGTGGTGATTTGGTCACCCAAACCCCACGGCTAAAGGGGGTGTTTGGGGAGCCATGGTGATTGATGATTTTGAGCATTGGTTTTGTGTTTAGCCTTGTGTTTATTGATGTGTTAGATGGGTACAAGTGTTTGCATGTTTGTTTTTAGATTTTTAGATTATAAGGTTGATGATCAATAGGGGTTAGGGACTGAAATTAGTGTTTGGTTATGATTGGGAATGCTTAGGATGAAGCCTAGTAATGATTAATAGGTTTGGAATCGAGCTTAAGTGTGATTTTGGTACGGTTAAATTTAGGCAGAAAGTTTAAGACCTTTTCATAAAAATAATTTTTCCTACAGGTCTAGATAGCTAAATGTAGTCATAGAGGGCCTTCTTAGCTTTAATTTGGTATAAGGTAGAGCTCGTGACTCCAAACGAGCCAAAAGTTATGAGGTTTTAAAGATCGTGTACCGGGAGACGAGAACTTTCATAATCCGAATTTATGTTTAGTTTTAGTCAAATCCCGAGGACCATAAGTATGAATTGGTAAAAGGTCAAAGGTCAAATTTTGGTCACAAACCTGTGTAATTGAGTCTATAAGTGGACTTAGGAGTCAAAGAGGTCAAGGGTGCATTTCAAATAGGTCAAAGAAGTCCAAGTTGGTCGAAGTACAATTTCAGTCCGAAAAATGTAGTTTTTGGAAAAGCGTTGAGTAACGGGTCGTAGAAGTAAAAACTTTTATTGGGATTAAAAATGTGTTATCTACAGGTCTTATAGTATTTTTGAGAATTTTGTCAAATTTTATAAGAATGGTTAAATATAGTAAAACAGCCCGTACTTTCGGTAAGTACCGGCGAAAATGAGTAAAAATGGATGACGTAAATAATAAGAACAAATGGTGTGAAATGAGTGATGCTTGTTGTTTTGTTTTGGCGTGAGTTGTAATTGTCCTAAGTGACTAGTATCTATGTATTTTATACAGTACCATAAGGTATTTAAAATGAGGTTACTCATTACGCGTTATTTGGTTGATAGGTGTTGATTTACCCGGGCATCCGTATCGTCGTCAGTGATCATCTCTCGAACTACCGACTACTTAATATATAAGGTGTGAATTTATAGCCTCGCTTATATTTATTTCAAACTGTTTTACCCGCGAGGGAAATGCATGCTAGTTTTTAAAATGAACGTATGTCATGAATGATTGTTAGTCCCGAATGTTGCCTTAGAAATTGTGTTGAGTACCTAGTTGCAAAAGACCCTAATTTCATGAACTATTAACTATTGTCTTGCCCTTGCGAAGGGGGAAATAGCCGCTTATACAAAGTGATAGTACTATGGGGTTGACTACCCTATCCGAGACGAGGGCTAGTACGTTGATACCCCCTGCGGACGGATAATTTGTGATAAGAGACAAGGTATAATTGCAACTGATGCCTTATTAGGGGCCATGGTTTCATCTGAATCACGCCGGTAATTATTACGCGGGTGATTGAGTTAACGGTTTAGTGTCATGAGCTTAAACACAATTGTCAGTATCTTGAATATAGATTGTTTGATCGACAAGTCTATGAATGATCGTGAATGGTTTTTATTTCATATACGTTCAAAATGAATTGTAAAACCTATGAATTCCACTCAACGTTTTCGTTGACCAAATTTTGGCATGTGTTTCAGGTAACCGCTGAAGTGTAGCATGGAGCGTGCATGGGATGGATGTTGTGTGTATGGCTTGGAGTCTGCTTGTTTTTCCTCCCTTTCCCACTTAAACATTTTTAAATTTTAATGTTATGTTGTTGTGAAACTGAAATTCTTGGGTCGAGATTCATGGGGACCGAAAACGCTAAACTCTGTTGTACCAAGTAGGGTTGGAAAAACCGTGGACATGTATCATCTAACAATTTTTAATTCAAGTTTTAAGCTGACGTCTCTTTAGAGTCGTTCGATATATCTTGTGTGTAATGATAACTGAGTAGCACCCAAATGTTGTAGTTCCGCTGCGCATAGCATTTTGTGGGGGTGTTACACCACAAGGGTGTTTGTTGCTGATTAGCAGCCACATAAGGGTGTGTATGGATCTGCTGTATGGGAGCAGCAGGAAGGGGAGTTTGGATCTGCAGACAGCGTATAAGGGGCGTTCGGGACTGCAAACAACGTATAAGGGGCGTTTGGGACTGTAGACAGTAAACAGTTAGGGTGCGGTCGGGTTCATCAGCCCACCGATAAGGGTGCGTTTGGGTTATGTGGACGCGGGACTTCAAGGGATTAGAGTACCAAGCGCGATTACAAATTCGTGGTTTGTTGTGGTTTAGAAATCGGCTAATAGCGTATATAACATTAATATTTAATTAAAACGAATTAAACAGTGGTATACATATATAAGTATATATTATTAATGGTTAACTAAATATGTCGAACACGAGCATTATTGCGAGAATTATAAACAATTATATGTTTAATTATGTGTTTAAAGAGATCAAATCGGGCGTTTGGCTTTTAAATTATAACACATAGGTTGTGTTTGGTTTATCTAATTATAGTGGTTAAATAGCCTAATTGGATATATGTTAAAACATGATTTGTGTAACATAGATTGTTTGGAAAATGGAGAATATTGAGAATTAATTGAATATGGAAAATATTGTACAAACGAATAGGCCATGTCAAATTTTTTATAAAATCCTATACTTCAAATTTTATATGGTACAAACTACTATTATATTTGTAAACGATAAATAAATAAATATTATTATATTTGTAAACCGGTAAAATAAATAAATTCGATTGTATTGATAAACCAATAAAAGTTATATATTTTTTTTACTTAAAAGTGACAATTAACTTAAGTGGTGATTTTCTTAAAATGTGTCGAACTATGTTGTCTAATTATTTGTATCACGATCGTTATACTGTAAATACAAAATAAATATATACTTTGATTTATTTTGTAAGATGGTTGTCTCTATTATATAATTCAACGTAAGAATTATATCATCGTCTGGTTATACGTAATGTGTACGGAATACATTACATATTTTGTGTGTGCTTAATTTATTAATTTTATTTAACCAACCACCGAACTATTATAATTTAGAACTTAACTATTTTATCAACGGGTCACCTTGATGTACATATGTATCGAGAACTAAAATATACATTTTCTTAAGTTATTGGTTTAGCCGATTAGTTAAACCACAACACCATGACCGAGCCGTATCGATTTCCGTTTCTACTGAGCGTATTGTTAGCATCACTATTATTCGCGCTACTTCGTCGAGGTGAGTTCATACCCCACCTTTTCTTGCTTTGAATTGAGTTATAAATGTTTTATAATTGCTCTTTGGGGGAGGTACATGCTTGGTCATAAACTACTTATAAACTTGCTTGGTTGTTAGAAACTGACATTAAACTTGTTTGGTTGTCTATAACTGTTTATAAATTACTTGATTGTCATAAGCTAATGTTAAGCTTACTTGGTTGGTCATAAACTACTTATAAACTTGCTTGGTTGTCAGAAACTGACATTAAACTTGTTTTGTTGTCTATAACTGTTTATAAATTACTTGATTGTCATAAGCTAATGTTAAGCTTACTTGGTTGGTCATAAACTATCTTTAAACTGGTTTAATTGTTACGTGCTGAGTGGTCAACTCCTCTAATTGTTATACATATGAATGCTGATACTAAAATTTCTATTGTGATTTTCATAGCCCAAAACTTTAACTGCTTTTTACTGGTTCTCGGGTAGAGACAATGGTTGCAAGAATGAACACAAGTGCATATCTCTTTTATGTATTGGTCTAAGTCCCACTTTAACCCAATTACCTTGGCCCATTATCATGAACCGTTAATTTCAGACCGGATGACCGGTCGAAAGCGCGAATGTTATGGATAGATCAATCGGGGTTGACACCCCTGTCCGGCTTGGTCCAACAGAGGACAAGCGGGCACAGTTTCATTTGAGTCTGTGGACGGATGTCGTGGGTTAGGCATCCGTAGGGGCTGCATTATGTGATTATACTACCGGTGTTGTTAACGCTTCGGTGTCATGAGCTTAGACAATAATAACTGCCTTATTTTATTTAGTGACTTTGTATTTGTTATATTGTCACTAAGTGGTTGGAAAATCATGTGGTTCATTAAACAATTCTATTCTATTGAAAAACTTTATTATTTATCAGTGAGCTTTGTTTTTATCAGAAAACGCTAACTATTATCTATGAACTCTGTTTTATCAGAAAACTCTATTTATTTCTAGAAAACTCTGTTATTACCAGTAAGCTATATTTACTATCAGTAAACTCTGCTTTTATCAGTAAACTCTATTTTTATTAGCAAACTTTGTTTTTATCAGTAAACTCTGTTTTTATCAATAAACTTTGTTTTTACTAGTAAACTTTGAAATTATCAAAGAAAGTCTATTAAACAGAAACTGTGATTTTTAACTCTTATATTTTACTGCAAGGTGCAGTGGTCGGTAAAACTCTATTTTTTTTATAAACGTTTTAAAACAAAACTTATGAACTCACCAACTTTATGTTGACATTTTTAAGCTTGTATTTCAGGTACTTGACTATGTGGATTATTTGGAGTCTACTTTATGGTTTTTGGCATGTAGAGGTCGTTCTCGGATCAAGCTCTCGAATACTCATGAAGTCACAAGTCCCCAAAGCAAGTCTTCCGCTGCAGTAAATTTGGGGGTGTGACATAAATAATTTAACCCTAAACCATATAACCCTTATACCATAAACCTTAATTAAACGATAATTCATAATCCTACATACCATAATCCCTAATCCTTAAACATTAAACCCTAAACATTAAACCTCAATAAACACTAAACCTTAAACCAATGAACCCTAAACAACCAATGAACCCTAAACACTAAATCATAAACCGGTACATATAAACCTTAAATCCTATTTAACCCTTAAATCATAAACCCTAGCTAACTAAACCATAAATCATAAACCTTAAAACATAAACCAATAAACCTTAAACCCTAATTAAGCCCTAAACCTTAAAGTAATGCACCCTAAACACTATATCATATTGTACACCTTAAACCTATAAACCTATAAACCTTAAAACCTATTTAACCCTTAAACCACAAACCCTAGCTAATTAAACCATAAATCATAAACCTTAAACCATAAACCAGTAAACCTTAAACCCTAATTAAGCCTAAACCTTTAAAGTAATGCACCCTAATTAAACACTATATCATACACCTTAAACCATTTAACCTTAAATCCTATTTAATCCTTAAAACCACAAACCCTAGCTAATTAAACAATAAATCCAAAACCTTAAACTTTAAACCATAAACCAATGAACCTTAAACCCTAAGCCCTAAACCAATGCACTCTAAACACTATATCATACACCTTAAACCTATAAACTTTAAATCCTATTTAACCCTTAAACCATAAACCAATGAACCTTAAACCCTAAACCCTAAGCCCTAAACCTTAAACCAATGCACCCTAATTAAACACTATATTATACACGTTAAACCATTTAACCTTAACTCCTATTTAACCCTTAAAACCACAAACCCTAGCTAATTAAACCATAAATCCTAAACCTTAAACCTTAAACCATAAACCAATGAACCTTAAACCCTAAACCCTAAACCAATGCACTCTAAACACTATATCATACACCTTAAACCTATAAACCTTAAATCCTATTTAACCCTTAAAACATAAACCAATGAACCTTAAACCCTAAACCCTAAGCCCTAAACCTTAAACCAATGCACCCTAATTAAACACTATATCATACACCTTAAACCATTTAACCTTAAATCCTATTTAACCCTTAAAACTACAAACCCTAGCTAATTAAACCATAAATCCTAAACCTTAAACCTTAAACCATAAACCAATGAACCTTAAACCCTAAACCCTATAAGCCCTAAACCCTATAAACCTTAAATCATAATTAATCCTTAAACCACAAACCCTAGCTAATTAAACCATAAATCTCAAACCTAATTAAACCTTAAACCATAAACCAATGAACCTTAAACCCTAAACCCTATAAGCCCTAAACCATATAAACCTTAAATCATAATTAATCCTTAAACCACAAACCCTAGCTAATTAAACCATAAATCCTAATTAAACCTTAATAAACCACACTATCTAATTAAACCATAAATCCTAAAAACCCTAACTAAACATAAACCACTTCATTAACCCTAAACCATAAACCCTAAATCATAAATCCTAAACCTTAACCCTCAACCCTATATATACCTTAAACCATAAACCCCAACCCTAAACCCTAAACCCTAACACATTACTAAACTATAATTTTGTCACCCTAACCTTACTAAACCGACCATTCAAAATCGACCTTATTCATATTTAAGTTTTTTAACTAAAATTTTATGTTTAAAGTTAATTAAAGTAATATTTTTATGTTATGTTTAAAATTATAACCTTTTTAAAATTAGTTAATTTTGACAAAAATGTTTTTAATAAAAATACAACGTATATGTTTTTTTATTTACTTACTATTATTTATTTATTATTAACTTTTTATAATTAAATGTTAGTTACTATAATTTTATTAGTAAGTAATTTTAAATATTATTTACATTTTCATTAAACACAAATAATATCGAGCAACCATCTAGCTTGTAACCGCCACCATCTTCAGAATCACACACAGGAAGAACAAACCCTAAATCTTCATCCAATACACAATAAAAAACATAAAACCCTCATACACAATAGTCGCCAATCTACACAATCATTAACGGCATGACGAATCAGGAAAAAAGGTAATGCAACAATCAATATTGTTCTATTTAAATATTAGGGTTCATACGAATAGTGTAAGTTTGTTATGGTATTAGGGTTTACACTAATTTTTAATGCATGTATGTGGACCTATTTCATTTTTAATTAACGTGATTCGATTTATAGGACTAGCCCTTCTTAATCTATGTCATTTTTAATTAACGTGTTTATATGGTCTATGTTTCAATCTTGGTTATGGTTATTGGGAATCTAAACTTGTTAGATTCCCTGATCATAGATTTAAACATAATTAAGCTGTTAGATAGTCCCTTGCCTGTGCCTAGGAGGCAGACAAGTATCACAAGACTTACAGAGATCCAAGTCTCTATGAGCAACCTCAGAGGAGTCCATGTCAGAGACATTGTCAAGGAAGTCAAAGATTACTTGAAGACATATTCATTGGCTGTGATGGATAACAGCCAAGATGTATCAGGGACTCTGAGGGGTTGAGGGTTATCAGGGGTGGCAATACCCTGTTAACACTCAGCACACTTTGGACATGCCATTTGTGTGTTCGAGACTATGAAGAAAAAGGAAACTGTTTTGACAACTGTTTCCTTAAAGCATAATGGAAGACTACCAAGAATAGAAGAACATCATGTGACTGATGTGGGAACTTGTGAAAGCTTGTGTAGTCACCATCAAGTACTATTTAGGTCAATCTCGTAAAACTATAAATAGGATGTGTATCCATGCATTAATGTTCAACACTTTGAGTATATTCAGAACATTATTGCATAGAACTTATAGAATCAAACAGCTGCGACTGTATTCATAAGTTAGGGTTTATAGTTGTTCAAAGTGTACACAACACATTGTCATCAAACGGTGTTATCCATAACACTTGTAATTCTTTATTATACAATAATAAGATTACGTTAGAAAAGTAATACCTTGTGTTGATTAGTTAAGATTAGGGTTTCTAGCATTGATTAGGGACTTTCAATTGGTATCAGAGCGGTGTTTGATATTAAAACCTTCAAGAAACATCGTTCTCAGTTTTATAATCAAGATCCACCATGCCAGAAACTTCTAACCCACCACAATCACCTTCCACAACACCATCTTCACCAAGACTCAACCCTCCTGCCACTGACGATGATCTACCCCAACTTCTTGACTCAAGAGGTGGATCACATGTCACAAGTGTACCAGTCTTTGATGAAGAAGATTTTGCCAGTTGGAAGAGTCAATTTCTTGTGTATCTCGATGGACTTGAAACTTTTCTTCTAGAAATTTTAGAAAATGGTCCTTATATTCCCATGGCGCTTACCTCCACTGAAGAAAACCCTCTTCCCAAACCTCTCAAACAATGGACTCCAGCTGATAGAAAATTGGCAAACTAAGATAAACGTCTCAAAAGCATCATCATATCCTGTCTTCCCAAACACATCATGAAGTCTGTCATTCAGTGTCCCACAGCCAAACAAATGTGGACAGACCTCATCCTTGGCCATGAAAGACCCTCTGAAACAAGAGAGACAAAGATTCAGGCACTCAGACTTCAGTTCAATGCCTTCAAGTCACTTGAAGGTGAAAAGGTTCAGCAAACCTATACAAGGCTGAAGATTCTTCTCAATGACCTAGCAATGAATGATGTCACTATTGGTCAAGCTGAGATCAATGCCACATTTGTCAATAGCCTTCCAAGAAAGTGGCTGAGTATGAATCAGACTCAAAGAGCTAACAACTCAATCAAGAATGACACCCTTGCTCAGCTTTATGGAAAGTATAATTATGAAGAAGGGCTGATCGATACTATTTACAAGTCAGAGACTGAAAGATTTATAGTCCAAGGAGCATCTTCTAAACCTTGATCTCTGCAACACATCCTCATGACAGTGACTCTGATGTTGAAGAAGACACCCGCAGCAGCCAAGAGTTCTTGACAGACCTTAATGCAGAGTTTCATGAAAGAGCCTTGCTAGCCAACCAAAGAAGATTCTTCAAAAGATCAGGGAGAATAGGATAAGCTAGTAAACCAACTGACAGGTCAAAAGAAACTTGCTTTGCCTGTGGAAAGCTTGGACATTTCCAAAAAGACTGTCCTTCCACCAAGACATCCTCACCCTCCTATCCATCATCTTCATCCAAACCTTACAAGTTCAAACAACATAACAACTCATCTCACCAATCCAATTCATCAGACACTGAGAAGAAGGATTACAGAAACAAGTACAAGGCACTTAAAGCTGAGTTAGAACAAATGAACTTGAAACTTGAAGCTCTGTCCAAGAAGAAGGGTGGTGATAAAAAGACAGAGAAAGGGTTGGTTGCTGAAGCTTATGATTGGAATGATGAGCCACTGACTTCAGATGAGGAAGATACCACTAGAGTCAGGGCTTTCATGGCTATAGCTGAGGATGAACCAGCTGTTGGAAAAGGTGATGCAAGATCAGGACAATGTGTCGACATCACAATGAAAAAGGTACACAGGCTTTTATCTATGTCTGATAGTGATGAACACAAGCATGTCCTTGATTACACCATTGTTGATTTACACTTTATTGAGGAACAAAGAAAGAACCTACTTGATAAGTTTCACTATGTTAAAACTGAATTGCTAAATGCTAAATCTGAATGTGAAACTCTTAGACGGGTTAATTTAGAGAAAATATCCCTGCAAAATGAAGTCACTAGGTTAACCTTGAAAAACATTGCTTTAAATGATCAAGTTTCTGAATTAAACAAGGTTATTGAAAAATGGCTATGTGCTAGGTTCACAATAGATCAATTGCTTAATGATGAAGTACCTACTGACATTAAAAGGGATATATCTGCTAAGAAAAATAAGCTGAGAATTCTCACCAAACCCAAAGACATTGTCTTCAAATCTACAGAGACTATCCATATGTCAGATACCACTTTGACTAATGACCCTATCTCTGAAGATGTGACTGAGTTACCACCCTTGCCCAAACTCTCTGGAGTTGAACCCAGCAGTTCTTCTTGAGCTGCTAAGGGTGAACTTAGTACAAATATTGAGAATCCTCCAGCTAAAGTTTTTCATGTGCCTGCTAAACAAACTGGTAAAAAAGTTGCTTTTTAGCATGTCACTACTAAAGCTGTGAATAAGGTTGACCCTACCACTGAAGATTGTCTGTTGTCTCTAATGAAAGAAGTAGAACTCTTGAAACAACACATTAAGCCTTCCGCTGAATGCTCTACTTCTCATGAACCTAAGTCAGTCCTAGGTGAACCCAAAGGGGAAAGGTTAATCAAACCTTATTGCAATGTATGTAAAAACTCTCACCACATGACTTTAGATCATGACGGACACATGGCAGCTAAAAGAGCTCATACACCCTCTAGGGATAGACCACATGGTTCCAAAAGACAACAGGGAAACTACAGACCTTATCCTCCTTGTAAATTCTGTGGATTCACAGACCATCACTCAGACGAGTGTGGTGACTTCCCTGGGTATGATATCTGTGGAAGTTATACCCATGAAACAGTGAATTGTCCCTCCCAACGCCAAAAGTTCTTCAGGAACACAAGAGTTGCTAACAAGCAATTCAGGGAACCCACTGGAAAGTGGGTTCACCATAGGAACTAACCTGTTTCTATGTATCTGTGCAGAAATATCTCAAGGAATCAGTATGGTATCTAGACAGTGGTTGTTCTAGACACATGACAGGGATTCAACAATACCTGCACAGATACAAAAAGGAGCCAGGTCCTAAAGTGGTGTTTGGAGATAACTCTTCAGGTGACACAGAAGGATATGGCTCAGTGAACTGCAATGGAATTACGTTTACCAGGGTTGCATATGTGAATGGTCTTAAACACAATCTTATTAGCATCAGCCAATTGTGTGATGCTGACTATAAGGTTTTGTTTACTAAGACCCAGGGAACCATATTCAACAAAAACAATGATGTTGTGCTTATTGCACCTAGAAGAAGAGATGTTTATATCATCAACATGGCTGTTTGCTCTGAAGACAACTCAAATTGTTTTCTTGCTAAAGCCTCTGAAAGTGTCAATTGGCTGTGGCACAAAAGACTGTCTCATCTCAACTTCAAGAACATCAACAAGATAGCCACTCAAAACCTGGTTGCTGGTCTACCTTCAGTAATGTTTTCTAAAGACAAGACTTGTTCAGCCTGTGTCAAAGGAAAGCATCACATGTCTTCATTCAAGACTAGGCAATCATTCTCTATTGACAAGTGCTTACATCTCCTTCACATGGATTTGTTTGGGCCTGTCAAACCTCAGACCATTAATCACAACAAATACACCTTGGTCATAGTTGATGAATTTTCAAGATACACATGGGTGTTCTTCCTCAGAAGGAAAAGTGATGCAGCTGATACCATCATGTCCTTCATCAGACAGGTTGAAAATATGAATGATGTTAGAGTCAAAGCTCTAAGAAGTGATAATGGTACTGAATTCAAGAATCATCAACTTAAATCTTTTTGTGATGAAAAAGGGATTTCACAGAACTTCTCTTCAGCTGGCACCCCTGAACAAAATGGTGTGGCTGAAAGAAGAAACAGGACTTTGATTGAAGCAGCCAGAACTATGTTGAATGGTGCAGCCTTACCAAAGCAATTTTGGGGAGAAGCTGTTCACACTGCCTGCTACACACAAAACAGATCAATCATTGTCAAAAGACATGGTAAAACTTCCTATGAAGTTTTCAGAAAAAGATCTCCAGATGTCAGCTATTTTCATGTGTTTGGATGCCCTGTGTTCATTTACAATTACAGGGATAAACTTGGGAAGTTTGATGAAAAAGTTGATGATGGTTTCTTCTTAGGATACTCTTCAACAGCCAAAGCCTTCAGAGTATTCAACATCAGAAGACAAGAAGTAGAAGAAACCTTCCATGTTAGATTCAATGAAGATGATGAAGTCATACAGAGAACAGGAACAGAGGATGATGAAATTGATTTTAATGAAAATATGTCTTTCCCAAGTGATGAGTTCTCAGAACCAAGACCTACCAGTCATCTCCATCATCACTCCAACACTCTCACCCCTTATGTTCCTGCTTTTGACCCTCTGTCTACTCACAACATAGAAGCTCCTACCTCTCAGGAACTTGATGAAGAAGAACCACATACCTCTGGTAGTCCTTCTTCTTCTAATGCTATTGATGACTCACCAATTCTTCAAATCCCTGAAGAATCTCCTGCTGATAATGAAGTTGTACCTCTTGATATGGTTGAAGAAGACTCTGACACTGAAGTAGTCTTTGAAGAAAGCCCTCCTAGTCAGCAGGATGAAACTCAAATTGTACCAGCTGTACCCACAAGTGTTCCTGTCCTTGAGTCCCCAACTCCTCAAAATAAGTGGTCTAGAGATCAACACATTCTTCTTGTCAACATTATTGGGGAACCTAATGCAGGGGTCACAACTAGACAGCGAATCCATGACTCAGAGTCTGCCTCAGCCAATGAATGTCTCTTTGCTGAATTTCTCTCACAAATTGAACCTAAAAGAGTAGCTGAGGCTCTGGTAGAAGAAGGATGGGTAGCTGCTATGCAAGAAGAAATCAATCAGTTCAAAAGGAACAAAGTATGGACACTAGTGCCAGCTCCACCAGGAAAGAATATCACATGCACTAGATGGATCTATAGAAATAAGATGGATGAAATTGGGAACATCATCAAAAACAAGGCCAGGCTGGTGGCACATGGGTTTTCTCAGACTGAAGGAATTGATTATGATGAAACATTTGCTCCAGTTGCAAGACTTGAAGCCATCGGAATCTTCCTTACTTATACTGCCTATATGAACTTCACTGTGTATCAGATGGATGTAAAGAGTGCATTCCTCAATGGTGATTTGGCTGAGGAAGTGTATGTTGCACAACCTGAAGGATTTGAGAACAATGAGTTTCCCAACCATGTGTACAGACTACACAAAGCCATGTATGGGCTGAAACAAGCTCCAAGAGCATGGTATGAAACACTTTCTAATTTCTTAACTGAAAATAAATTTGTCAGGGGTTCTATTGATAAAACACTCTTTACCTTCAAGGATAAGAGTGATTTCATCATTGTGCAGATTTATGTGGATGATATCATCTTTGGGTCAACAAATGTCAATCTTAGTAAACGTTTTGCTAAATTAATGACCAAGAAATATGAGATGAGTATGATGGGTGAATTAACTTACTTTTTGGGTTTTCAAATTAAACAATGTCCTAAGGGAATTTCAATTTGTCAAGAAAAGTATGTTAAGGATTTACTTAAAAAATATGACTTAGCTGATTGTGCATCAGTGAAATGCCCCATCCTTCCACCCAACAACTTGGGCCCTGATGAGTCAGGGGTCTCTGTTAATGAGACTTTATATAGAGGCATGATTGGGTCACTCATGTATCTGACAGCTAGTCGTCCTGATATCCAATTCTCCACATGTCTCTGTGCAAGGTACCAAGCTAACCCAAAAGAATCCCATCTAGTGGCTGTTAAGAAAAGTTTCAGGTATCTCAAAGGAACTCCATCCATAGGTCTATGGTATCCCAAAGAATCAGGCTTTGATCTCAAGGCCTATTCATATTCAGATTATGCTGGATGCTGTATTGACAGGAAAAGCACTTCAGGCAGCTGTCAAATCCTAGGAGGAAAATTGGTTGGATGGAGTGCTAAGAAGCAAAATTCTGTGGCTATGTCTTCAGCTAAAGCAGAATATGTCGCTGCAGCCAGCTGTTGTGCTCAGGTGCCCTGGATGAAAAGTCAATTGGCTGACTATGAAATTTTATACGACAAAGTGCCAATCTTTTGTGACAACACCAGCGCCATTGCCATATCCAACAACCCTGTTCTTCACTCTCGTACCAAACACATTGATATCAGGTATCACTTTATCAAGGATCATATAATGAAGGGAGATATTGAGCTGCATTTTGTTCCCACAGAGCTTCAACTAGCTGATATCTTCACAAAGCCTTTGGCTGAACCTTCGTTCAACAGGCTAGTTGCTGAGCTAGGGATGCTCAATCTCTCAAAGCCTGTGGCTTGATATTAAATGTGTTCATTAAATGATTGATTCTATATTAAATGTTTTTCACATGAAACTAGGTAGTTACTTTCCAAGTAAATGCAAAAAACATTCTCAAATATTTAATCATTTATTTTTCGAATAACGAGGAGACAAATAAGTTTTGAAAGGTCAAGGGACCCGCTTGAGCAGTCATTTTCTCACTTTGCATTTAATGCGGTTGAATAACTGTTTACTTAGTTTGAATATATATATTGTCTCTCTTCTCTTCTCACCCACCACCATTCTCTTTTCACAAATCTACTTCTCTCTCTAAGATTCATCTCTCTCTTAAACCATCCTCCATTTTCTTTCGCCTTTGACCTTGAATCCATGGCGTTTTCTGTTCCCAAAGCAGCAAACGTTAACTTCGAGATCAACGAAAGCATCCTCGCCTCCAACAACTCCATTGGATGGATCAAGGCTCCTAACGACACATACTCAGATCTGGTAAACTTCATGCAAAATTGTGACCTAAATGAAGCCTTCACCAAATCCTCAACCACCTTCTACTAAGAATACCTTAGGGAATTCTGGTACTCTGCTGAAGTGGTAGATGATACAATAACCTTTAGCCTTTCATGCAATGAACACCCTTTTGCTTTCTCCCTTAAAGATTTCTCGAGTGTGGCTGGATTGAAACATGGAGATGAATGCCTTAAGGTTGTTGATAAAAAGGCTGTTAAAGATGCCCTGGCCACACTCAAACCCTTCCTTGATGTAAACCCTGCCCTTACACCCGCTGAGGTCCTCTCAAAATATCCTTTGAAGATTAAGTACTTTACACCCATTTGGTGTGTCCTCTTCACCCACATTGTTAAATCCCTGGGAGGAATGCAGGGATCCCAAGATCATATGTCCTTTAACCATCAAGCTATAGCATATGGGCTGATTTTGGGAGCTGATGTTGATGTTGGAAGCATTCTCTTCTCCAACCTTGTAGAACAGCTGAAGGGAAGAAATCAAGTCAGGCAAAAGAATATCTGTTATGTTCGCTTCTTGTCGCTGATCTTTGATAGTCTGTTGGGAGACAACTACCACAACTCTGCGTAGACTGCTCTAAAGCCCTACCACATCACAGGTGCCATCTACAAAGAAATAGGAGCTGAAGATGTACCTGTCACCTCTCATATGATTAACGTGGCCAACAAACAACCAACAACTGAGAAGTCCTTGCTCCCTTCTTCTGAGAAGGTGAATACTTCTAGTGTGTCTGGCAAGTCTAAGTCTTTGACCTCTGGGCAGCACACTACAAAGTACAAGGCTTCTTCTGGCCAACAGCCTAAGAAGAAGAAAATCCCCTCTTTTTCCCACACCAAAACTGTTACTAAGGCCAAGGGAAAGAAGATTGACACCTCCTCTGTTCTAGATACTCATGTGGAATCAGATACTTCTGCTGACCAACAACAGGGGTCTAGTGTCTCAAAGCCAGCTGAGACAACAGGAAACCAGCCTAATCCAGCTGATATCTCACAGGTAATCAGTGTACATTTTTAGAGGTTCACAAGCAGCCACTCTCAATTGTATGTAGGAGAGAGTGGTGAAGTTAGGGTAATCCTCGACCCATAGAAGTCTGTCTATGCACTTAGAACTCTTTAAGACTTCTGTACACTCTGTCTTTGCACCAGAGAATGATTTATTTGTGTTTATAAAGCACCCCGATGACCCTGCACCCTCTAGACAGTATTCAGGCTAACAATAACCTGGATACACTTATGTCTCAACCTTGATCAGCTGTACTTCACACAGCCTCTTGGTTCCCTCCTTAAAAGAATCCCAAAGGATTTATCCTTTTCAGGGGGAGCTAAATCATCACCCTCAGCTTTCCTAGGGGCAGCGTAACAGGCGACCTTAAACCACATATGTTTCACTCTTAAAAGAGTCCCAAAGGTTTCTTAACCTTTTGGGGGCCTGAATGATCACCCTCAGCTTTCCTAGGGGCAACGAATGGCGATCTATAAACAACATATGTTCCACAATCAAAAGAGTCCCAAAGGTTTTAACCTTTTGGGGGGGCTGAATAATCACACTCAGCTTTCCTAGGGGAAGCAAATGGCGATCATTAACCATATATTTTTCACACTTAAAAGAATCCCAAGGATTTATCCTTTGGAGTGGCTGAGTAATCACCCTCAGCCTCTCTGGGACAGCGAAATGACGATCATTCCCCTTATCTTTTTCCCTGTTACTATTTATAACAATTTGCAGGCTGAAATTGTACAGCCAGTCACTGAATCCCAGGTACAACAAGAGAAGGAGGCTGATACAATTACTCAAGACCAACCTAATGACGATGAGCCTCTGCTAAATATTGATGAAGACATGCTGTCATTAGAGGATGATGCCTCTGACCTTGAGTCAATGCCTGAAGATGAAATCCCTATAGGGATGTTTGAGGAGGAGGATGAAGAAGATGAGGAAGATCAACAATCTGTCTCTCCTCCCAAGGAAATAGCTGTGTCCACTCCAGCTGAAAATAATACTCCTCCTCCCAAGGACACTTTTGTTACTCCAACCTCTGCTACCTCCACAACAACAGTCTTCCAACGCCCAGCCTATGATCCAACATCTGAGTTTCTGATGTTTGATCATCCTGCCCAAACCAACTTTGATCTTTTACCAAGGGGGGATGATTATGCTCAACAAAGCCTCAACATACATAATCTTCAGCCTGTTCATCATCAATCTGACATTGAGCGCTTATCAAGGAAGCTGGATGTGATCAAGTCTAAAATGCACAACTTCACTGTCACATTTCAAGGAATCATACAAAAGGCTGTTGCTGAGGCGGTTACTGAACCCATCAAAGATGGTGCAAGAAAAGGTGTAGCACAAGGACTTAGTCACCTTTCCACAAGAATGAAGGATGTCATTGACTCAGAGGTCCCTGCCTTATTTCATGAACATGAGCTAACTATGCACAGACAATTTGATGCTGTTCGCAACAGGCAATACCGTCAT
Source organism: Glebionis coronaria (assembly GCA_025667525.1). Taxonomy (NCBI): domain Eukaryota; kingdom Viridiplantae; phylum Streptophyta; class Magnoliopsida; order Asterales; family Asteraceae; genus Glebionis; species Glebionis coronaria. The sequence goes on from CM046878.1 coordinate 41,963,732, forward strand.
GCAAACTTCATTGTCAGTCGAGTTCAGGCCAATACTAATGCAAACGACAACCTTCTGCTGAAGATTGCCAGGGCTTCAAGGAAAAGGCAACGTGCTATGGCTGCCTCTGTTGAACAGATTGCAAGGCATTTTCAAACACGTTCATCCAAACGTCTGCGTCGCCAGGATGAACGTGAGGGGGAGAAAGAAACAACACTTAACCTTGAATCTGCTAAACAAGGCTCATCATCAGCTGACAACACCATTACACCTGTTCCTCTCCAAGTCATCACACCTATCAACATACCTGATGATGAGGATAACACTCAGGGGGAGCAACAAAATCAAGATGGTGCTGACTCATCAAAGTCCCTGGCTTTGGTTAACACCAGTGAGTCTGGGGATGATGGTGAACCAACTGCCAAGAAACTAAAGTTCACTGTTAGCTCCCTTCCCAAAGCAATATAAACTCAGGCTCAGACAGCATTTATCAGAAGAGCTGATGTTTTGAAAAATATAAATGTGAAGTCCTCTGTCTCAAAGAAAGGAAAGGAGATAGTTTTGGTTGACACAGACACCAAACTAAAGAAGATAGCTGCGATGCTAGAGACAGGAGGATCCACCACAGACCTTTCCCAATTTTCAACCTTTACACCTTCCAATGAGATTCCTTTAACTCCTGAAGAAATAGAGAAACAGGCTGAGGAATTCAAGAGATTAAATGAACTCAAGACAGCCAAAGAATTGAATGAAGCTACTCTAAGGAAGATGACTCCACCTGAAAGAGAAAAGCAAAAACAAAGGTTGAGGGAAATGGAAGCTAAACGCGCTGAGGCACTAAGGAAAGTCAAAGCTGATTATGATGCCTGCGTTAACAACAGATATGCACCTGGCAAGATAACCAAGTTCAAATACACCATTCATAAATCCACAAACACCCCACAGATGATCTTATGGAGGGATAACCAACAGGGAAATATGAATGTGTTTGACAACTTCAGGCTAAAGACACTTGGGTTATCTGAATGGTTCGAACTTGAAGCCTTAGCTGCCAAAAGAACTGGACAGGCTAATTTTCTTCTGCTTAAGACTATTAAGGCCAGGTTTACCTGGATCAAAGAAACAGCTGCCAAACTCAAGATTGATCCCCCACCACAGCTTTTTGAACAAGAACCCCCAAAGACTGGCAACAAAAGAAGAAGAGTTTCTCAACTAGTTAAAGAAACTTTTGTCACAGATGATGTTCAAGTAGATGGCATGCACAGGGATTTGATCCTACCCAATGGTATAGTTGGCCCTGTTGATGGTCAGACATACACAGAGCCTGAAAGAGGAATGGCATTTATGAACAGGGCTTGCCAGTATGCATTTCAAAGAGAAGATGAGCTGTGCTTAGCTTCAACAATTCAGCTACTTTGTCACAAGAAGTCACTCAAGATCAACACAGAGTATTCCAAGAAGTTTGCAAAGACTTTGCAAGAAGAACTGGATAACAGATTGGACTTGGCTGAAGCTGAAGAAAGGATTAAAAATGATGACTATTGAAGATGTTCACAGCCTAATTTTACCTTCACCTTTTATTTTACTTTTGTAATGTACTTGTAATTTTCTTTAAGTATTAATAAAATCATGAGGTATGTTTGTTTAGATCTGTTATGAGTAAGAAGAAGCTGTTAACTCACTTACCTTAACTTAGTTAGATCTAGCAATATTTATGTTTAAATAGGGGGAGATTGTTGGGAATCTAAACTTGTTAGATTCCCTGATCATAGATTTAAACATAATTAAGCTGTTAGATAGTCCCTTGCCTGTGCCTAGGAGGCAGGCAAGTATTGCAAGACTTACAGAGATCCAAGTCTCTGTGAGCAACCTCAGAGGAGTCCATGTCAGAGACATTGTCAAGGAAGTCAAAGATTACTTGAAGACATACTCATTGGCTAATTGGATAACAGCCAAGATGTATCAGGAACTCTGAGGGGTTGAGGGTTATCAGGGGTGGTAATACCCTGTTAACACTCAGCACACTTTGGACATGCCATTTGTGTGTTCGAGACTATGAAGAAAAAGGAAACTGTTTTGACAACTGTTTCCTTAAAGCATAATGGAAGACTGCCAAGAATAGAAGAACATCATGTGACTGATGTGGGAACTTGTGAAAGCTTGTGTAGTCACCATCAAGTACTATTTAGGTCAATCTCGTAACACTATAAATAGGATGTGTATCCATGCATTAATGTTCAACACTTTGAGTATATTCAGAACATTATTGCATAGAACTTATAGAATCAAACAGCTGCGACTGTTTTCATAAGTTAGGGTTTATAGTTGTTCAAAGTGTGCACAACACATTGTCATCAAACGGTGTTATCCATAACACTTGTAATTCTTTATTATAGAATAATAAGATTACGTTTGAAAAGTAATACCTTGTGTTGATTAGTTAAGATTAGGGTTTCTAGCATTGATTAGGGACTTTCAATGGTTTTTCCACATGTGTCCGGATATGGTCCCATGGTATATTATTTTAACACCCCCAAATTTACACGCAGCGGAATACATCTTTGGGTGCTAAACAATGATACAACAACACATAATTTATAAAGAACGACTCGAAAAGAGACGTTTTAGATTTATCGTTCCTAAAACATTTGTCAGAGTAGCGTAGTCCCAAGTAATCGTTACCAAAAGATAAGTTAAAACAACATATTGGTTTGTTTTGAAAATGGAACGATAAATAAATCAAAGAGTTTGAACAACAAAAGCAGTGCACAACTTCATTCCCCGTGACCTCCAAGCTTCCACTTCTTGATTACCTGAAATACATGTGAGTAAAACGATCAGCAAAAATGCCGAGTGAATCTATAGGTTTATGAAATCAATTTGAACACAAGCAAAGATTATAAGTTTGTGGCATGCTTATAAGCATCAAATAATAATTTGCATCAACAATGATAATTGTATATAGCATAAATTGCAATAAGCTCATGGAACCGAGCCCTTAGACACTCCCATATCAGTCTAATAAGACGAGAGATTTATTAATTGTCGGTTACCTCCAGATTATTGGTACATTGCCGTATACCTGACTTCTCAATACAATATGCTCAAACAGTGTGGAGGTCGGGCCTAAGCTTCTATGACAAGTCCACAAAAACTGAACCGGGGCGGCTTCCCCCATAGATCTATTAATTGTACTAGCGGTTAACCCATCATAGGTTAATTAACGGTCCATAATTGAGGCTTTAACTAAGGCAATCACTTAATGCAATTTAAAGGCAACCACGGGTCCATTCATAGAGGGACAAAGCATACCATAAAAATCTTGTGTTCTAAGTTTATAAAAACATGTATTCCCCCTCGCGGGTTTAAAATCATTTAATAACTAGTATAAAGCGAGGCTATAGACTCACGTTGATAATGAAAGGCGGATTATCGGCTACGGGCGTGCTTCGGTCACGGAAACCTATATAAATAATAATCGGTCTTAGACTCTTGTCTAATGACTTTTATCAAAATAACAATATACATATGATGATTTTGTACATATGATGATGATCAAGTGGGTTTATATATCCTTGTTTACTCATTTTAGTGTTTACGTTTTGGTAACTTTTTACTAGTTTACTAGTTTTACCTACTTACCTATTTTAAGTCCAATAAGCTTAGTATAAGTTCTTTAACTTGTTTTAATCTATTTTATACCTATATTATCAGTATCTATACTTTCCATGTTGGGCCCAAATGGGTTAAGCCCAATAAGTTCTTTTTATAAGTGCTTAATTATTTAGTCCAATTATTAGTCCAATATGCTTATTTAGCTCGTTAATGTCCGTATGTCCTATAGTTCGGGTTTTATCGGTTTTTACTTGTATTAGTTACTTATATATCAGTATATGACTTTTAAAAACTTTACATTAGACGGGTTTGATCGTCTAAGTTTTATTTGGCGAAAAACGTTAATTTTACGGTAATAGCCGAAAAAGTCGTAAAAATCAAGTTTATAGTTTTTATTACTTATAAATATTATTCCACTACCATTTATATAATTTATACATTTAATTAAACTTTTACATATTTATATAAATAAGTTTCATAAGTTAGTGGGTTTTTATTTTACATTTTATATAATAAAATTTGAGTGCTTATATAATAATAATAAACATTAATTCTTAAAATCTGATTTTTATCTTCATGTTCACCATTTTTACCATATCTAGAGTTCTATAATGAATTAGAAGCTCATTTTTGGGTGACATGTTCTTCATATTATGTGCTACATTTAACTTAGTTATAGATACTGCTCATTTTAAGTTTATCTTGCCTTAACAGTCCCTACAAAACTGCTTATTCAGATTAGAACACCCAACTTGTTTTGATCATATCTCACTCATTATATTGATTCCATTGCATGGCCAACTCTCACATGTGTATAACATCTTGTACTTACTGTAAATGGATCATACCATGCAATTTTATCAGTTCAAGTTTTAGTTATATACTGTTTTTATACAGCCAACTAAATAAGCATGATTTTAGCCTTATTTCTCATGGTTATTAACATTTTTAAGCATATTTATCAACACTTGATCCCCACACAACATTTTTATCATCATATATACATCATATACATATACAAAATGAAAGAAAATACATTTGTTCTTTACAAAAATAACAAGAGAAAATGGAGAGGATGATCTTCTTTACCAACCAAGTGTATTTCTTGTTTTTGGAAGACAAGAACTTGATGAACACCACAAGTAACTCCAAGATCATCAAACACCAAGAACAATAGTTGAGAAATCAGCCCTAGGACACAAGCAAATCATCTCCAATGTTGTTAATATGGCCACCAAATGATCAAGGCTTCAAGATAACTCCATGATAGAGCTAGTTAACATGTATTTCATGGCTAGAAAAGATCAAAAGGGGTGTTTGTAGCTTGAATATGGATGGCAATGGTGGGAGGTTTTGAGAGGATTTGTGTTGATTTTGCATGTATGGAAATGGAAATGAGTTAGTTGCTAGTGGTTTTGACTAGACAAAGCTTAAAGTGTAAGCTTTGTTTACACTTGTAAACTTGTAGCTAACATGATGCCACATATAGTTGTGGTGTCATGTTGGTGCCATCCAAACTAGCTAGTGGGGTGGGACAATGTATTTTGTCCCATCTCACTAGTTTACGGGTATTCCTCGAGTCTAGTTTTCTCGATTTGCGTGCCCTCGGGTCGTTTCACGAAAAACGTTTTTATAAATTATGAATCAATGTCACAAAACGAATCCAATAAAAATTGTCTCATCAAAAACGGAGTTCAAAAACGTAAATACGTAATCCTAAGGTTTCCGGTTTAGTCGTAAGGGACGCTAAATTATGCACGTAAGCCCAAATTTAAATCCGTAAATTGTGAGTTCGTCAATCAACACAAAAATAAGTTTTAAAATATTATACGAGAAAATATTTCACTACCTGAAAATGTTAGATTGTACTTTTTTTTTTAAAAGTTTAAACGCACACGAAAAATAATAATATAACGACTCGATACGTAACTGAAACGATATCGTCGAAAGTATTAAATATCGAAACTATTGATAATAAAATATAAAATTTTTGGCATCCGTCGGTATCGCGATCACTAGTAGTCCTCGTTGCTCGTCAAAATATTAAAATATAATATTTAATATCGGTTTCAACTTAAACCGTTAAACATAATAATATTTAACGTTATAAAATACTTCAAAATAATTGAAAATATAATTAAATTATGACCTTATTTTTACGGGTTTTACAATTATAGTTACAGGTTTTTTGGTATGATATTGTTTTAGGTCTTTTGTAATCAGTTGGATATGGTCCCCTACACAAACATATGCATAACCAAATCCAAATGTTGTTAGGGCAACCACAACCATGCTACACATACTGCTAAACACTACCTTCGTTGACATATAACTAACATTAATATGTACATGTTTGCAGAAGTTAGCAATATAAGTCCGATTCGGAGTTTGACCACAAGTTCTTCAAGTACTCTATGTATTCGCCCCCCACTGTTTGTAGGCATACATAATGTAAGAAGGTTCGGTCAAGGAATGCTGCAGAGGGGAGCAACAACAAAGGCAAAAGGAATGTTGGAAGGTTGGATGATGTCAGTTCTCTCCCTGTGTAATATGAACAAATTTTTTATGTTTTGTTGGTCTGTTATTGCTGGGCACCTGTTGCATTTTCAACCTACAGGTTGCAACAATTTAATAGATTTGTATGCATTACTATCATTATGAAACAATTTTCAGTTATATCTGTAATCAACAATACGAGTTTGTTAATTACTTAATATAAGTATTTTAAGGCCATATACAATTCACTATATGTTATATCCATTTTCTTATAATATATGAATTCAAGTTTTTATGCAGTGTAAACTAAGGGTTTTTGGTTGAATATTAAAATGTGAAAAATAGTATCACATTTTGTTCAAAATTTAGTTTTACCAGGAAACTCAAAGGGAAAAGTTTAATGTTTAATTTGGAGGCAAATTGGAGTTCAAAAAATTTGGTTGTGTAATTTTTGTATTTGGAGCCAAAATTTTCACGAAAATTTTGGATGTCCATGCTAAGTTAATGCATATGCAGTTACCATAATATTCTAATTCCATCTCCATCTCAAATCCTGATTTTTCTCCAAAATCACAAAATATACCATAATTTTCTAACTCCATTTCCATCTCAATTACTGCCATCACTAGTTTCATAACATTTCCACTTATTGTTCTTGTACACATCGGTTTGTGGTCAATAATCATGGACACTAAAAACGATGATCAAGATTATAATGTTAATGATGATGATTATTTGGTTAATAATCATGATGTAAATCACGATAATCAAGGAGATTATGAATCAGAGGATTATGGTGATCAATCAGAAGAGGATGAAGACATCAGTAAACAGAAGGTTGTTAATAAGAGGGGTATAACTAGGTTATCCAAGTTTCGGATAAAATATGGAAAACCAGGTGTCATGAAGATAAATGTAAACTTTGATGCACTGAATAGAATATCAGGGCCACACAGATCATTGTTTATCAGTTTTTTAGGAGACACGGTTCGGGAGCAGATAGGATTGAAGATTCTATCGTGGAAAGATGTGAAGGCGGAAGCAAGAGAAAAACTTTGGACTAAAACCACGGTACACATACAAAATTTTTTACCCAACTATTAGTCTTATTCCTACATTTACTTTAACATTATGTTAATATGTGCAGCAATACTTTGAATTGGATGCGTCCTACAAAAAGTTGGTAATGAATAAGCTAGGTGAACTGCTAAGAAATTTCAGAAGTAAATTGACAGCTAAGCACATAGTTCCCAACCTAGATAATCCTGAAAAACTAAATGTAGTTCCAAATAATTACAAAGCAATCGTCAATGCCGAACACTGGGTTGCTTTTCTAAACCACACGACGACAGATGAATTTAAGGTTGTTAATTTATATTTCGTTTTACATTTATAAACACCGTATGTATGTATTGTTTGGAAACTCCGTATGACAAACACAGTCTGTTACGTACTAGCAACTTCTCATCCAGTAATCTCATTGGAAACTCGTATGACAAACACAGTCTGTCACACTATTTACCATTGAGATTTTTAGTTTTAACTAATTCTATTCTTTTGTTGTTGCTTCAGGTGTATATTTGTCAACCGTGGGCAAAAGTATCATTGAAATATATCCTGATACCCTAGATTATCAAAAGTTAAAATCATGGTATGCTACTGAAGGCAAAGAAAACCTCCTTAGAAACCGTGGGTGCTAGTTTGCGTCCCTCAATGAGAAATGGTGGTCGATCCATGTATACTGACCGTGTGACACTTGACTATATAACAAGCAACCCGTCTTTGGGTGAAGACAAGGTATATCAGACATAAATAAGCAAACAATGAATTTCATAAGTTTCTTAATAAAAAATACTATAAAATTTCTCATTGGTTAGATATTGAACATTTGTTTTGTGGCAGAAGGTGTTCTTTAACACACGAGCTTGCATGAGTATGATCAGAGGTGATAAAAACATGTCTTATTGAGGATGCAAAACCTGTAACAAGAAAGTTACTGTAAGTGATTCTGGATATTGGTGTGATGACTGTCAGAAGAATGAGAGCGAGAGCAGTTTGAGGTTTGTGAACTTCTGACTAACTTACAAAGTTACATGATTATTTCTTACATTGTTATAGCTTACAAAAATATACATTTAAATTCTTTAAAGGTGGTTATGATCTACTTGGACGGACAAAGGATCAGATAAGAACAACTGAACAGGTAAATGCTGCCATGGCTACATGTAATGCTCTGAAGCTGGACGGCCTTGTCATTGTTGAGGTATGTGTATATGAAATATTCTTCACAATATAATATTTGTTCACCTGCTGAAAGTGCCTGGGCTGAAACCTGTTGGGTGGGTCGGAAAAAACTTAAAAAACATTTTGACGTCATGCTAATATCCATGTCTGGGTAGTATAAACTTATTAAGGTGCAGTTGGAGGTTCTATATCCTAGGACTCAGGTCCAATTAGTTAAGAATGTGATTGATACCCATGCTAGTTTTGAATTGATCAAAAGTGATAATACCTCCCGCATGAGATATCTAACCGCTATATCTTTTTGGTTTCGCACAATAATTGTTTGTGATATTGATGCCACTATGTGGCTAGAAGTAATGTTTGGTTTTTATGTTTCTTGCATAAAATCTATTTTCATTATATTTCAGGTTCCTTGGTCTTGGATTTGATGTATGTATTTGGTAAGCTTGCGGATTTTGTTGGTATTTCTTTTGGCCCCTACGTAGTTAACTATACTCAATACAAATGAGAGTGTAGCTCATATGGTAGAGCACTCACATTGCATGCGAGAGGCACGAGTTCGATTCCCCGCACTTCCTTATTAACACTTTTGGTCACCGTTTGCTTAAATTTGTTGTGTGACTACATATCATAAAAGGTCACACAAACATACACATCATGTGACTATTGGATGCATATAGTCACACAAAATACAATTTGCTTAACTTGACAAAGCATACAGTCACACTTATTACTAATATTGGTAACTCTTTGGTTAATTGTATGTGACTAACTCAATACCATTAACATGATGTGTGTGACTACATATCATAAATGGTCACACAAACATAAACTTCATGTGACTATTGGATGCATATAGTCACACAAAATACAATTTGCTTGACTTGGCAAAGCATACACTCACACTTATTACTACTATTGGTAACTCTTTGGTTAATTGTATGTGACAAACTTAGTACTATTAGCATGATTTGTGTGACTACATGTCATAAAAGGTCACACATACATACAATTCATGTGACTACTGGATGCATATAGTCACACAAAATACAATTTGCTTGACTTGACAAAGCATACAGTCACACTTATTTCTACTATTGGTAACTCTTTGGTTAATTGTATGTGACAAACTCAATACCATTAGCATGATTTGTGTGACTACATATCATAAAAGGTCACACAAACATACAATTCATGTGACTATTGGATGCATATAGTCACACAAAATACATTTTGCTTAACTTGACAAAGCATACAGTCACACATATTTCTACTATTGGTAACTATTTGGTTAATATGTGACAAACTCAGTACCATTAGCATGATTTTTATGACTACATATTATAAAAGGTCACACAAACATACAATTCATGTGACTATTGGATGTATATAGTCATACAAAATACAATTGGCTTGACTTGACAAAGCATACAATCACACTTATTTCTACTATTGGTAACTCTTTGGTTAATTGTATGTGACAAACTCAATACCATTAGCATGATTTGTGTGACTACATATCATAAAAGGTCACACAAACATACAATTCATGTGACTATTGGATGCATATAGTCACACAAAATACACTAATCACATAGTAAATGTCACACATATCGTATATTCATGTGACAAACTTATAAACAATAGTCACTCTTAAACAAAACTCGTGTAACTGTAGTGTTTACCGTCACACATATTCACTAAAACACCAAATATTGTACCTAGTTTGTCACACATTTTCGAGTATTGGTCACTCATTTTTATAGCTAAGGTCACTAAGACGAGCTTGTGACCAAAAGGTACCTACGGTCGCGGGACCTTTGGTCACAAAGCCTAAAAAAACCGTGTGTGACTATATGCCTACCGTCACTCTTTTTGAGTGTGACGGATACCATTTTTTGTACTAGTGGTAACTCACCTCGGGTTCGAAGACTTTGACGGTAAAGTTCCTCCATATTGAGATTATCCAGAACTTCACTAGTGGAATGATGAGGAGGGGAAACAATGTCATCTAAACCATCCACGAATGAGTTTGTGGAGTGGTGAGAAGTACTCGAAGAGCCAATGGGAGTACTTGTGCCAATGCCATCACCATCACTTGTTGGCATGTCAATGTCCTCGTCATTGGACTCTTGTTGGTCGGAATTTATAGGTCTACGATCACATCTTGTCTTTCTCTCATATACCTCTTGAATAGGTAGCATAACCCGTTTGACCGGTTGAAAACGAGAAAGATCAGGATTGGGAAAATCACGGCCAACCCTTTTAAAAAGGCGAGTGAGAAGCATTGCGTAAGGGAGGTTTGTTTTAGGCTTTTGATAAGCATAGTTGATCCGTTGAGCGATAAAATATGCCAAATTGTAATTGGTGTTGGTAAAGATGGAAAATAACATATGCACTAAACACGCCAGAACATGATCCCGGTTTCCACCAAGACAAAACACATTTTCCCTAAGGATATTGGTCCATTGGACCATATTATCATTAAGGTCGCTTAAGAGAACCTCATGACGTTTCACCGAACGTACCTTAGTATGAAGGCTTCTTACAACGGGTCGATTACGCTTTTTGGAGACAATGTCAACAATGTAGTCAAGATCAATTTCCGCATGATCATTTGGAGGACAATTGTTGGATTCAAGGAGAGCACTAAGCTTCCATTTATCCGTGAAGTGACAAGTGCCTACAAATGGGACATCAAGAATTTGACCGAAGACTTCGAGAGAGTATTGTATGAGTTGACCATTCAAGATGAACCTAACAAGTATTCCATCATTGTTTTCAATGACGGAATATGTGCTAAAGAACTCCAATAGGAATCAGGGATAGATGTATTCCTTAATGTGCAACAAACAATCAAACCCAATGTTTTCAAACATAGATTTGATGTAGACATAATCCCTAATATACTTTTGGACAACTCTACCCTCATGAAAACAACGGGATTGAAGGGAGGAATAAGTATGGGCGAGATGTGTTGAGTGACAAAAGTCGGAAAGGTTAGGCATATATTGTTTAGTGAGTTGATGATCCTTTTGGTATTGTGAAGGCATGATTAGTACCTAAATAAACACAAGAAAATATATTTCCAATCACTCATATGAAAAATAAAATCAAAAATCAAAAATCAAAATATGAGAATGTGTTATATCAATTTCTTGACAAACAAAGGATTGAATCCATATCATTCTCATGTTCACAATGTATCTATTCCATTATTAACCAAGAACATTTGAACTATGTTGGATCAACAATGGACTAGAACATTGGTTTTTCAAAACAAGGTTTTTAGGTAAGCATTAACAATGCAATTACGTATTTGTTCATGGGTTCATCTCAATTCCATCTTTCAACCAGAATCTTTAGCCAAAATTCGGATTTGTTCTACAAGTGGGTTTTAGTGAAATCTCAATGAATATGAACCTAAGGAATCATAGTAAAATAACCATGTCAACCCATATTCCTATTAAGGTTCTAATTCAATTTCCATTTTAAAAATCCCCAATTATGAAAGGATGAACCCTAGAACAAAATAGATGAAATTGAAAGAAAATACTTACAATTAATTGATGTTTGATGAATTATGAGTGAAACCCACAACTTGGAATCAATTAATTTGAGTGATTGAAGGTTTTTGAAGCTTCAACAATGGTGGAAAAAGGGGAACCTGACGAGTGTGTGTTTTTAGGAGAGAGAGGGTTTTGTTTGAAAAAGATTAAATTAATAAAACTGGCGCTCTGACAAGTTTTACTGCCCGCGGTTCCTTATCGATAGAGAACCGCGGGTTTGAACCGCCAGAGATAAAGAACCGCCTACAGAGGCAGGTTTTTATCAATGAAAAACGCTAAATTTTTGAAAACCAAATATTCTAAAATACTTAAAAATATATCTTAAACCTTTTAGAATATCATTGGATCATCATAACACTAAGCAATATGCCTTAATGAAGGATTACGAGTTGAATCGAGATCGAAAAGAACCGATACGGACAAACGACTACTCGTAGCGAAAAATTAAAGTAGAAAGAAGTTAAGGGAAGTGAATCAAGACTAAGACCAATGCTCAAGGGATTAATGACAATCTTCAAATCATGGAGACGAAGAGCTTGTGTCATATATAGTGGTTTAAGACGTGCCTTTCCGGCGAAGTGTTAAACGACTTTGGTAATGAATAAACACAAAGCAAATATTGATGCATAGACTAAGATCACTTTCAATAATAGTCTTAGTCTAAACCAAAATATGAGCAAGGTATTAATTTACTTTCTCTCCCACAAAGGGCCTACTAACCGTATGGGTGCAAACCATGGATATCATGCTTGATACTTTAAGCTACTACTAACTCACTCTACATCACCATAGTGAGTCAAGTATCTAAGAAATGAAGGTTTGAGAGGATAAAAGAAAAGAATCACAAACCACAAACAAATGTCAAGGCAAGGATGCCAAGAACAAGCACATAGTCAAGTAATGATCAAAAGAATGATCAAAGGGCGTGTGGAAGAACGAAAGCGTACCTTGGCCACAAAGAGCATTCCAATCCATCAAGGAATCAATGTAAAGCCCAACAATGACTATGATGAGTACTAAGTCTTCAAGGACTAACATCATTCCCAATCATCTTGATATCATCATTCAAAGATGTTGAAGATCAATGAAGATGAGTCTTCTACAAGTGCAAGTAACTCAATCCAAAACCAATTAAATGATTGATCTTCATGAGTACCTACACGAAGCAATGGAAACTAGCAGATACATTTCAAGAGTAGATCTAAAATGCATAAAAGCTACTAATCTAACATGGATGCAATATTACTAATTAAAAGACCTATTTTCCAAGAAAAAAATAGTTTTGACCAAAGAGAAACTTTAGTACAACTTGACCTTCTAATTTGAGGAGACAATGGATCGATCCAAGTTTTAAAGTACAATATACTTCAAAGATCTTGAGTGACCATCACTCTGATACCAATTGTAGAAACTAGAAGGGGGGGGGGGGTTGAATAGTTTCTCTTCGATTAGTCACCTAATTAAAATTACTTTCAATTAGGTTTGTATCAAAACGATCTTTTACTTGAAGCTAAGTTGCATAATGATTAGGTTCAATTCAAATGCATTAGCAATGGTAATAGGTAAGTCTAATGATAATGAAATAAGTAAAGAGTAAGGAAAAAGACAACCTAATGAGAAGACACCAAGATTTATATTGGTTCAACGAGGCTCTATCCTCGTTTCTACTCCACTCCTCGAGTACACTTACTCGAGATTTCCACTATATCCACAAGCTCCCTTCTTGGCGGAGAAAAACTTACATCGTTACTTACATTATTTTCTGACACTAAGCTAAATGTCGAGACCTAATCTTTAGCTAGGACCAATCTACATTGCCTACTTCACAATTTAACAACACAAGGCTAGATGTCGAGTTCTAATCTCAAGGTAGAACCAATCTTCACGACGTTGCCTACTTCACCATTTTATGACACAAGGCTAGATGTCGAGTTCTAATCCAAAGCTAGAACCAATCTTCACGACTCTTCACTTTGAAGCTAAGTGAGAACTTCACACAACACAACTACTAATGTAACACCCCCAAATTTTTCAACTCAATACAGCGGAAGACTAGTTGGTGTTACGGGATAGCACATTACTCACATCATAGACAACGCATAAAAATCGCGTCGTTTAATGATAAATCATTTCCATTCATAAACATCAAAGTTACATCGGTCCTAAGTCATATTATTTCATACAAAGTTTTACAAAGTATTTGAATGGAAAATATTGTTTAAGTGCGGGCCATGAATTCTTGTCGTCTTCCTGAGAATTACCTTCAAGTACCTGAGATAAAACATGTTAAAAGAAAAGGTCATCGATAACGCCGAGTGAATTCATAGAGTTTAATAAATTCCATCAATATAACTTTGGTATAAAATTAGTACCAAAAATTAATTCGTACAAATCATTGTAATAGGCCGTAAAATAGCCAAAATCATTTTATACAAATCTTTGTAATAGGCCATAAAATAGCCAAAGTCATTTTATACAAATCCTTATCGAAAATCATAATATAGGCATTTGCCTTAAAAATTATTATACGAGCCAATGTCGTAAAAACATCATACAATACGTCATATGACGTTGTATGAAAACAAAAACCGTTATATGAATATGGTTATGAAAACCAAAACACAAACATAATATCAATAGTATGACCCTGTATTGCTAGTCAGGCAATACATCGTAATTCAGAGCGTCTATAAGTATTTCGTTAATTTTGGATTATTATAAGCCGCATGACATTGTTACCTTACTAAACGAACAACGGGTAGCTAACCCGATACCAATTTTTCCCATCTAAAGTAGCGTGTCGTCACAAAGGTCACGCTATGGAAATCTTCTCATACATAAATTCGCTTACCAATCAATGTGGCACGACGGGGATCAACCGTCAAGGCGCGAACTGGGGTGATCGTCCCCAAATAGTACTATTAAATGCATAAGCGTCTACCAAATCCCGGTAGTTCACAATTCATGCTAATGGGACTTTTAGTGACATAACCTAACTTTAATAATCCATTTAATTTCATCTATCGGGTCCTTTAATCATTTATCGGGTCATACAATCGGGTCATTCAATCATTCGGGTCCAAAATCAATAAACAAACAATCGGGACAAATGGTGTCCTATTTTATGAAAACTAACATGTTATCTCCCTCGCAGGTTTATAAAACATTTATAAAACATTTAAAAGAGTGCGAGGCTATGAACTCACGTTGATGTGGGAAGGCGGGATATCGGCAATTCAGATGTACGGTACGTGCTTCAATTACGGAAACCTAGACAAATAATACTCGTCTTAGACTCATGTCCAATGACTTTATAAAAATAAAAATGATGTATACATATGATGATTTATATATATGTTGATCAAGTGGATTTACATATCCTCATTTACTCATTTTTGTGTTATGTGTCGATAACTTTTATACTAGTTTTCTCGTTTTACCTATTTACGTGTTTTAAGTCCAATAAACTTATTATAAGTTCTTTAACTTGTTTTAATCCATTTTATACCTATATTATCAGTATATATACTTTCCATGTTGGGCCCAAATGGGTTAGGCCCAATAAGTTCTTTTTATAAGTGGTTAACTTATTTAGTCCAATTATTAGTCCAATATGCTTAGTTAGCTCGTTAATGTCCGTATGTCCCATAGTTCGGGTTTTATCGGGTTTTTTTACTTGTTATACATGTTTATATATAAGTATATAAGTTTTATAAAGTTTTCATTAGACGGGTCCAACCATCTAAGTTTTATTTAATAAAAACGTTAATTTTACGGTATTAGCCGAAAAAGTCGTAAAAATCATGTTTATAGTTTTATAGCTTATAATACTTAACAAGTTATCATTTATATAAAATGTCTACTTATTTACCATTGTACATATTTATATAAATGTATTATATAAGTTAGTGGGTTTTAATTTATATTTTATACTATTAAATTTTGAGTGCTTATATAATAGTATTGTACTTTAATTTCCAAAATCTGATTTTTATCTTCACTTTCACCAAAACTGCCATATCTAGAGTTCTATATGGAGATAGAAGCTCAAATTGTTATCACATAAATTACATGATATGTGCTACATTTAACTCTTCTATAGCTACTGTTGAATCATCTTCTAAGTATTTTCTAAAAATCGTCCAAAAGAGTGAACTCAGATTTGTACCTTAAACTTGTTTTGATCATATCTCACTCATTACAATGATTCCATTACATGGCCAACTCTCACATGTGTACAAGACATATAGCTTACTGTAAATGGATTCTACTTCATCATTTTATTAGTACATGACCTGTTTCTTTACTGTTTTATACAGCCATCAATTTTAAGCAAGATTTTAGCCTTGTTCTTTATAGTTTTTCACCTTTTAAATCATGTTTATCAACACCAAATCCCCACATAACATTTTTATCATCATATAATCATCATATACATATACAATAGGAAATAAAATACATGTTTACATAATCAAAATAACAAGAAGATGAGAGGACAATCTTTATACCACCATGATGATGTAGGTTGTGATCAAAACATGGATTTTGATGGGGATACTTGTGATGCACCAAGACCATCTTCATGACCACCAATCTTCATAAACTCCTTGTGGAAAATCAGCCCCAAGACACCATGGATACTCCTCCTTGGATGTTATAAGTTGTACCAATCTTCATCTTTTTGAATGGAGATTAACATATGTTAATTATAACATATGTTTGTGGTTAAAAACTGTAAGAATGTGGTGTTTTGGTTGAGCAAATGGGACGGCATAGGTGGAGAGGAGGAGAGGAAATGGTTGATGGAAATGAGGAGAGTGGTATGAGTTTTTGGTTTTGTGTAGTGGAAGCTTACTTTGTAAGCTTAGCTTACACATGTAAGTGTTAAGCTAACACTTTGACACATCATATGATGTGTTGTAGCTAAATGTTGGCCGGTTTTGGGGTGGGACAAGTGTCCCACTTGTCTCATCCCCATTTATTTACGGGTACTCCTCGATTCTAGTTTCCTCGATTTGCGTGCCCTCGGGTCGTTTTACGAAAAATGTTTTTATAAATTATGAATCAACGTCACAAAACGAATCCAATAAAAATTGTCTCATCAAAAACGGAGTTCGAAAACGTAAATACGTAATCCTACGGTTTCCGGTTTAGTCGTAAAGGACGTTAAAATAAAATGGTAAGTCCTAATCTCTTCTCGTAAAATTGTGAGTTTATAAACTAACACAAATGTGAAACTCCAAAATAATATTCACGGATAAATTTATTTTCTGAAATGTCGGACTGTCACCAAAGACGGTGTATGTAAACGCAAGCACGTAACGTTGAATCCTCCGGTTTAGACGTAGTCGATGCTACTTCAAGATGTAAATTCAAATTTCTTCCCAAAAATAAGTGAGTTCATAAAATAATATTTTCAAATAAATATTGAGAGTAAAATATTGACCATAAATTGACGGATTGTCACAGCATTTACCCCTAAACAGGATCTTTGTCCTCAAAGATCATCTTACTACTCGCTTCTTATTGAGTTAAAGCCATGTGGGTATTTCCTCCACACTCGGTCTTTTCTCACAAGTGCAATTCATTACAATACGCGAGTTCTATCAAACATAACTACGAGAATAAGATCAGGCTATATGTTGACTTACTTTCTCTATCCATGATGTTCACGGGTTTCTGATGAATGCAACTTTTCGCCGATCTAAGCTTTACTAAGAACAATCAGATTTTCACTTGATAGGTATTCCATCAAGTTCGATTTACGAAACATAATTCACGCAGCTTTTGAAGTCCTAGGGTAGATCCAGCTTATATGCCTTTCAAACCAATCCTTTACATCATCTCAAGGGTCCCATACAACGGGGACTTATATCCCATGATTTGTCAGATCATGAATTCATTTTTTTTCCAAGTTTAAAAATTGTGGCATAACTTCGCTACCCATTTGGCACTTCAAGATCTACATTTCATATTCACATAACCTCTTGCCCACTACCGGCTGTCAATAATCAGATCCTAATTTCAACAATCATTTCAGATCTCGCGGGTCGGGTATTTTGCAAGGTTAGGTTCGCCATCACATGGAACCATAACCCTAAAAGACATGTCCAACTCACATTGGGTGTATGTCGGGTGTCTTTATCTCGACTCTTACTTACAGATGCTCTAATATTTAGATCCTAACAAGATTCGATCTCGATCCTAATACGATAATTATCAATGGTAATCCTTCCAAAGGAAAGAGATTATACGATTTATTACCAAAGGTCATTCATTCAAACATAAAATAGCACTTATATTACTTTGTATCGTTACTTTACCTCGTCCCTTCGATTGGGGTGGTACATAGTACTCTCATCAAGGTTCGTTCTCAATGACTTCTGAGCAAATCTCTAGAAATTCGATGCGAAGCGAGGATCTTGATAAAGATGTTCGATACAGGCACACTATGTTTACATAACTCTTTTTGGCATTTATCATTAACGGGAATGATATTAGCAGATTTGGTCAGTCTGTCGACGATGGCCCAAATCGAATCAAATTCAGATGACGACCTTTGTAATAGCTAGACGTTTACTAATGTATGAGGCGATGTCTGCCTTCATAATTTGTCATTAGTACAACTTCTTCAGATAAAGATACTCTTAGTCAAAAATGACATACATATAATACTTATACTTACAAATTCCAACATAACTATATCTCACAATCCTCCATATTTAGACAATCACATGTGGTCTTTAAAACATTCAACGCTATTGGCTTCTAAATTTTTAATGGTTCACATTAGCCGCGAACCCCTTTTATTATCTATATTATCCTTTTTACAAACATCGTTTATTTTTATATCGTTCGGCAATTTATTTCGCACAATCATTATTAAGGAACATGTCCTAATTGGTTCTTTATCTTTTCTACATACTGCGTCGGTATCTATATTCATCTCTCATGATGATATAATTATCATGTCCACAATTCACTCAGATATTCTTTCCATATTATGCGTCAGTAATTACGTTCACCTTTCTTCATATTTTCTAAGTTTTAATTCTATCTCGACTATTATTTTTGTCTGTTTTACTCAATCCGTCGTCTAAAGCGACGATAATTATCACAATTAATTAAATATTAAATATTCAATTTTTATGAAATGTAAACATAAAGATGTTAAATTTCTTAGTCCGTCCAATTATATGAAAATGTTCAAAATAATTTGAATTTAATTAACAAGATTTTTTTGTTAATTTACTGAAAATAATTAAAATAATTAATAAGATCCGTAAATGTTTGAAAAACCTTCGTTTATTCTTTGGTAAAAATTTTCTTAGTTGAAAAGCAAAAATTGTCGTTTCAAATTTTAAGTCATGGTTTAAATGGTTTCCTAAATCCTTCTTAGGTTGTCTAGAAGTATACACAAACATTTACCCCTAAACAGAAGTTTAGTTAAATGGTTTGTGTATATGGGAATAATCCCTTAAAAATCCTTTGTTAAAACATTTGTCAAAATATATTTGAACTTTCTTGTTGGTAAAACCCAAAGTCTTAAAAGGGCTCTTAATTTTTTTAAAGAGTCAATTTATAATCCATTATCTATTAATCACACGGTTAAATCATGTAACGTATTAAGTCTCAAGTCTTATGTTAAATATTCAAGGCACCATTTTTAATTGTTCGGCCAATTCAGGGCAATCTATAATTAATTATTAACTCATTCTTATTCTTATATACAAACATATAGTCCTTAATGATCACGAGCATGAATTTATCAAATTACAGCCTACACACGTGATTCATCAAATTTATGAATGCTACATGTGTATTAGTTAATCCAAACGACATCACGTGAAACTCATAATGTTTATTACAAGTTCTGGATGTAGTGATTTGGAATAGATAATCCTTTTCGCAGATGCGAAGTTGATGATAACCATGCTGAGGATCAAAAACCTTGTAAATGATCGAACAAATCTTCCATTTCGAGTTATGGATATCGTTTTCGATTGTCAATTTACGCAGTTCACAGTAATCTATAAATATAAGGAATGATAACACCATAACTCTTCATAATGACGAGCTCGGTAGAATAAAATCTTTCTCCGACAACTCTCTCAGTTGTATGGTAATTCCTTTAATTTAGATGGTGCTGACTTACGGTGCACAAGCCACAGGTGCAACACCGAGAATATAATCAATACCAATTTCAACTTGCCTAAATGGCAAAAGTCTAGGTCATTCATTAACAAATACTTACTAAACTTTCAGATAACATAAACATCTTTTAATAAATTCATATTAACTTCTTTCTAGATTATAATATTTATAACTAATTCACAACCATTCACGGTATAACTTTAAGTCTAAATGCAGGATATCGTCATCCACCAAGAATTATTTAGATCACTTTTGATAATCAACATCTTATCTTTTAGGGGAATTCTACTCGAGTTCCCATCAATTAAGACAATGTCGTCATGTCATAATCAATCAATCCATTTTACTGGCACTATCAACTTTCCAGTTTCAGTGCTGTCGATAAGATGTGAACTTCTCAAAAGACTAACAATAACTCATAATCCTTCACAAATTCAAGGATATCTGGAGACACGACTACTATTAAAAGAGTAAGGTCAACGCATAATCTACGCGGGAGAATTTCAAATCAGATACAGACGAAAACATTTAATGAATATGAATATATCCCATGTTTTCATAATTTGAGTACGCATTCGAAAGCTCCTCGGATCGTTACCCAGGTCATTCAAATGAAATCAAATCATAAGAAATGATAAGAATGTCAATACATCCAGTCGGGTATCAAAACTCGGTAATCAGATACTTTTCCTAAGAATCTCACTACGGGAGAATTGGACAAGAAAGAATTGTCAATTGTCAAATAAGACAATTTCCACAAATGAGTAAATTCGACTCAGAAGAATAGATGCTACAGGCACATATGTAGGTGTCCCTAACACTATGTCCCTATTTTTCACTTCTTGCAGATCTCATAAAATTTAATCTTTCACGATCTTCAAAGAAAATGTAGTGTTTATTCATTAGTTTTATGGTGACTACTAATCAACCTTGCATGGTCCATTCCAAATTGTATGTAGGCGCGCAACTATATACAATTTCAAGATTAACGATGCAATACTCAGTTCGTCAAAATTTTATAATCATGTTTATAATAAAAACATATTCATGCTAAATTCTTAGATAATAATCAAAAATAAATTTACAAAGATTTTCTTTGTTATGAAAACAATTATATTTTCCAAAGTGTTTTATAAACAACTTCATTTCAATAACAATCACTTATAAATCTCACTTTAAATAATCCATATAGTGATGAAAATCCAATTTTTTTTTTCTCAAGGGATACTGTTTTAACTTATAAAAACAATGAGTGATCTGCAAAAGAGTCATGAAAGCTTGTTCACCAAGAATTAACTACGATATGATAGGAAATGAGATTAGCCAAATAATCATGAGGTTCATGATCTCGATGGCACTCAAAAGAATAATCCGCGACGTAACTCAAATCAAGATGAGTACTTGCTCAATGGTTGCATCACTAATGTGAACATTAGGACGAAGCAATAAAAGATAGATAACATCGATACATGTAGAATTTAGCAATCAAAGGTAGTCTTTTTCATTAATCACAAACAAGTCAAAATTATACCGTAACACATTACGTGTCACTATGTCATACAATTCTCAGAACTCATCCTACCAACTGATATCTCAGTTAAGTTAGGGATTTTTAAAAGATACCACAATGAATACTAATCTACAAGAGTCATTAGGTGTTCCACATGTCCCAGAAGATCCATCGGTCTCAATTCAGAAGGAGATTTCTTCAATTTATTTCTTGGACACTGGGCATCCTCGTTAGTGGACAATGGTCTAGGAACAACACTTAACACAAACCTACAATCAATTAAATCCTTACAATTCAATCTCAAAACTTAACGATTTCCTCTTAACAATTTCTTATTCCATATGGGTTAAATTTTACTTTATTCAAATTTCAACCACTTTTATACTCAATTTGATATCCTACCTCATTTTCCAATACTTTCAATCTTATTCATAAACCTTAATAGGGCAATAAAAGTTCGATATGAACCACACTTAATTTCCAATCCTATAGCTCTTACAACAACAATTTTCAAATGAGTCACTAGTATGAAATGACTTATACATTCAATTAGACTTCTCGGAAAGGTATTAGTGGCATGAGGCTTTTGGGTAATGGTTCCAATGACAGCCTCAAGTGCAACATTCGCCCTTTCGATTCTCAAATTTAAGAATTGGGTGACAACGAATCAGATGACATCTCTCTAGGTGGTAACGTTTTGTCAGACTCCACTCTATAAGGAAAGATCGTCATGACATCGATATCAGATTTAATCTCGCCAATTCTTTTTCAATATCACAATCAACTAATATCTACATTTCTACGAATATTAACCATTTTATTGGGATCATAGATATCCACAACTTGGTTTAGATCTAGAATAGCTAGAATTCCTACGAGAATAGCTTAAATTAATTTACTAGGGGATTTAGGGTTTCTTGTGACAATCTACGTCGTATAAATACCTCGTATAAATATCAAAATAATCATCAAACAATCATGTAATAAAATTACATCATATATATATATAATCCAAGTTATATATATATATATACATATATATATATATATATATATATATACTAGTGGCAAAACCCGTCTGATGGACGGGTATGACTTCTGGTTACCGTTTTACAAATGTTTGTTTTTAATTTGTTTCTAATATAGTTATCTTTTAATGCTTTATGAGTTGTCATGATTTGTATTTGTTGTTAATTTTTTTATAAAATTAATTGATTTTAAGTTTTTTGTTTGTAGGTTTTGTTTGTATATTTTTTAAGTATGGCATTTATTTTAAACTATAATAGTTCATCAAAATTTTTTGTAAAGAAAAATCAATTCCAATAATAAAAAATATTAATAGTGTAAGTTAATCGGATATGAGAAAATAAATTTTTTTGAAGTAAGTAGCAACAACAAATTATATACAAATTTGAGTTTTTATCTTCATTTTAATTCTTATGTTTTTTACTGTGTTTGAAAACATGTTTACTAACTATAATCGAGTGTGCCTAAGAGTTTGTGGTTAGTGTATTTAACTTATTTTTACCATAAAATTAAATGTGTTGATTTCTCTTAAGACACGTCATTTGACTTGAATGTTTTGTAATGCGTATGTAACTTTTGAGTGGGATGTTAGATTTTTTCCATTTTATATGTTAATTTATATTTATATTATTTTATAAAACATTTACACCTTTTATAAATATAATAGTTTTAAAAAATTAAGCTTCAAACATTTCTTTAATAAGAAAGTAATATATTTATATCTATTTTATACTATTAAAATAAGGAGATTTATCATATTTTGTTAAACTAATCCTATCTATCTATTTTTGTTAACAAAGTATTTTAACAATTTTTGTAACAAATTATTAAAAAAAAAAATTTAAAACTGAAATATATTTTTATTTTTTTTTCATAATTATAATTTTTTCATATTTTTTAAAATTTTGTACTTTTTAATTCAACATCCATTTTGATATATACCCGCACTGCATCTTTTTTATTCTTCTTTTGACATCAAAAAAGACTTATTCTGTTATGTTGACTTGTGATTTGTCATTTCGTTTTTTATTAGTTTTCATTTAGATATTGCTAACTTTAGGTAGTGACTGATATTTTATACAAAGCAAGTTTAACTTTAGGTAGTGACCTATGTTTCTTTCTGTGATTGAAGTACATGATCTCCCACCATTTTTTATGTGGCGCAACTCTCTAAATTCTTTGGTCACTCCATCATTAAACTGATATTTTAATCATCTAAAAAAGTGTGCATGTGTTCTATGGTTGATCTAAAATTAATAAAAGGGTATAGGTTGGCATAAAATCCATATAAGGGTGAATACAGGTAACATTTTTGCATGTACTGGCCAAAATGTACTCAATTTCTCACGAACCTAAAAGTATCGCAGTAATGCTTAAGACACAATTAACTACATGATCTAAGATACGTGATCACTCTCCACGTGGATTCAAACGGATAGTGGTGGAAATTACTTGCATTAAATCCAGCTGAGATCAGAAATATGATCCCACGCAACAACATAATCTGGATCGCGAGAACATTCTCACACGGAACATTTAAATTATACACTAAACCAGGTCACCATGACATGTGAAACATCATCACCACCACAATAAAAACTTCCATTCTCATGTCCGCATTTTTCACAATATATTCCAACAATAAGCATAACACATAATCATGTGATTTGCAGGAGAAAATATGTGCTTTAACCAACAGAGAAGCCCAACACTGAAGAGTCTTTCCAAAATACCTTTTGAGTAGAATTTCGTGATGAATGTCCCATCAAAAATTAGGATCTTTTTATACCTAATTTCTAAGACATGAGATGCTTTAACTTAATGATACATAATAGTGGATGTGGTTTTGATCAAGCATTTGAGTGCATATTAATGGCATAGGTCTCACTTTTGGTTAAAAAGAAAGCTTTTTGTAATATCGACATTGTTGTATAGCCAGAATCCCATTGGTTTATGTTATCTTCAAGGTGGTCTTACAATTGAAAAGGCTGAATTAAGACCCCTTTTGCAACTTTTTTAGCAACCTATAGAACAATTCTTTAGTATTTGTTTACAAAGTATCACCTTTCAAAATAATGATATCAGAGGTACTAAACTCCAGTACGGAGCCAGCAGCAAGATAATCAAATTCAGATGACCCCTCATTAAAACATATAAAATAGTATTTTGTAGCAACTGTGTTTCTTTGTGAGTCTTGCTTTGGAGCTTATAGTCTCAATCAAATTGATGCGAATTCTAGTATGAACTGTAGCTATATATTTTTCGTCCACTACTATAGCTTTGGAAGCCACACATCTAAATCATAGTTTCCTGATCCCCCAAACATAGCCCCAAGAACCTGAGTTAAGGGGAATATTTTATACATTGGTTATGTATCTTAGTAAACATGCATGTTGCCTATCAATAGATATTTCTGTGACAAACCTGCTTCGTCAGTGGATGGTAAAATTGAACCTGGTAAATACCAAGGACTTGATAAAATTGAGGGATAATAAGAACAGATTAAAAACACACCTGATACGATTTAATGATGACATAGCTCTACGTACACTCAGGATCATGTCTTCATTGTGATAATCTTCTTACTTCACAACATCTTGTATCAGCTTGAGTGATTCTCTTATGTATTATCAGGCTTATTTCCAAAGTGAGTATGACCAATAGCGACGTTGATTCAGGTCTCTCAAGTGTATTCATATATTTTTATGACCAATATATAAATAGAAATCAATACCTTATCTTCGATTGCACAACTAAGACACTTTCGTTATTATAACATCTATATTTCATGTCGATGTTAGCTCTCACCTGCCATTTGTGAGAACTAAATGTTGAGGTTAACATGAAAGGTCAATGTTCCATATGGAGATTCCTTTTGCTCTCCAACATTCTTTTTTAAGACCAGAAGTTGATAAGGTGGTATTCATGCCTCCTGCAATGGCTGACACATCCCAAGAGTCGACTTGTATAGTTGTATGGCCTTAAGGATCCTGAACATCCGACAATCTCAGATACCATAAGCATGCTTTTTTGGTCCTGTTTCGGAATACAACATACTCATATGTATAATGTCCACACCATCCCGTGAATGTGTAACAACCAATGCCTCAGAAACAACATAATAAGTAGCTAATTTTTAAGTTAAAAAATAAACTATTTTCCGAGTTTAGTATTGTTTCTGAGTGTTAATCCGATTTGTATATATCAGGTGGCTCCAGGTTACCACTTCTGTTCCGGAGGAAATGGGTCACCATTTGGTGAAGTCTTGTTAGTTGCTCCTGAGGTTGGCGGAAAAAGTACATGCAATCTTCTAGCAAGAACCTCATCTTTTGAAATGTTGTAACATTTGTTTAAAATATTTATTAAAAAAATTGTAAAAAATTGTTATGGCTTGAAGATACCTGACCTGTTTTGGCTTGCCAAAAGGTTTACTGTACATATTCAGCCCGTTCATTTACAAACTTCGTTTCAAAAACCGTTTTGATACAGTTTAAAATCAATAACACATGTATTAAATAGTTTCAGAAACTACCTAATTAAACTTGCACCGATTAGTTACTTGTCTTCTGCATCAGACGAGTTGGTGTGAATATTTAAATCAATTGCATCATCTGCAGATGAAGTAAGAAACTGCAAACCTAATCCATGAACAATCCTTTGAATAATAAAGTATTTTTTACCAAATTTAATTTGAACTTTGAAGTTACTCAACTTATGTTTAATTTAATTGTATGCTTAAGTTGCTTGGTTGGTGGTCTGTTGATGAAGAAAGTCGAGAAGAACAGGGCGGTTTTACTAACACAAAGCTTCAGGGTAAGCACCATTACTATAATGTTGTTATAGGTACCTTACAGTAATAATGTACCTTACAGTAATAATAAGTCCTAAACTGAATTGATATCATTAGATATATCTATACTTTGTTTATACAATTCTCGAGTCCATTTGCTTAAATTTGTGTATGCCAACTCAAATTGCAATAATCAGATTCAAAAAGCATATCCAAACCTTGCTAGATATCACTATTGGTGTTGTAGTATTTAAAAGTAATATCTAGCTAGGTTAGTATATGCTTTTTGAAACTGGTAGTTTTAAGTATCTGTTAAACAAAGTTTGTGTCTTATTATCTGTTATTTTGGGGTCCAATAATCAGTTGTGCTAACACCAACGTTCTCTTCAAATAATCAGTAGTCAAAGATAAACTAAAGTTGTCTATTTAATCTTTCCTTTAACATAATTTATTGCTGCAACATCGTGATTACCAATATACATATCAAATTACCAGCTATATTATTTCATGGATTCGGCTCCAGCAACCATTTCCCACATCTCCTTAACTTCGCCATTCTCACCAGTTCTTATCCCAATCTCGTTAATTTTCGATCCACTATTCTCACCCCTCCCTCCATCCCTATCCCTCTCCCACTCTTCTACACCTGAACAATATAAAAAGTATATAATTAAAATTGTAAACACAAAGTGTTAGTTAATCGACTCCCTATAGAAACAAATATAATATCCAGTTTGAAAAGTGGTATTAATGTAACAAAAATCATGACAATAGTAAACATTCCTGAATAATGAATGATACAAAAATGCATTTTTCACTCCTACTAACCTGTTAAGTTGTTTGCTTGGAATCACCATTTTGCAAGTATTTCTAATGTAACTTTAAATATGCTTATTGTTTAGGTTTTCCTGATGTAACTTTAATTCAACTACCGAGCACTTTTCTAGTTTTTAAGCAGCGATCAAGCTCCACTATAGCCCAAAGTACCTACAAAGTGAAATAAGCTATTTTGACCTACAGCCTAAAAGACCAAGTTTGACCCACATTTTTGCTTAATCTATTAATTATCTACTATAAGTTTCACAATGCAATAAGTGAGCAAATAAGCATAGGAGGGGAGTCGTGGACTGATGCAGTAATGAACGGGTCTAAATGACCAGATTTGACACATTTTCCATCCATAATTTGTGGTTGCTCTACTTTTCTGGCGAAAAGAAAGAAACAAAAATTCTGCATTAAATAGATTTGGGTGTTAGTAATGTCAAAGCTTATGTTTGTTAGATGGAAAAATATTGTAAGCAGAAAGTAGTAGTAACATGATGAAGACAAACACAAACGGTAAAAGGTAGTGTTGCTCGAACCTAAATACTTGTCAGCATATAAACTCAAATTCAACTCGCGTCATATACGAACTAATAATTAAGCTCATCTTAAAGGATGTTTTTAATAAAGCAAAAGATAAATTGACTCGATATTTCAAATTATCAAGAAAGAAACTTCTAGATATATAATAAATAGGGTGTTTCATATAAAAATATTGCCCTCTGAAAGTCGTAAATCCTATGTCCCTTATTAATTATTTAATCATCTAGTTACAGGCCTCGCATGTTTGATGTTCAGACCAAGAAATTAGAGAAAAAGACTAATATACGGAAATTGTAGATGTCCTAAGGAGCCTTATGAGTAAGTAAATATCAAGTTTTTTTGTGGAAGTCATGACCCCTACATTTCCCGCTAAAATTTTGAAAATAGAAAGCATATTGAAAATGAATAAACAAAAGGGAAAAAAAGGTACCTCAATTAGTTAGAATATGATAAGAACACTCTTAACCCAATATTCTTATACAAAGCCTCCACGGTATACTCTTTTGTTGAAATCTTCTGATATTACGTTCTTGCTAAACAAAGTAAACTATAGCCCCAAGCGCTAATATTTGGATTACACTCCAATCGAGTGCTTTGGACTCCAAATTGTTATGATGCAACATTTTCTGAAAAACCTGGATTGCAACTTCTGGATGCTAATCATGATTCTTGTTAGATGTAATGGACATGCTTTACTGTCTAGTACGCAAATATATTTGCAGGTAAGGATGAGTTTTTTAGAAATTGGTATTTCGAACACCTGACCACATACATGTCATATCTCAAATCAGCTTAGCAGGGCCTTTCACGCCTAACCAGATATTCCATGAAGTTGCTCCTCATATTAAATCATTAAGTGGAATAGCACAATAACTTATTGTGCTATTCCTCATAGATGGTGGATAATAGAGATCAAACTGGCATCCTCTGGGCTGGGCTGGTCTCTTCTTAATGATTCTCCACGAACCCCTAAAATGCAATTACATAGAAAGCATGAGTTGCAAAAAGAATAAAACGACATAACAAATTATTTATCTTATAAGAGAGAGGGTCGAATAAAAAAATATTGATTTCCTACTAATTCACTCTGGAAAGAGACGATGAGAAGTGTCCTTGATAAACTCACCAAAAAGAAATTGCTGTCCTTGGATGTGATATAGTGATTGCCGGTTGATAACAGGAACAGCGGCCTTGGGGCTTTCACTACTATCACCTATCTAACTCTAGGGATATGTCACAAGATTATATGCAACTGGTATAGTTAATGATTATGTGGAATTTATATTGCTGTATCTAATTAATTTCCTTACTGAAAACAATTACAGATAAATTCCCTAAAAACAATCATATTTCTCAACTTAAAACTTAACCAAAGCCAAAAAGTTTTTCTGACATCTTTTTCAAAAAATATAAAGAAACAGGGCATACAATGCTTACGTGTAGCAGCAGCGCACCTGCTGTAGAAACCACAACACTTAGACATTGCAATTGTTGTCTTACCATTACCATAGTAAGACAATGTCCTTTCGGTGAAGTCCCTGACATCTATATATGCAGCCATAAAACACATGTACAACATCAGTTCCTGTGGTTTAAACCAATAAATGAGCAAAAGTTTAAGCGTCTTGAAACTAATCATGAACTCCGGTATCGATTACGTAATCCACAACCATACTACAATAATCATTATCCTAGCACCATACAAAAGTCAGTAGATACGAAGTAAGCAAAATTGAATTCTACAATCTTTTATATGTCATTAATTGTCACTTGTTAGTTGACTGTCTCATAACTCATAAGTATGTCAGCTAGCTATCAGTTAATAATCAATACATACCTCTTTCTGATGCCGCTCAAGGCACTCCAAATAATGTGATTGCTTCCTTCTGAGTTCCACTGAAGTTGAACCTAATTCAAACAATGACCTAATCCCCAAACAAACATAACAGTTAAAATTACAATTATTCATAAAAAAAATAAAAAAACCTAATAATTAGAACAATTAAAAGATCATAGTATTATTTTTCTTCACCTTTGCTAAATATTGTAGATTAGTAAACTCTAATTAATCAATCCGACCAAATCTAACCTACAAAAATCATAACCCTTATTAATTACAAATCACACAAACATGATTATATGATTCGATCACTGAAAATCATACGAACCTTGTATGAGAGTGATTTGGAAGAATGATTATGCGGTTCTTGGTATCATCAAAATCCTAATTTATATCCAAATTCGACATATTAGATGCAGAAATAAGCAACAAAAATCGTATAATCATGTATTTGAATTGAAACAAAATAATTGTAATTCGCAACATATAATTCGGAACCCTAAATATTTAAATTAAAATTCATACCTGCAAACTAATCCCTATCCATCTATCTTCATATAGAGTGATGATCCGGTTATGAATTTTACTTGATGTTTACAATTTTGGATCATCGTATGTTGTTGGAAGTTGGGTAAAGGCTTTATGCGAAGGGAATGAGAACGAATCGATAATAATATTAGGGTGCGAATAAGTTTATTGGGTTCGGGAATTTGTAAGCCCAAAACGTAAACGTAAGCCCATGTGCTGTGCTGACTGGGATTAGTGCCCTGATTGATGACGTGGCAAATCCCTCATCTTATATATAATGTAAGATATATATATATATATATATATATATATATATATATATATATATATATATATATATATATATATATATATATATATAGGGTAGGGATACACTAAAAAGTCCCTTAAAATAAAAAGTCTAGGAAGGATTATAGGAGTGACACGTGTCACTTAGCCACATCATCATGTCACATAATCATGACACCTCAACACCTAAAAAATTTCGAATTTAAAAAAAAAAATTTAGTAATTTTTTTTTTGAAAATTTTTTTTTTTCGAAAAAAAAATTTTCGAAAAATTTTATTCGAAATTTTTTTTTTCAAAATTTTTTTTCCGAAAATTTTTTTCGAATTTTTTTTTCGAAATTTAAAAAAAAAAATTAATCTACTGCATCACAGTTATATGTTTGATGCATCAACTTAATAAGTTAATGCATCATATAATTAGTTACTGCATTAAGTTCAATGATGAACTATAATGCAGTAACTTATTACTGTGATGCATTAACTTATTAACATGATGCATCAAAATATAAAATTACGATGCAATTGATTATCTTTATTTTATTTAAATTTTTTAAAAAATAATCTACTGCATCACAGTTATATGTTTGATGCATCAACTTAAGAAGTTAATACATAACTTTAATGAGTTACTGCATTAAGTTCGGTGATGAACTATAATGCAGTAACTTATTACTGTGATGCATAACTTATTAACATGATGAATCAAAATATATAATCGCGATGCAGTATATTATCTTTTGTTTTATTTAAAAATTTAAAAAAAAATTGAAATATTTTTTTTCGAAAAAAAATATCGAAATTTTTTTTTTCGAAAAAAATTTCAAAAAAAAAATTGAAAAAAAAAATTTGAAAAGAAAATTTCGAAATTTTTTTTTTGAAAAAAAATTCGAAATTTTTTTTTCGAAAAAAAATTCGAAATTTTTTTTTTCGAAAATATTTTTTTTGAAAATAAAATTTCAAAATTTTTTTTAAAAAAAAATCGAATTTTTTAAAATAATGAGGTGTCATCATTATGTGGCATGGTGATATGGCATAGTGACACATGTCACTCTCACAATCCTTCCTATACTTTTTATTTTAAGATCCCTTCTCATTTTACCCCATTCCTATATATATATATATATATATATATATATATATATATATATATATATATATATATATATATATATATATATATATATATATATATATATATATATATATATATATATATATATATATATATATATATTAAAATAACACTTCTCAGTCTGGCCTTGTCGGTAACTCGGGAATTCTTCGGCACCGTTATAGTCAAAAGATTTTTAGACATTTTTAGAAAAATGTTTTTAGTAAAAAGATTTTGAAATGTTTTATTCAAAACCTTTGGTTTTTAAAATCTTTCGTTCTCTATAACGAGAGCTCTGATACCAAACTGTAACACCCCCAAATTTTTCAACTCAATACAGCGGAAGACTAGTTGGTGTTACGGGATAACACATTACTCACATCATAGACAACGCATAAAAATCGCGTCGTTTAATAATAAATCATTTCCATTCATAAACATCAAAGTTACATCGGTCCCAAGTCATATTATTTCATACAAAGTTTTACAAAGTATTTGAATGGAAAATATTGTTTAAGTGCGGGCCATGAATTCTTGTCGTCTTCTCGAGAATTACCTTCAAGTACCTGAGATAAAACATGTTAAAAGAAAAGGTCAGCGATAACGCCGAGTGAATTCATAGAGTTTAATAAATTCCATCAATATAACTTTGGTATAAAATTAGTACCAAAAATCAATTCGTACAAATCATTGTAATAGGTCGTAAAATAGCCAAAATCATTTTATACAAATCTTTGTAATAGGCCATAAAATAGCCAAAGTCATTTTATACAAATCCTTATCGAAAATCATAATATAGGCATTTGCCTTAAAAATTATTATACGAGCAAATGTCGTAAAAACATCATACAATACGTCATATGACGTTGTATGAAAACAAAAACCGTTATATGAATATGGTTATGAAAACCAAAACACAAACATAATATCAATAGTATGACCCTGTATTGCTAGTCATGCAATACATTGTAATTCGGAGCGTCTATAAGTATTTCGTTAATTTTGGATTATTATAAGCCGCATGACATTGTTACCTTACTAAACCAACAACGGGTAGCTAACCCGATACCAATTTTGCCCATCTAAAGTAGCGTTTCGTCACAAAGGTCACGCTATGTAAATCTTCTCATACATAAATTCGCTTACGAATCAATGTGGCACGACGGGGATCAACCGTCAAGGCGCGAACTCGGGTGATCGTCCCCAAATAGTACTATTAAATGCATAAGCGTCTACCAAATCCCGGTAGTTCACAATTCATGCTAATGGCACTTTTAGTGACATAACCTAACTTTAATAATCCATTTAATTTCATCTATCGGGTCCTTTAATCATTTATCGGGTCATACAATCGGGTCATTCAATCATTCGGGTCCAAAATCAATAAACAAACAATCGGGACAAATGGTGTCCTATTTTATGAAAACTAACATGTTATCTCCCTCGCCGGTTTATAAAACATTTATAAAACATTTAAAAGAGTGCGAGGCTATGAACTCACGTTGATGTGGAAGGCGGGTTATCGGCAATTCAGATGTACGGTACGTGCTTCAATTACGGAAACCTAGACAAATAATACTTGTCTTAGACTCATGTCCAATGACTTTATAAAAATAGCAATGATGTATACATATGATGATTTTATATATATGATGATCAAGTAGGTTTACATATCCTCATTTACTCATTTTTGTGTTATGTGTCGATAACTTTTATACTAGTTTTCTCGTTTTACCTATTTACGTGTTTTAAGTCCAATAAACTTATTATAAGTTCTTTAACTTGTTTTAATCCATTTTATACCTATATTATCAGTATATATACTTTCCATGTTGGGCCCAAATGGGTTAGGCCCAATAAGTTCTTTTTATAAGTTGTTAACTTATTTAGTCCAATTATTAGTCCAATATGCTTAGTTAGCTCGTTAATGTCCGTATGTCCTATAGTTCGGGTTTTATCGGTTTTTTACTTGTTATACATGTTTATATATCAGTATATAAGTTTTATAAAGTTTTCATTAGACGGGTCCAACCATCTAAGTTTTATTTAATAAAAACGTTAATTTTACGGTATTAGCCGAAAAAGTCGTAAAAAGCATGTTTATAGTTTTATAGCTTATAAAACTTAACAAGTTATCATTTTTATAAAATGTCTACTTATTTAACATTGTACATATTTATATAAATGTATTATATAAGCTAGTGGGTTTTAATTTATATTTTATACTATTAAATTTTGAGTGCTTATATAATAGTATTATACTTTAATTTCCAAAATCTGATTTTTATCTTCACTTTCACCAAAACTGCCATATCTAGAGTTATATATGGAGATAGAAGCTCAAATGTTTATCACATAAACTACATGATATGTGCTACATTTAACTCTTGTATAGCTACTGTTGAATAATCCTCTAAGTATTTTCTAAAAATCGTCCAAAACAGTGAACTCAGATTTGTACCTTAAACTTGTTTTGATCATATCTCACTCATTACAATGATTCCATTGCATGGCCAACTCTCACATGTGTACAAGACATATAGCTTACTGTAAATGGATTCTACTTCATCATTTTATCAGTCCATGACCTGTTTCTTTACTGTTTTATACAGCCATCACTTTTAAGCAAGATTTTAGCCTTGTTCTTTATAGTTTTTCACCTTTTTAATCATGTTTATCAACACCAAATCCCCACATAACATTTTTATCATCATATAATCATCATATACATATACAATAGGAAATAAAATACATGTTTACATAATCAAAATAACAAGAAGATGAGGAGGACAATCTTTATACCACCATGATGATGTAGGTTGTGATCAAAATATGGATTTTGATGGGGATACTTGTGATGCACCAAGACCATCTTCATGACCACCAATCTTCATAAACTCCTTGTGGAAAATCAGCCCCAAGACACCATGAATACTCCTCCTTGGATGTTATAAGTTGCACCAATCTTCATCTTTTTGAATGGAGATTAACATATGTTAATTATAACATATGTTTGTGGTTAAAAATTGTATGAATATGGTGTTTTGGTTGAGCAAATGGGACGGCATAGGTGGAGAGGAGGAGAGGAAATGGTTGTTTTGCATGGATGGAAATGAGGAGAGTGGTATGAGTTGTTGGTTTTATGTAGTGGAAGCTTACTTTGTAAGCTTAGCTTACACATGTAAGTGTTAAGCTAACACTTTGACACATCATATGATGTGTTGTAGCTAAATGTTGGCCGGTTTTGGGGGTGGGACAAGTGTCCCACTTGTCTCATCCCCATTTATTTACGGGTACTCCTCGATTCTAGTTTCCTCGATTTGCGTGCCCTCGGGTCATTTTACGAAAAACGTTTTTATAAATTATGAATCAACGTCACAAAATGAATCCAATAAAAATTGTCTCATCAAAAACGGAGTTCGAAAACGTAAATACGTAATCCTACGGTTTCCGGTTTAGTCGTAAAGGACGTTAAAATAAAATCGTAAGTCCTAATCTCTTCTCGTAAATTTGTGAGTTTATAAACTAACACAAATTTGAAACTCCAAAATAAAATTCACGGATAAATTTATTTTCTGAAATGTCGGACTGTCACCAAAGACGGTGTATGTAAACGCAAGCACGTAACGTTGAATCCTCCGGTTTAGACGTAGTCGATGCTACTTCAAGACGTAAATTCAATTTTCTTCCCAAAAATAAGTGAGTTCATAAAATAATATTTTCAAATAAATATTGAGAGTAAAATATTGACCATAAATTGACGGATTGTCACAACTAATTACTTTGAAGTTTAGTGAGAACTCACAAGACACAATTACATCACTTTATAGTTTAGTGAGAACTACTACACAATCTATTACAACTCAACTAGACATATCCAAGTACACACATGTAGCTTGGATCTACACAACATAAATCTAAGCAAACACATATGCAATGGATGTACACAACAAATCCAAGTATTCACAAATAGCTTGGATAAACACAACTAGTTTAAATATTCGTAAATACAATGGATTAACATAAAACAAAAAGGCTAACATGATGAACATGACTAATTCATGGATTCATCTTTATCACAACACTAGTGAGTGAATGATCTTCTCTTTAGACAAGGTAAAGGAGGGGATCAAGAGGATAATCATATATAAACATACTTAACACATTAAGTGATCATTTACTAATGATTATGTTATAGAAAAGAGAAAGGGGGCTGAGAAAAACGTCCAAAAAGGGTTATTGGAAAATGAGATTTGATCCACTATTTATAGGAGACAAAGTGCAACGGCTAGCTGGGCGCGGTTCCTTATCTAGCCCGGCGGTTCCTTATCGCTAGAGAACCGCCTAGCTATTTAAAGGACCGCCCAGTAGACCATGCTCCGATTTTGTCTTTTAATGGGGTAGGAATATCTGAGGTTTTTAAACATTCAAAGGATATTCTTATGGTATATGGAATATGCCATTTTCAAATTTACATTTTCCATTTTAATAAAACATTTTATTAAAAAGAAAGTTTATTAAAAAATCTTTTGTCCTATTAACAAAAGTGAGTTTTAAGGACAATCACTTTGATGATCACTAAGTATGATTAAGAAAAGTTAGTGATATGATTATTACCTTGATGATAGTGTTAGTTAAATAATTCGCTTTGTGTTTTACACTAAATGTGTTGTATAGTTTGTTGTGATCAAAACTAAGAAATATTAGTTAACACTAATAATGTTTTTAGGCATCACTTGCATTAACATGATCAAAGAAAGAAAGAATTAAGAAAGATTATTTAGACAGTGAGTTTTTATCTGTGAAAAGAGGCGTTTGATCAAGTTTAACTGTGGGCTATTTATACTGAGAGACCCAAGAAGGAATCCTAGCCGGTGCACTTAATAACACAACCGGTGCACTTAAGTTAATTGCACCAGCTGCCTAGTTTAGTGTACCGGCTAGACTAGACGTTCCTTTTTTTCTTTTAGTGTTAAATGTCTTATCTGGTATAGGTTTTAAACCATTAGTAGGGGGAAATTTTGAAATACAAAACTGTATTTCGTTTAAAACATTTTTTTAAATTCTAAAAATACCTTGTAACATTTTATACACTTTGTGTACATTTTATAAAATGTTAGTTTGTAAAAGACTTAGTTTTTCCTTCGATCACTTTTCAAGTATAACTTGTTTGTGCATACGTTATGTGATATTGTGTTGACGTAAATATTTATGATTAAAACTTTGTTTATGTTTAGTTTTATATAGAATGTTTTCACATTATGTAATAATCAAAACATCGAGAACTCGAAAAATATAAATAGCGTTTAACGACATTATTATTTATTAACAAGCTCTCCCTTTTTGATGATTACAAAATAATACACTCATTATATTTATGCAAATTTAGTGAGTTTATATTTACTTCTCCCCCTTTTTGTAGAATAAAAAAGGCTTCGTCGAGTAATAGAAAAAAAGAATTCGACGGTATTTTTGCTCCCCCTTGATGTAAGCCCCCTCTAAATTTGGGGCACCAATGGATCGAACTATGTGTGCTTGATAAAACAAGGGTTAGTAGTACAAGTTTGACTCATGAAGTCTAGCTCAGTTGGATGGATGCATTTGGTTATAGTCTCCATGTGGGGGAGGTCAAGGGTTCGACTCCTATCATTCCTCATGTGGGGAATTTTCCTAGAATTGGCAGCCGGGTTTGAATCTCATCGCAATGCTTTGAAGCCCCTTAATGGGAAACTGGATGGCTAGCATGGGGGTTGATATTCTCTTCGTGAGATGATTCGAACTCGGGTCGAGAGACTTGGTGCCTCGGTGGCACGCAAGATACTTTGTTGCACCAAACTGCCATTAAAAAAAAAGCAGTACAAGTTTGACAAAGAAATTATGCAAATCAACACATATACACCCAATATCAAGCAATAAATAGGTCCATAAAATGGAGAAATTTTGACATAAAAATATGTCATACAACATGCTTGAAAGAAAATAACTACAATAATATATAAAGACAACATAGAAGTAAAAAGTACAAGAAAATGGTTTTCTAAAAACTTCTACTACAACAAGTAAGTGTCAAGAGCTAGCCACAATTTTTTAGTTGGAGGGTGGCGAGTTTAGAGGTGCAAAAGTTGGTGGAGTTGCTTGTTGTGGAGTATTGTCAACTGGTGGTTGAGAGAGAATGAACTCAATCTATTCAAACATGAGTTGGAGCTCATCTCGCAATCCAAATATTAGGTTGCGGTTGTGAAAACAACAAAGGAAACTAGTTCCATGTAGCTCAAGATATTGATATGAGGGATCTGGTTACCCATTGTTGGTGATGAAGGCAACGGAGAAGAGGTGGAAGGTGAATAAGAAGGTATGAAATATTTAGAGGTGAAAGTGATGAAAGGCTAAGAGAGATATCCATAGACTTATTTTCACTAGAAGGTTGTGGATGTGCAACTCGTGATGGTGGTGAGTGAGAGATCAAGTAAAGGTTAGTGGATGGTAAGGAGGATAGTAGGGAGGAAGAGGTGAACCTATTAGTTGAGGGAGTCTTAAAAGGTGCATTTGGTGTATTAGAAGAATTGGTTAAGATTGTGGGTGATGGAGTTGTTTCAAGGGTAAGATCAATTAGTGGTTCTTTTGGAGGTATTATTATGAATCTTGGTCTTTTGTTTGGGTTTGAGGATGATGTGCGTGATATATTCACGACAAGAGATAAGATAGAGGATGGTTGTGTAAGGTGGTGATGATAGAGATGATGTGATTGTGATTTATTATCAAGAAAATGATGGAAATAGAAGTTTTGATGCATGTTTCTTGCAATTACAGAAAATGCATGCATATTTTGAGTAGACGAGTTTTAGAATAGGGTGAGGAATCTCATAAAGTTGAAGCCAAACCTGGTCACGTTCATATAAGACTGCTGGTGCACTTAAGTTAAGTGTGTCGGCTGTACAACTTTGGTATACTAGCTGCCTATACGACCTGTATATCCAGAAAAGTGTTTTTGACCAGATTGAGCTTCAAAAAGGGTTGCTGGCTGTTTTGTTTTTACAGTTAATTCTTGATAATGACATGTATTCAAGAATAAACAAAGATAAAGAATAAGTAACATTTAATTAATAAAAAGAAATAAGCAAGAGTAACAATAAGATAATGGTCATTTAAGATTTAAGTTAATACAAACATATTACAATCTAATAAATAAGACATAAAAAGATAAAATCCTGAACCAAGAGAGTGAGATTTGCATTACTCCTCATCTTCATCCTCTTCTTCATCATCTTCATCACTATTAAAATAGTTGTCGAGATTTCCAATAGGTTTCATTATCAGATAGACGAAATGATAGTTGCTAGCTTGATAGTCGGGATGAGAAAAAAATATTTTTTCGATAGAGAAGTGTTTGCAATATTCCATAAGGTAATGGAGGGTTGGGTTGCACTCAAGTTTGGAAATATGTATTGCAATGAAGTAGGAAAGGTTGAAAGGTTGATTAGTTTTGATATAATACATAGGATGACAAGAAGGTGCGAGAATATTGATGAGTCCTTGATCGTTGGGCTCAATGGTTAGGAACCATATATCTAGGTTGATCATCGTTCATATGATAACATAGCGGAAAAGAACAATGATCATGACAAGGTGTTTAGGACACAAAGAACATGAATTAAAACACAATTGGGATGTTCATTATATTAATAACAAACATCCACTAGACGTGTATACATTGAATCCCACGTCTAGTGCGACACACACTTTAGGTTTACATTGTGAATGAATTGAAATGAATAAAACCTATGACCCTTGGTTCCTTTTATAGTGTAAGGATTAGGGTTTACAAGAGATAAAGATGAATAAACAAGTAAATCTTCTATTTAAATAAACTTATGCAGAATATCTTTTGCATGTTTATCTAAATAGAAGCTTCCATTAGCTTCTTTTGTCTACGTTTTGTCAATGCTTGAATTGCATGTGACAATGCTTGGATTGCTCTTGACAATGCTTGATTCCATCAACGCCTAAATAACTCTTGTCAACGCTTGGAATGCTCTTGTCAACGCCTAGACAAATACTTCACGTTTTCTTCATTTTTGAGTTTCTGCCACATCAACTTTTTGACCCAACAATCTTCCCCTAGTTGATAGTGGCAAAACTCTATGTATATCTCTTGTAAGTTATACATGATCTTCAAATTGCTTCCCCTCAAATGTAGCATGTATTTTCTTCCCCTTTTTGTCACATCAACAAGGAAGTAAACAATGTATGCAATCTTTGAAGATTCTCCAAAAGTAGGCTCTATGTAATGATCCTGAAGAAAAATAAATAAAGTAGTCTTTGATGCAGAAGTAGAATACCACAAACCTATGTTCTATGTCTTGTTTATCCATGTGATGAAGAACTTATACCAGAAGAAAAAATATAAGTAGACCTCGATCCCTTGTCAATATTCTCATCCTTTGTGAGACACTGAGCACGATAATGTAACTCCTTCAAGTGTTATGACAAGTCTTCATCACCATCCATGTAAAGCACGAACAAGTTACCTTTAAAGTCAGTGGCTGGAAGTCCATGACTTTAAGATATGATAGAACACAAACTCGCGAAAATCTTCTTCAATCATCAAACTTCCCATAAGAATTCTTCCCCTTAAGCTAACACTTCTTCATGACGAATTTGAATGAAATAACATCTTCATACCATATGTAAAAGTGTTATTTGAATAACTCTTTTGCAAGGCTATCCCGATTACATAGTTTAAATATCCATCAAATTCCCACGAATAATTGCTAACTCGCTTTAAAATCATTAATCCCTTTCAATATATCCGAGCCATAAATATCATCATGATATTCTATATTAAAACGGAGATTCCATGTACCTTTGTGTGTATTATCCTCCTTTTTGTGTGCTAAAAACGTCTAATTTTCTCAAACAGCAGCAAACTTTGTGTTGTCCAATATCTCTTCTGTCCAATATCTTGGTCAGATGTATTGTCCGATATCTGACAATACCTATCAGCGTTGAAGCTCATATATCGGACGACACTGTCAACCTATCAGTGTTGACTTATTCCTGTCAGCGTCGAAACTCTTCCTGTCAGCGCCCAAATAACAAACGTCAGCGCCAACCTAAAATCCTGTCAGCGTTCATTCTTTTCAGCGTCAGAACTTTGTCAACGTTGCTCCAAGATTTTGACAACGTCAAAATAAGTCCCATCAGCGCTGAAAAATGGCCTACGTGAATTACTTCAAACAATAAGACCACGTCCCATGATTTGCTTTAAACTTTGCCGTGTGAACACAGATATGAATTTGCAATATAATTCAACCAATAAGAACTCTCAAACCGTGTGAACACAAGATCTTTAACCAATGGGAATGAAGGCTCACGGTAACAAATATTAGGGCTTTATTATATGGCCGTGTGAACGCAATAAACCTCCACCAATTAAGAAGAGGGACTCACGGTAACATAATGATCTAGCATGTAGAGGATCCGAACATTAGGGTTTTAAGCCGTGTGAATGCTAGATTTCCACCAATCAGAATCAAGCAACCGTGTGAATGCATAACTTTCTTCGATTGCTTTGCTGCTCACGTAATAAACATAAAAGCATTGAGATGCTTTATTCTCTTTAGCTTGTGTAAACAGAAAGCTTCATTCTTGATCATGTGAAGAGAAGACATGCCATCTAATCAGAATACTTTAACCGTGGCACTTTTTCCTTCACTCAATCTAGGGTTTATATTATTTGAGCATCGAAACCCTAATTAGGGTTTGTAAATTAACCATAGATCTTGAATTAACAGCCACGAACATCAATTCTTCCTGCTTTTAAGTAGATCTAGGGTTTGAAGAACCCTAGTTCATGATTTCATGTGAAAGCAGAAAAACTGAAAATCTGCCATCAGCCAACTTCGACGCTTAATAACTTTTGCCTGGGGATAAAACTCGACAATCCCTCCGGTGGATGTTTAGATCTATGTATGTAGAACACACATCTAAAATTTCGTGACGATCCAACGGTTCAATCAAAAGTTATGACCTTCTGAATACTGCTGCGCACACAAAAACGTCCAGAAAAATTCAATACGAATTTTTCTTCTTCACCATACACGAACACCTCGTCGGACCTAGATATCAAGAGCCTTAGGCTCTGATACCAATTGATGAGTCCTTGATCGTTGGGCTCAATGGTTAGGAACCATATATCTAGGTTGATCATCGTTCATATGATAACATAGCGGAAAAGAACAATGATCATGACAAGGTGTTTAGGACACAAAGAACATGAATTAAAACACAATTGGGATGTTCATTATATTAATAACAAACATCCACTAGACGTGTATACATTGAATCCCACGTCTAGTGCGACACACACTTTAGGTTTACATTGTGAATGAATTGAAATGAATAAAACCTATGACCCTTGGTTCCTTTTATAGTATAAGGATTAGGGTTTACAAGAGATAAAGATGAATAAACAAGTAATTCTTCTATTTAAATAAACTTATGCAGAATATCTTTTGCATGTTTATCTAAATAGAAGCTTCCATTAGC
The DNA here is from genome assembly GCA_025667525.1 of Glebionis coronaria. NCBI lineage: Eukaryota > Viridiplantae > Streptophyta > Magnoliopsida > Asterales > Asteraceae > Glebionis > Glebionis coronaria. Next base: position 42,005,794 of record CM046878.1, read on the forward strand.
TTCTTTTGTCTACGTTTTGTCAATGCTTGAATTGCATGTGACAATGCTTGGATTGCTCTTGACAATGCTTGATTCCATCAACGCCTAAATAACTCTTGTCAACGCTTGGAATGCTCTTGTCAACGCCTAGACAAATACTTCACGTTTTCTTCATTTTTGAGTTTCTGCCACATCAACTTTTTGACCCAACAAATATGATTACATGTTTCCCTTAAACAAAGTGTATTATTGCAAATTATCTCATTCCATTTTGTTAACTCGGGATGAATATCATCTTTATGAATATATTTGAAAGGTAAGCATAGGATGAGTTGAGTGGATATTTGAAAAGATTATTTTTGATATCAAGTATAGAAGGAACATTTGCTGAGTAAATTTCATGGGGTTCTAGATTGAGTTGTAATGACTCAAGGGAACAAGAGTCCGAGAAACAATATTGACCATGGTAGGGAATGTTAAGAAGAGTGCCAAATTGATCGAGAGGTAGCGAGAAGTCTTGTTTATTAAGACAAAATCATACATGAACGAATTCATTAGTATATCTAATGAGATGGAAGCTAGGGTAGAATTCGATAATGAAGCAAGGACAAATGGTTCCGTTGATGTTGAGAAGGGTTTGAAGGTTTAAGGAGTTGAAAACATCCTTGATATAGTTTTCTTCATTTGAAAAGTGAACGATGCGTCCTTAATGTATCATTCTTGATTCAATTTCAAGGATGGATTATTTTTCATGTTTCCTTAGACATTTGTCATTTTTTTAAACGGCGAGTTAGTAGTTAGTGGTTCGAGCCCACAATGATATCCAATTGGGCAGTATGCTAGCCTCGAACCTTCCTCTTTTGGGGATAGACCCCACTCCTGCTTATATTTATTTCAGGCCCCTGAAGGTCCTTAGCGAGATTCGAACTTGAGACCTCTCTAAGATTACCTCCTCAAGGTTACCCTTGGTGGCCAACTGAGCTAACTCAGTTGGTTCTAAAACATTTATCATTTAATATCATGGGGATATAGTCTTTAGTTAGATGAAGTTCATTTTGAAGTAGAATGTTCATAATAGTGTTTGATAAGGAGATGGTTTTATTTGTATTAACAATTATAATTCTAGTTAAACTATGATGATCCTTAGTTAGAATAATATGGGAAGATCATAAGGAAAATGGATATGGCTCTAAGTAACAAGATACTTAACAAGGATATGATCTATTTCTAATTAAAGAAAGATAATATACCTTAGGATTAGGAGGATTTAAGAGAGGATGCTTACAAGGAATTTAATAGTAATAGAGGTAGTTGCTTGACCAAATGATTCCAAAGCTTAGGATAAGAAAGACAAGTTATGTTTTGGAAGAGAGTGAGTCCAAATTTTCATCACAGAGATTTGGGAAAGTGGAAGGATGGAAGTGGATTAGATAACAGAGGAAAGACACTGTCCACGGGTTGAAATACAATGCTGATGCAATTAAGCTTAATACACCGACTGAGTAAGTTAATTGCATCGATTGAAGGTATAGTGTACCGACATCTAGTTTTAGTCTTGACAAAAAATTGATTGGACTGTTTTGAGTGGTCTCTCGTAGATATATAAATAGATTTTCACAATATTAAAAATGTTTAATCATATAGGATAAAATGATTAAATAGTCTATTTAGAATGACAAAATCTCAAAGAGAGGATTTGAAGGGTGACGATTTAATTTGCGCTAGGTCAAATTAAATGTACTTATGTATTATGTACAATATATAAGATGTCATATGAAATGAGATGAGATAAGATACAAACGAGGGTAATTCGATAGACGAAGATAAGAAAAAGAATTTAGATCGAGGGGAAAGGAGAGCAAGAGATAAATTTCGAGAGAGGACTATATTAGAAGATTGAAGAGTAGATGGACACGTCGCGATCTTGTGTCATTTATAGTGCATTTATTCATGCCTTTCCGTCATTTGCTCAATCGACCTCTATAATGGATAATTGTAAAGTAAATTATAAATCGAAGAAAAAGAGTTACCTATAAAAATAGCAAGTTTACTTTGCAATCCATAATTCTTCCCGCACAATTATACTTGCGTGTAATGAGATTATTTAAGACCAAATTTCTTTGGAATTTCTTAATTCTACGTTTTTTTGTATTTTTAAGTAGATCGGGTGAAATACTTAGAAGCGAAAGATTTTAAGAATACTCTTTGTGTCAATAAATACTTAGTATGATGTCGAGCCTACTCTCCGTCGGGTATAGAACTCTCCCTATCACCCACGAATAAATACCTTATTATTTATGTGGTAATAACTTGTTTTATATAGTGTATATCTTCCGGAAGAGATCCCCAACACCTCTTAATTTATCAAAGTCCTAATGGACAATTTACATCCAGTTATCTTCATATGATCCAGTGGTCATGATCAAACCCATCTCCCTCTAAACCTATCATAATTTTCACACACACACACAAAATGGATCTCGATCTAATTCCTTTTTCGAGCGACCCAATTCACATTTTCGTCGACCACCACAACCACCCCCTGTTTTCCAACGACCACCACAACCAAAACCCCATTTTCCTACGATCTCCAAACAAACCACCCATATCCGGCGAGATACACAACAAACCACCTATATCCGGTGATATCCACAAGAATCCACCATTATCCGGCGAGATCCACAACAAGCACACTTTTCTGTTGACTTCCACAACAAACCCACCCTTATCCAGCGACGTCCAAAACAAACCACCATTTTCTGATGACCTCCACAACAACCCACCATCTTCTGGCGATCTCCACAACAAACCACCATCTTTTCTTGAGCTCCACAACAAACCACCACATTTCAGCGACCTCCACAATAACCCACCATCTTCCGGCAACCTCCAGAATAACCCACCATCTTCCGACGACCTCAACAGCAAACCATCATATTCCGACAACCTCCACAACAACCCACCATCTTCCGGCGACCTCCGTAACAAACCACCATCATTGACCTCCACAACAAACCACCATATTTCGGAGACCTTCACAACAAACCACCATCTTCCAGCGAACTATGATGAAACTATACTTATGGATACTAATGCCATAAATGAAGTCGTTGTCGATGATGTTACTAAAAATGTGCTGATGTCGATGTTATTGAACATACATATGTAGCTGTAAATGTTTGTAGTACATGTAATGATATACGAGTTATCATGACTCATTATGAGTCATAGTGACTCATATATGAGTTATCATAACTCATATATGTTTCATGTTGACTAATATATGAGTCAATATAAATCATATATGAGTTACGGTGACCCATATATGAGTCACTAAGACAAACATGAGTCATAACGACTCATATATAAAATCGTACATATGTAAATCATTTTTGTAATACGGGTAATAATATAGCCTCTTTTGTAACATATTCATGATGACTCATATATGAGTCACCATGAAACACATATGAGTCATGATAACTCATATATGAGTCACCATGAAACACATACGAGTCTCGATGACTCATATATGAGTCACTGTGACTCATATATGAGTCTCGATGACTCATATATGAAACTGTACTTTACTGATTTTTTTTGTTTGCAGTTCTTAAAGGGCTACCAACTCTTATAAAACCAACCCGTATCCACTTCTCATGGTGAGGTGAAGGAGTCTGATGAGGATGATAGTTAGGAATAGGGGTCTAGTGATGATGAGGATAAGAAGGGGTCTGGTGATTCTGATGATGAGGAGTAGGGTGAATCGTAGTCTTGGTGAATTATAGTTGGATGGTAAAACCGATGATAGTGGTAGTTATGTAGTCTTTTGTAAATTCTAGGTTCTTTCGAATTGATAGTAGTTGGCACATAATTATTTGATGGTTTCTTTCTATTGTATGAAATGTGTTTTTACATGTGTCTTTATTTAAGTAATTTACAATCTTGTTTTACGTATTTACTACTTATGTTGTATGTTAAATCTGATCCAGAAAACCTATATGTTTGAGTCACTATGAAACATACATGTTTCACTATGAATCATATATGAGTCACTATGAAACATACATGTTTCGCCATGAATTATATATGAGTCACCATAAATCATATATGATTCATAGTGACTTAGTCACCACAAGGTTTCAACATTCCACCAAAAGTAAAAAAAAAAGTCTAAACAATGTAACTAAACAAAGTAAGATGAAATATGCTAGAACAACAATAATCAAACATAAAAAATTCAATTCAGATCTTCAACACATGGTTTCAACAGTTCAACAAAATAAAAAAATAAATTAAATCTAAACAAAGTGAGATTAAAACGTAAAACTATTCAAGGTGTTGCATTTACTTGTCCTTTTAAGCATCTTCTTTTTCAACAGCAATGATCCTTTTAAGCATCTTCTTTTTCAACAGCAATGATCCTTGCATGTTTGGCCATGTATTTAGGATTTTCCAGACAAGTTATTTCTATATTCTTGTTTGTCTTCACTCTACAATATCCACAAACCCGACTTTGCTTCTTTTTAGCTATAATAGTTATTTCTCTTGCACTTTTTTTATATGTGCCCCTCTTTGACCACCTTTGTTTGAACAAAATAAAGATTTCTCTAAAGATTGTTCTTTGGTTTCTTAACTACATGAATATCTGAGTTAGTATGAAACATATATGAGTCATATATGTTTCATAGTGACTCATATATGAGTCATTATGAAACATATATGAGTTACTATGAAACATATATGAGTCTACTACGAAACATATATGAGTCATTGGGGCTCATATATAAGCCACATGCGTCAATACGGCTCTTATATAAGCCATAGTGACTTAAATATGAGCCACAATGACTCATATATGAGCCATAGTGACTCATATATGTTTCATACTGACTCATATATGAGTCATCATGACTCATATACTATAACACCCCCATTTTACCTTGACGCAGCGGAATAATGTTTTTAGGGGTATTACTTCATGATATGAAAGCAAAGTGATAGAAAACAACTCAAAAGAGTGTTTAAATATACTTCATTTATTCTTTTATAAATTTATCATTCAAAATCAGAGATTTTAAATAATACAACTGTACATACACTGTACATGACAGGTTCTCGAGATCTAGAAAATGTGTTTGAATGACAAAATCTTCCAAGATGATATCTCTCTTCGTCATTAGTATGCTGCTCCATGCTTATCAATTTCAACATCTGAAATATATTCTTTAAAGTCAACACCAATGTTGAGTGAATTCATAGGTTTATAAAAAAGTCAGTTTGAATACAAGATCCTTTTCTTGAGCTACGTTGTTATTTGCTCGTAAGTTTGAATAAAATGATGATTTAATTGCACTAAGCTTATGATACCGCGACTAGACATATCTGAAACCCATAGTTTCACTTATGAGGAGTCTGCCAAACTATCCTGATTTGCAAAATAAAGTATGCCTGTTTGACCACTGAGGTGCTAACAAGTGCGACTTGCCCAGACATGAGATGTCAGTCTCTAATAGTACTATTTACGATATTAGCACTCATTCCGAGAAATGATTAGCGGTTCACAATTAAAAAGGGACTTTCATAGGCAGCTGTAAACATAGTGTCAATGAATCATATCTGGAAAGCATACCAAAAACACTTGTATTCCATTTTAGCATAGATCTCACTCACGGGTTTTCAAATCATTTATAAAGAATTTAGAAGTGAGGCTATGAACTCACTTTATGTCCAGAAATCTTGTCGGGTGTATGTCACACAGACCAGCTTGAGATAACAAATAAGAACATGGTCTCACACCAACCTGTTTTAACATAATTGGTATGGTATTAAGTTTTTAATCTTTTTGTAGAAACTAGAAGGGGGGGGGGGTTGAATGGGGGTTGAATAGTTTCTAATTGGTTGATCTCCTAATTAAAATTCCTTTCAATTAGGTGAGTGCCAAAGCTATCTTTTACTTGAAAGCTAGTTGCATAATGATTAGGTTCAATTCTAATGCATTAACAATAAGTAGTAAGTGTAATGATAATAAATGTAAGTGAAGAGTAAGGAAAGAAACAACCTAGTAGGAAGACACCAAGATTTATAGTGGTTTGGCAACGAGGCTCTATCCTCGTTCCTACTCCACTCCCCAAGTACACCTTACTCGAGATTTCCACTATATCCACATGCTCCCTTCTTAGCGGAGAAAACCATACAACATCGCTTACATTATAATCCGACACTAAGCTAAATGTCGAGACCTAATCTTAGCTAGGACCAATCTACACAACATCGCCCACTTCACCATTTTATGACACAAGGCTAGATGTCGAGTTCTAATCCAAAGCTAGAACGAATCTTCACAACATTGCCTACTTCACCATTTTTCGACACAAGGCTAGATGTTGAGTTCTAATCCAAAGCTAGAACCAATCTTCACAACTCTTCACTTTGAAGCTAAGTGAGAACTTCACACAACACAACTACACATCACTTTATAGTTTAGTGAGAACTCACAAGACACAACCACATCGCTTTATAGTTTAGTGAGAACTAACACAACTTATTAAAACTCAACTAAACTTATCCAAGTACACACATGTAACTTGGATCTACACAACATAAATCCAAGCATACACATATGCAAAGGATTTACACAACTCTAATCCAAGTATTTACACATAGCTTGGATGAACACAACTAGTCCAAGTATTCACAAATACATTGGATCTACACAAGACACAAATACACAAATGATCAACATGACTAGATCTTTAGGGGAGGATGATCTTCATCAAGGCTTCATCTTTAATCACATCACAAGTGTGTGAATGATCTTCTCTTTGGACAAGGTAAAGAAGGAGATCAAGAGGATAATCATAAGTAAATATACTTAACACATTAAGTGATCATTTACAAATGATTAGGATTAGAAAGGAGAAAGAAGGCTGAAAGAGATTGAAATTAGAGATTTGGCTAGTTGAAAAAGTTCGTTTTCTCGGTGTCTTAACGAATTGATTTCCGGTTAAATGTGTGACTCAGTCGTTTTTGGTAAAGACAATATTTTTGGTTGTAGTAAAATAAATGTGCAAAACTTTAAAGTAAATGACGGTAATTAAAGCTTGACGAAAAATTAATTTGACAATGCAATAAAAAAATATAAACTTGAAATTTAAGATAAAGAAAAGCGATTAAAATAACACTAAAGTAAAATGACGGGAAAATAAGCTTTTAAAAATTAAACTAAAAATTAATAGAAAAATACTTGGTAAAAACAGACATTTCGGGAAGCGTGAAAAATTTGAAAGTTTAAAACAACGAAAACTTAAAAATAAAACAAAAACAAAATATTAAAACAACCAATCGGAATACACCTGATCGGAATCCAATCGGAATCCGATCGGAATGTACCCCTATCGGAAAGTGTGATCGGAATATGGGACATGAATGCTATCGGAATAATGGAAATAAGAACTAATCGGAATACCAACGAACACCCTTGTCGGAATGATGTCGTTGGAAAGCTCAATCGGAGTAAAGAAAAAGGAGGCAATCGAAATAATGGGAAAACAACTCTAATCGGAATGTATTAAACACAAAGCTAATCGGAATGTCACCAAAACCTCCACAATCGGAAAGTTGAAACCCTAATCCGATCTAGGTGATCGGAGTAAAGATGCTCAAATCGGAATAAGTTAAAACCCTAATCCGATCAAGTGATCGGAATGAGGGGGTAGTAGTCGGAATACTACAATCGGAAAAGGGTTTAAACCTTTTCCGATTACCCTTTTGATTCGAAATAAGCAAAGCTATAAGCTATTAGGAATAAGCTCAAACTAAAACTTGAACGAATCTATAATGAAAAGGACCAAATAAGCACAAATAAGAACTTATCAAAACTTAAATAAGCAAGCTTTTAAATCAAACTTTAATAAAACTAGACTTTTAAGAAAACTAAAAAAAAGTAAATAAGCTAAATACAAAATTAAGCCAATAAGCATGTAAAGCTCAAAGCTCAATTTGTATTAAACTTATAGATGAACAAAAATATAAACTTTTTAATCACATGAACACTAAGATGAAACAAAATAAATGATTGCGAATCAAAGGTAAAATAAAATCAAGAAAGGTAGAATGAGATGAATAAATGAAAGCTTGATCAAAGGTAAATAAGATTAAACAACAAAATTAAGAACACTTACTTGAATTAAAGGCAAGAAATTAAAAGTGCAAGACAAGAAATTAAATGACAATTAAGTAAAATGCAAGAATGAAAGGTGGAAGAGCATAGTTTGTCAAACTAGCCAACCACTATATAATGAAAACATAGAAAACTATATATAGGGAGATTAGGGAGGAGCTTAGGAAGCTTCCTCCCTCTTTCATCTTTTCCTTAATTGCGTCCTTCGGTCCTTGCTTTCTTTAATCTTCTTAAATCTTGGACTTTAATGATTTTGGCTCGGGATTTCTTTGAACTCGTCTCGACATTTCTTCATAAATAAGACTTGAGTTCTTCGGCTTTTAGTAAACTTCCGTCTTTTGAATTTTTCCTCGATAAATCTTCAGAATTGGTCTTGGACTTCCGTTCTTTTTGCACTCTTGACTTCTTGACTTCGTCTTTCGTCTTTTTCTTCGATAAAAGCCCGTGAAATCCCGTGTTTTCTTCACTTTTAACCTTTTCGTCCTAAATCACAACAAAAACACAAACCACGCATAATTCTGACATAAATGACATAAAATACACGTTTTGGCTCGGTTATTATCGTAATTAAGTGGTAAAAAGGATGGGTGTTTTCACACCTATAAAATCCCCTACACTTAACCATTGCAATGTCCTCATGCAATGCATTAGTTACAAAGCAAGTTTACATTTTTCATCATAATTAATCAATGTTGGCCTTTATTAAAGAGATAGAAAATTATAAACATACAAAGTAAAGAAATCAAAAACATACCTTTGGGTTTTGGAAATGTCGTGAATGATCATCATCCTCAAGTTTTCACTTTCTCCAAACCAAGCTTAAAAACGAGATCATTGTTATTATAAGTTAGCAAACTAACACGAACTCATGTGGGCCAATTATTCACTTAGACTCCCTTATTCCTAGGTGTATCTCTTATATTTTATTATTGTCTTGAATGATCACGAGGATACATTTTTGACTTATTTCGATAGTTTATTAGGATGAAAATAAAGTGAACGATTTAATCAATAGTTAGGTAAAGGACAAAATCTTTTAAAACTGCTTCTCGGGACCTCATAAAGTTCATATCTTGGCATAACTCGCTTCGTGATTTGAGACCTTTCTCGGACCGATATTTGGCAGCGACTTCATACTTCAAATCTTAAGAGACGTTCATGAAATAATGGCCTTCTCTTCATAATAGGAATTTCTTCACTTGAAGTTTTGAGAGATTCTTCATATTTGGACCACGACTTCTTCATTTTTCTCCAATCTTTATTTGGGATTTTGATATACAACGATCCGCCTCCTTTTAGGACTTGGATCTATTTATCCTCATACCTTGCTAGGCTCTTTTCGGATAGACTTCTCCATGACGTTTGGGGAGTTTTTGCTTTTCGTCGTGTGTCTCGATCCTTCATATTGATCTTTGATAAATGATTCTTCACATCACTTCGGATCTTTAGCAACAAAATGTAGCCCTCATGCCTTGTTAGGACCTTTTTGGACTCGCCAATCCTCGCATCCCGCTTCAATAAGTTATGCCTTGGCTATGAACTCTAATCCATACCGAGCAACTTTTAAACGATCTTGGGCTAGAAGCTAAGTAACTTTTCAAATCGTACAACCTTATTTATTGCAGATAAATTTATTAGCAAGCGATGGGAGAATAGGCTTACAATTAACTCACATAAATTCACGAAAGAATACCAAACTTATAATTGACTCTATCATCTCTCGTTCTCCACAGTTTAAAATCTCAAGGAATGAGACTCGTGGATGCTTAGCCTATTAAATCAAAGTTTTAGGTTTTCGAGTCGCCTATAGGATCTTGCAAATTCTTAGACTTTTTCAAGTTTAGAAATCGCATTTTAAAGTTCCCTTGATAAACGACTCTCTAGGATCAATAATAAGAACTTGCGAAAAGTTCTTGTTCTCAACCCATGAGAGTTAAGACTTTCGCGTTTTATAGCTCCTTATATAAAAGCCTAGCAAAACTTGACTTAAACATGTTAAGGATACTAGCTAGAGTAAACTTAGATAAGTAAACTCGGGCTGAGTCAAAAGATTCACAATGTTTGAAAATTAAAACCACTTTATTAAAAATTTATTCTAGCAAGGAAAGAAAATAACTATACAAAGGGAAAAACTAACATGCCAAAATAGATCAAAAATTTTGAAAAATGTCGAAAAATTGATTTTCCGGTTAAAATGAGGACAAATACAAGGAAAAGACCACTTAACTTCGATAGAAGTCCCCCCTACACTTAATATAAACATTGTCCTCAATGTTTAAGCATGTGGGAGTAAACTCCCCTACACTTAGGACATTGTACACGTTGTTTAAATCTCGCTAAGGAAGAGACAACTAAAGAGATTCCTATTTTAATATTGAGAAATATAAAATAGTGAATCGAAGAGAGTTTAGGATAGAACCGGGAAGAAGGGAACACGGAATCACGGTTCGTCAAAAGTCATCAAGAGTGTGTCTTTAAAGCTCTAATCCCTGCACATGATAAGAAAGAAAACAAGAAACACCAACGGGGCTCCCCCTACACTTATGGTAAAGATAGATAGATAATTGGGTTGCCTCCCAAAAAGCGCTTGTTTTTGTTAATCGAGTCACGAGCCTGACTCGTCCGCGAATTAAATGGTCCATGGGGAAGCCTCGAATGTGATATCGGGATCAAAGACCTTGTCCTCGTTCGCGGAGGACATCAACAAAGGAGAGGCGAGGGGATAAGTCTTGAATGGGAGAAAAGCCCTTTCAACATACGTAAAGTATGTGAATTCAAGATCTACGGGAGGTGGGGTGGGTAAAGTAATCACATTGTCATCCCCCAAAAACAATGGATACTGAGCAGTCGGCAAAGCCGTAAGGTTATCAATCAAAACATAATCAATGTCACCTCCCGGGTCAAAGCACTCATCCTCCGTGATAGTGGCTAAAGGGGAGGATGCAAGGTGCTCGGGAGGGGGACTTGGGTCAATACTTTCCTGCAGCAAATTATCAAAAATAATGTCCCCCTCCGTATCATTATCATCAATACCTGGAGGCATGGAGTGAATGTCGAATTCTTCCAGCAATGGGTCATTATCTTCAATGGGAGGAATAGATGGAGGCAAAGACTCGGAGAGAGGAAGAGAAGTCAACTCTTCGATTTGAGCAATAAGAAGATGCACTTTCCGTAATCTGTCGCGGAGAATCACGTCTTCCACCTCATCTTCAAGAGCAAGTTCATCGGTGAACTTCTCGTAAGCTGGAGAGAATAAATCGTCATCGCCCGCATCTCCCGGTGGAGATTGAGAAATTTCAAAAGTGAAATTCTCATAGCGGAGAGAAGAATCGTCATCACTAGGATCGACCTCTTGCGTGAAAGCAACGTCGTCCTGAAGCTCCATAGCAGGTAAGTCACAAACCTCATTATCCAATAATTTGTCGAGACCAACATCAGTAAGCTCATTCAACAAATCTAGATCCTTAGACGCAGTGGGAACATCGAGAGTAGGAGCATCGACTTCAGAATATTGGTTGAAAGTGTAGACATCATCGTCGTCGTCATCATCATAATAGATGGGACGAGTCCAGTTAGGAGTGACGTAGTCGGCTAACTCTTCCTTGATAACCTCCACATCTTTAAGAAGCTCATGAAGCAACTTTTGTTATTCATATCCCCGAGTATGTTCAATTTCACCAATTCTATCCCACACTGTAATTAAACATTTTGGTGTAGAAAAGAAGGGAAAACGACTAAATTGGCTCAAAAAGGTGTCAGTGGTTTTCAAGATTTCTTCACTATCAAGCAAAGGTTGCTTTTTCTGATGCAAGTCAGCTCGGAGTTGAGCTATACTTTCTAGAATATGGTTCAAAGAAGTGAGTTGTTGGTCAAGATTATTTCGCTGAGAGGATTGATGATTGAGGGTGTAATGTGGGGGCTCAAAGTTATAGACACTGGGATGATAGCACAAAACTTTCTCAAAGACCATCGACGGATCACAAGAAGAAGCATCGTGAGGCCCCCCCACAAATATAGCACCATGGGTATGGAGAGAAACTGGGTGCTCGTGACCATACGGGTATCGAACCGGGCACGAAACATGCCAATGAGAATCACTTCCACAATAGATGCACGGGGGAACAGGAGGTGGATTTAAAAAGGACGAATTAGTCGAGTTGCACAAAGGACAAAATTCGAATTGTGTGTTTTCGATATCGTTTCCGCACCTCTCACATGTACACCATTGACATGAGTCGTTCCCGTACAATCGTCTCCCACACTCGACGCAATGGACATAAGAATCCATAAAGAAAAATAGATAAGCAAGAAGAATATTTTTGGTGCAAAACTTTGAAAAAGAAATGCTTTTTATGATTTTTCAAATGTTTTTGGGATTTTTGAAAATTTTTGACACGAAAAATAACGTTCACGAGTAAACGGATCCCAAAAGCCAACGCGTCTCTCACAAAAAACCGTTAATCTTCACGAAAAGAGCCGGCAGCGGCGCCATTTGAAATTAGAGATTTGGCTAGTTGAAAAAGTTTGTTTTCTCGGTGTCTTAAAGAATTGATTTCCGGTTAAATGTGTGACTCAGTCGTTTTTGGTAAAGACAATATTTTTGGTTGTAGTAAAATAAATGTGTAAAACTTTAAAGTAAATGACGGTAATTAAAGCTTGACGAAAAATTAATTTGACAATGCAATAAAAAAATATAAACTTGAAATTTAAGACAACGAAAACTTAAAAATAAAACAAAAACAAAATATTAAAAACAACCAATCGGAATACACCTGATCGGAATCCAATCGGAATCCGATCGGAATGTACCCCTATCGGAAAGTGTGATCGGAATATGGGACATGAATGCTATCGGAATAATGGAAATAAGAACTAATCGGAATACCAACGAACACCCTTGTCGGAATGATGTCGTCGGAAAGCTCAATCAGAATAAAGAAAAAGGAGGCAATCGGAATAATGGGAAAACAGCTCTAATCGGAATGTATTAAACACAAAGCTAATCGGAATGTCACCAAAACCTCCACAATCGGAAAGTTGAAACCCTAATCCGATCTAGGTGATCGGAATAAAGATGCTCAAATCGGAATGAGTTAAAACCTTAATCCGATCAAGTGATCGGAATGAGGGGGTAGTAGTCGGAATACCACAATCGGAAAAGGGTTTAAACCTTTTCCGATTACCCTTTTGATTCGAAATAAGCAAAGCTATAAGCTATTAGGAATAAGCTCAAACTAAAACTTGAACGAATCTATAATGAAAAGGACCAAATAAGCACAAATAAGAACTTATCAAAACTTAAATAAGCAAGCTTTTAAATCAAACTTTAATAAAACTAGACTTTTAAGAAAACTAAAAAAAAAGTAAATAAGCTAAATACAAAATTAAGCCAATAAGCATGTCAAGCTCAAAGCTCAATTTGTATTAAACTTATAGATGAACAAAAATATAAACTTTTTAATCACATGAACACTAAGATGAAACAAAATAAATGATTACGAATCAAAGGTAAAATAAAATCAAGAAAGGTAGAATGAGATAAATAATAGAAAGCTTGATCAAAGGTAAATAAGATTAAACAACAAAATTAAGAACACTTACTTGAATTAAAGGCAAGAAATTAAAAGTGTAAGACAAGAAATTAAATGACAATTAAGTAAAATGCAAGAATGAAAGGTGGAAGAGCATAGTTTGTCAAACTTGCCAACCACTATATAATGAAAACATAGAAAACTATATATAGGGAGACTAGGGAGGAGCTTAGGAAGCTTCCTCCCTCTTTCATCTTTTCCTTAATTGCGTCCTTCGGTCCTTGCTTTCTTTAATCTTCTTAAATCTTGGACTTTAATGACTTTGGCTCGGGATTTCTTTGAACTCGTCTCGACATTTCTTCATAAATAAGACTTGAGTTCTTCGGATTTTAGTAAACTTCCGTCTTTTGACTTTTTCCTCGATAAATCTTCAGAATTGGTCTTGGACTTCCGTTCTTTTTGGACTCTTGACTTCTTGACTTCGTCTTTCGTCTTTTACTTCGATAAAAGCCCGTGAAATCCCGTGTTTTCTTCACTTTTCACCTTTTCGTCCTAAATCACAACAAAAACACAAACCACACATAATTACGACATAAATCACATAAAATATACGTTTTGGCTCGGTTATTATTGTAATTAAGTGGTAAAAAGGATGGGTGTTTTCACATCTATCAGAGATGTCCAAAAAGGGTTTATGAAAATGCTGATTTGATCCACTATTTATAGAAGACAAATCCCAACGGCTAGTTGGGGGCGGTTCCTTAGCTACCTAGGCGGTTCCTTATCGATAGCGAACCGCATAGGCACTTAAGGAACCGCAGAGTGTAGACTCCGTTCCTTTTTGTCTTTTAGTAAGTTTGAAATATCTGAGGCTGTTTAAACCTTCAAATGATATTCTTATGGCATTTGGAATATGCCATATTCAAATTTACATTTTTATTTTAATAAAACATTTTCTTAAAAATAAATTTTATTAAAAATCTTTTGTTTCATTTGACAAAAGTGAGTTTTAAGGCTAATCACTTTTATGATCACTAAGCATGATTAAGATATGTTAGTGTAATGATTATTACCTTGATGATAGTGTTTGTTAGATAATTTGTTTTATGATTGTGTTTGACAGTAAATGTCTTTGTAATTTGTCGTGATCAAAACTAAGAAAGATTAATTAGTACTAACAATGTTTTTAGGCATTGCTTTGCATTAACAATCTTCCCTTTTTGATTACGACAAACTATAAATTCATTTACGTAAAACACAAGATTATTCGAATTATCAACGAGTTTATCACTATCATTTCTCCCCCTTTGTCGAAGCAAAAAGGTTAGCACAAGTCTTGGAAGAAAAAAAGAACCGGACTTTGCTAGTAGCTCCCCTTGGTGCTTACTCCCCTTGCTTGGGGCCCCAAGAGAATGAACTAAGGTGACATGCTACACAAAGGGTTAGAAGAAAGAAAAGAAACACCAATGTATATATGTGCACTACCTACTAACTAACTTGAGAGGGAGAAGGAAAAGAAATCTCAAATTAGAAGCAAGTATTTGCTAAGTATTTCCAAAGAGTATGTGTTGACAACATCATAGTTCAATTGGTGGAATAAAGGAAGAAAAGAAACATCCTGTAACACCCCACTTTGATAAGTGGACCGTTACGCGTAATTATGGCGTGTCATCAAAGCATGCAAGGTAATATGTAGTAAAACATACATGACCATAGGGAAAACCGGAATCAAACATTGGTTCCCTAACATAAGCCCAAAACATAAATAAAGTAAAGGAAATGAGAAATGACTAAACAAGCATAAGTATATGAAGGAAAAAGGGAAAAGAAGTCTATGGCAGCTTCCATCCTATGCACGTCCTCCAAATGCTCGAGTCTGTCCTTGAGTGCCTGCCGTTTTGGGACATGGAAAGGAAAGTAACGGCTGAGCAAAACGCTCAGTGCACGGATATATGAGAGAGTATGAATGACTGAACATAATAAGACTTAATAGCAGCGGAAATGTATAAGTCCTAGAAAACTTGGTATAGCTTAGTAAAACTGGTTTTATAGTTTGAAAAGCCTTATGTTTATCTTATAAAAACTGTTTTACATGTTTACCATTAGCCAATATAGGTCATGAAATACCAACGTGCATGAATACTTGGAGGGGTGACCTCGTCATGCAATTAGAGGGGCTGCCTCTAATTAATAAAAGGTTTTTGGGTAGGAGGGATCAGCTCCTTGTGAAGGATGCAAGGCACACACCACATTCACCTGATTAATCTATAAAAACATGTAACCTAGGATGCACCCATACGCCCCACATGATAATACTAATATGGCCAAAAGCTGAAGGGATGCCACGAGCTATCACTCCGCCGTGGTGAAGTCATAACACTAGTGCCTCCATTGTTATGGTTATGGTACCTCCATAACTAGGTGAAATTGGTCATGCATGTATATGGCTTTAGGTATCTAATTAAACATAAGCAATTCAAAAACATATAAAACATATACTGGGAAAACAGTTGGCTGTATACGGGGAATCCTAATAAGGAAAGAATGTCCATACTGAAAGGACGGAGAATCCGTACCTTGTGTCCAGTGAACGAAGAAGACGAACGAAAGAGAGTCCTACTTCGATATCACTAATGCTACATAAATAATATACGTGTATAAGTATGCTGACTACTATATACGTAATTGGTTTTATATCATGTCTTTAGCTCGTTTTATATGTTCATGTCATGTTTTACTGATTTTATCATTATGCTGTGTTTATCATGTATTCTGTCTATTCTAATTAAGTATTACTTGTATTATTACACTTGTTGTGTAATAATAAGTAACTTTCTAAAAATAGCAGGTATCCTAAAATAGAAAGTTTCCAAAAATAGAAAGTTTCCAAAAATAGATATACTGCTTAAAATAGATAAGTTTCTAAAAATAGAAAGTTTCCATACATAGAATTAAGCTGGTTTATTAAGCTAATAAGATAAGCTTAAGTGTTTACTGATTACTATTCTAAGTCATGTGATTAAATAGAATAGTTTATTAATTATTACATGTAAATTAAAGAAACTATAGGTTATATGATTTAATTAAATATTATCATGATTTAATTAAATTAAGTGGTTAAAATACTTAGGTTAGAACATGTATTAATATCTATATTAATATAACCTAAGTCATGGAAATTAATTAATTATAAGTCATGTTTTTAATAATTAATTAGTTACCTAGTCTAAATAAATAAATAAATACTTAGGTTAAAATCATGTATTATTAATAATATTAATAAACCTAAGTCATGTGTTAATTAAATTAATTATGTGACATGTTAAGTTAATTTAATTAAGCTTGTAAATAAATAACTTGTAAAATAATTAAACTTGTAAAATTAATTAAATCATGAACCGTGTTTTATTTTACTAAAGCGTGTCATGAACCGGACCCGTGAAACATGAACCGGCCCATACTAGAAACCCACCAAAAACAATGGTAAACCGGCCCCTGCTGGTTGCCCCTACCTTCAGTTCATTGCCACCGGCTGCGTGCCGGTGGTTTTGTTCTTGCTCGGCCAATCGCTGACACAACCGGGTTCCCACCGACTGTGTGTCGGTGGTTCCCCCTGCCTACCCGCTGCTTCCCCCGTCCGACACAAACAGCCACCGGCTTAAGCCGGTGGTGCCTACTGCTGCTTCGAGACTCACACCGAGCCCCTTAGGGGGTCTCGGCCGTGGCTAAAAAGGGACACCGAGAGTCCTTTGACTCTCGGTCGGCTTCCGAATCACAACCCAAACCAAACAAACCCTTTTCCCCATGATTTCTAATTCCATAACATGTTTATTAATCTTGTTATTATTAAACCATGATTTCATGTGTTCTAAATTAATAAAAAGATTAAAAAGAAAGGTTTAAAAGATTACCAATACGTAAATAAAAAGGAGGATGATAACACGAACGATTCTCCTAGAATTGGATCACCAAAAAATCAACCAACACACCCTCTTGTGTGTTCTTAAACCGGCGGCCAAAGGGAATGATAAAAGGAGGCTAGGGTTTTGTATTTTTCTAATTTTATGCAATTATGAAAAATATGTTTTCCTTTTTCTTGTTTTGGTAAAAATTACATGGGCTTGGCCCTTTTCCTCTTGTCTTGTCCGCGTGTATGTGGGGCCCACAAGGGTAACCCGATTTTTTTCCGTGTTCTAAAATATTACATATTCTCGTGTTCGTGTTTACGTGATTTTATTCATAATTGTTCGTGTTATGTTTTATACTTGTACGTAGTCGTAATAATAATTACATAAATACATAATAATATGTTCATGATTATTTACGTTCCTGATTTCATGTTCGTGATTATAATTATTGTTGGTAATAATTATCGTGTCTTAATACATATTAAATACTTATCGTGTAATAACACGTACGTAATACTTGTATTTAATATTCGTGAAACGTAAACAAGTTATATAATGTAGTTTTAGTCATGTACGTACGATTATAAGTGTACTGTTCATGGTAAAAGCATGCGGGTTTTACAATTCTTCCCCCCTAAAAAGAATACTTCGTCCCCGAATTATAGATAAAGTAAACTGAAAGAGAAACATACCCGAATCAACTGAGAGGGTATGTATGATAAAAGGACCTGAAGGTGACATGGTAGAAAGGAACGTGGAACGTGACATGTCTTGAAGGGACATGGAACGTGACGTGATTGAAAGAACGTATCTACTTGATAAGCAAAAACAGGTAAGAAGTCCGGATGGACCCCTCCGCTCCCAGTGGCTTCCCGCCTAGAATGGTCCTCTAAAAGGTCTTGGTGGAAAAACAATCTAAATCTTCATGACTTTGTCTTGACGATACAGAAAGTTTCTGGTCATCAACGTAAGAGGGGATCCTCCTGAATTGATCGAGGAAATAAGGATTAACGTGCAAGTATAAATGAAACGTTACTTGCAAAATGGCTTAGACTAACTGATATTAGTCCCGTCTTAGCAATAATGCGCGAGACATACTGAAACGTAGTACGTGAACAATTGTGAACGTGACACGTGAACAAATTGTGAACGCGATACGTGGAGATATGGTGACTGTAATACAAGAAGCATATGATGAATATTGATACATGTAACATATCGTGAACGTAATATGTGAAACGTGGAATGAACATGACAATGTGAAACATATCGGGAACATAGAATAACTCAGATGATAATGCTAAACGGTATGAGGTAATACGTGAAATGTCACATGAAACGTCTGTCTGAGGATGGAAAGTTCATTAAACTTGAGTCTGGTCTCCCAAGTTCCCTATAAATTTCCGGAACGAAAGTGGGAGTTAAATTGTAAGCTAGAATAAAATCATGAACATGAATAGTTCATGAATGTGAATGTAGAAGCAAATCATGAAATTAGCTAAAGGCGTGATCGTAATAATGAATCCGAACGTGAGCCTAATTCTGATTTGATAGCCACTAGAGGCCAAGTGATCGTAAACAATGGTCGTGAACGTGAACCTTGATCTGGTCCAATAGGTGACAGAGTGCCAAGTGATCGTACGATCCATGGCTAAAATATTTGAAGGTCAACTACTGTGAAATCTTTGCAGATGTAAAGATCTTCGAGACTTGTTGAAACTGCTGACCAATCCATGGAGATACTGTACCATTTCCACTCGGAAAGTGTTCCCGGTGGAGATAGCTACTAGTATGTAGGTGTTCTATCTTAACCTGCTGGTATGTCAGGATTTAGATATGAACAAAACTGCATCTTGTTCACTACGAATTGGATACATAAAAGTTTGGAAAGCCATGAGTCTCTGAAATTAGACTTCTCTTAGAGTAGGGTCCTCTAGAACACCTAATGTAGTGTAGGGTTCTCTCATTTATGCGTAAGCTTAGTCGTGGTAAGACTAGCCGTGAGGAACAATGTGATTCAACATGTCACTGTAATCAACCTAAATTCATACTGGAAGAATTTCGTGGTGAAATTTCTTCTGTCGTAAAATTTGCAACATTGTGCGAATAGGGTCATCATGCCCTTCTCTAGACTTAGAGAAGGTCAGGTTGTCATTTGATGAAAATACTGATGAATTTGTTTATAAGTTCATGAAACTCAATTTATTAAGTCCATAATGTTGCTGGAGCATTTATAAGACTAAAACAACTAATGAATTTAGCATGACCAAGTCGTGTATAATTAGCAGTCATGGAAATGTCCTGCTCTTTCACTCGTCAATGCTGGCAGCATGATCATAAGTCGATCTTGGAAAAGTGGTTAGCACCCTAAAGTTGATCCCACCCATTTTCAATACGTGGAGGTAATAACGGTCATTAATGGTGATTTGTTTAAATCGACGGTAGTCGACACATAATCTCATGTTACCGTCCTCCTTCTTGAAGGTTCATCTGGAATTTATATCAGAAGATTTTAAAATATTCAGCTGGTCCTAAACGAAAAGGAACTTCAGAAGTGTGTCACAACTGATAGCTGGAAAATCTTCGCAGCCATGAAGATACAAGCACGTGCTTGTAAAACATACATAATTTGTATATATTTTTCTGATGGAAAACCATGCAAAAGGTATTCAGGAGCCTGAACATCACTGTACATAATCTGATGTGAATGACGACCAATCGTAGCATGGTGTGTTGTTCATAGTCCCTAATCCGAATCATATTTAACTCGCATCTGTATGAGGGAAGTGCGTTATCGGATCAAATCTTATCCTTATACTGAAGGAGAACCTTCTTATACATGGGTGATACGAATGGCGTCCTTTATGGTCGTGGATATATAAAATATGAAATTAAGAGATGAGAGTGTCAAGAAGTAAATGTAACTGATCTTGCTGAATGTGTTTTGCCTGTCTCACGCAGAATGAACTCTGCGTGTCCAAGCGTGTATAAAACACCGTTGATGGTATAGAAATTCTTGTGGCCTGATTAGTACATGGCACAACAAATTGGGTATACCCCTTGGAGGGTACCCTGGATTTCTTGGGGATGTTCCAGAATTGGACGTGAGTCATATGTCTTGACTCGTGTCTTGGGAAATATAAGCATGACATGTGTCTTGACTGATGTCTTGACATGTGTCTCGAGGTGTGAAATGAATAAAACTACAAATATTAGGTTATTATGCCAGAATTGGCGAGTCCATTGACATGCTGACCCTTGTAATATCCGATCACATCTGTGATCGGTGTTCTACTGTGATTACAAGGATATTGCTGTCACAGTAATGGTTATTATCGTCTTGTCTGTCAGTTCCATGATGGTCATTCTCATGACGGTGATTCATGTAACCATTTAGATGAGTGGCCGGCTGGTACCGGTTTCCACTCATATGACTGAAAAGACAACTGAACGAAGTGTGACATATGACAAAATAAAGACATGGGTTGTTGTGGAAATCGTCTGGTGGTGAAGCATCTTCTAGTCTAATGGTTTCACTTTAACGCCTTTGTCTTCGTCTTGTAGGATCTCCTAGGTAGTGAACATCATCATCATCTCGTAGCGTCTCCAACTAATCAACAACATCAACCTTTAGTAATAACTCCAAGTTATGAGCGACATTAGCATCTTGTAGAACATCAACAAATGGAATACGCATGAGATGTGATGATCCCTATGATCGTTCGACTCAATGGTTATGAACCATATATCTAGGTTTGATCATCGTTCATATGATAACATAGCGGAAAAGAACAATGATCATGAACAAGGTGTTTGGACACAAAGAACACATTAATTAAAACAAATGGGATGTTCATTATATTAATAACAAACATCCACTAGACGTGTATACATTGAATCCCACGTCTAGTGCGACACACACTTTAGGTTTACATTGTGAATGAATAATATGAATAAAACCTATGACCCTTTGTTCCTTTTATAGTGTAAGGATTAGGGTTTACAAGAGATAAGAATGAATAAACAAGTAAATCTTCTATTTAAATAAACTTATGCAGAATATCTTTTGCATGTTTATCTAAATAGAAGCTTCCATTAGCTTCTTTTGTCTACGTTTTGTCAATGCTTGAATTGCATGTGACAATGCTTGGATTGCTCTTGACAATGCTTGATTCCATCAACGCCTAAATAACTCTTGTCAACGCTTGGAATGCTCTTGTCAATGCCTAGACAAATACTTCACGTTTTCTTCATTTTTGAGTTTCTGCCACATCAACTTTTTGACCCAACAATCTTCCCCTAGTTGATAGTGGCAAAACTCTATGTGTATCTCTTGTAAGTTGTACATGATCTTCAAATTGCTTCCCCTCAAGTGTAGCATGTATTTTCTTCCCCTTTTTGTCACATCAACAGGAAAGTAAACAATGTATGCAATCTTTGAAGATTCTCCAAATGTAGGCTCTGTGTAATGATCCTGAAGAAAAATAACTTTAATAATTTTGATGTAGAAGTAAGATAACCCAACCTTGTGTTCCATGTCTTGTTTATCCATGTGGCGAAGAACTTATACCAGAGTGAGAAATATAAGTAGACCTCGATCCCTTGTCAATATTCTCATCCTTTGTGAGACACTGAGCACGATAATGTAACTCCTTCAAGTGTTTATGACAAGTCTTCGTCACCAACTATGTAAGCACGAACAAGTTACCTTTAAAGTCTAGGCACTTTAAGATATGATAGAACACAAACTTGTGCAAATCTTCTTCAATCATCAATCTTACCATAAGAATTCTTCCCCTTAAGCTAACACCTCTTCATGACAAGTCAATAACTTCATATGTAAAAGCTGTTAGCGAATAACTCTTTCACAAGGCTATCCCGATTACATAATCCAATAAAATTCTTCATGAATTGTTGCTAACTTACTTTAAAATCATTAATCCGTTTAAAAATATCCGAGCCATAAATATCATCATGATATTCTAAATTATAACGGAGATTCCATGTACCTTTGTGTGTATTTTTCTCCTTTTTGTGTGCTCAAAACATACTAGTTTTCTCAAACAGCAGCAAACCTTGTGTTGTCCAATATCCTCGTCTGCCCAATAACTTTGGCAGATGTATTGTCCAATATCGGACAATTCCTATCAGCGTTGAAGTTCATATATCGGACGACACTGTCAACTCCATCAGTGTTGACTTATTCTGTCAGCGTCGAATTTCCACTTGTCAGCGTTACTTTTAAACCTGTCAGCGTCTATATTAAACCTTGTCAGCGTCTAAGGTTTAAACGTGTCAGCGTTTAATTTGCTAACATCAGCGTTGAAATCTGTCAGCGTTAAACTTTGCTCTTGTCAGCGTTGCATCCTACCGCTGATTTCATCTTTTGACTTCAAACTCACGTCAGTTTAGAGAAAAACATAGAAGCTCCCACAAAACTTGTCATCCAATCACAAGTTATATACCGTGTGAACACACTTTTATTGTAAATTACATAATCGTGTGAACACAATGTGTAAATAACCAATCAAAAGTCTTCAACCGTGTGAATGCATCTATGTTCCACCAATAAGAAACGATAGGCTTGAATAAAGACGCAGCCCCACGTAAGTAACTATGTACCGGCAAGTAGAGAATAAGAACTTAATATAACAAATATTAGGGTTTCTCATAAGGCCGTGTGAATGCAACTGAACCTGACCAATGATCTTCAAGGCATCGTATAAACACAAAGTAATTACTCCAATCAGAATCGGATGATTTACGTCCTACGTGAATTACCACGTTTTATAGTAAACCAACTCTTGGAAGTATGCATGCTGATCTTTTTGCAATCCACTGTTGCTGCTACAATATAAGCCTCGATCTAGGGTTTTAAAACTTTAAGCACCAAAACCCTAATTAGGGTTTATGAATAACCTAAGATCGTGTATCTTCACACGTTTTAACAGCCACGAACATCAATTCTTCCTGCTTTTAGATAGATCTAGGGTTTGAAGAAACCCTAGTTCATGATTTCATGTGAAAGCAGAAAACTGAAAATCTTCCATCAGCCAACTTCGACGCTTAATAACTTTTTCCTGGGGATAAAACTCGACAATCCCTCCGGTGGATGTTTAGATCTATGTATGTAGAACACACATCTACAATTTCGTGACGATCCAACGGTTCAATCAAAAGTTATGACCTTCTGAATACTGCTGCGCACACAAAAACGTCCAGAAAAATTCAATACGAATTTTTCTTCTTCACCATACACGAACACCTCGTCGGACCTAGATATCAAGAGCCTTAGGCTCTGATACCAATTGATGATCCCTATGATCGTTCGACTCAATGGTTATGAACCATATATCTAGGTTTGATCATCGTTCATATGATAACATAGCGGAAAAGAACAATGATCATGAACAAGGTGTTTGGACACAAAGAACACATTAATTAAAACAAATGGGATGTTCATTATATTAATAACAAACATCCACTAGACGTGTATACATTGAATCCCACGTCTAGTGCGACACACACTTTAGGTTTACATTGTGAATGAATAATATGAATAAAACCTATGACCCTTTGTTCCTTTTATAGTGTAAGGATTAGGGTTTACAAGAGATAAGAATGAATAAACAAGTAAATCTTCTATTTAAATAAACTTATGCAGAATATCTTTTGCATGTTTATCTAAATAGAAGCTTCCATTAGCTTCTTTTGTCTACGTTTTGTCAATGCTTGAATTGCATGTGACAATGCTTGGATTGCTCTTGACAATGCTTGATTCCATCAACGCCTAAATAACTCTTGTCAACGCTTGGAATGCTCTTGTCAACGCCTAGACAAATACTTCACGTTTTCTTCATTTTTGAGTTTCTGCCACATCAACTTTTTGACCCAACAAGATGATTTAGAATCGACTAGTGAATACACATGGATTATGGTACGTGTAATACACATGGAATACGGTACGTGGAGTACACATGGAATACACATGCAATGATCGATATAGGTCGATCATCTGACATGATTTTATAGTGAATAATTAGTTAAATGGTTTGAAGACCAAACTGGACTGATCATCATGATAGCCTAGCATTTCCAGTATAGACATCATCCTGCTTATATAGAGAAAACAGCCAGAAGGTTGGTGAAACAAAATTCAACAATGATAAGCATGAAAGCATGGTTAATGAAGATCAACCATGACTACCATAAAAGCAGGATTTACTGGAATCTTTCAATGTCTAGCATGAGGGCATGATCGACACGATGACAACATAATCAACAAAAAGTCACTTTAAGAAATAATTCGCATGAAGGTTAAATCAACATGAAGAATCATGGAACGAAATTTACATGAAGCAGTATATGAAAACATAATTTACATAAAGATCATGAAAATTTTAATGAGTTGACATGAAATAATATGACTGTAATGAGATGAAATTTGAAAGTCACTTGTGTGAACGACTAGGGTCGGCTCACAAAACAAAATTGATATGCTTAAATCTGATTAGAGCATAATATAGATAAACATGAAACAAAACTTATGCAATAATCATGAAAAAAAAATTATGCGTGAAAACAGTGCATGAATGCATGGTGTAGTTTATAAAATTATATGCGCGATGGTAAACGCCTATGGTCAGTTTACCCAAAACAAAATGACAGGGCGCGGGGACGCCTATGGGTCGGTCCCAAAGTTAAAAGTTTCGATAAAAGCACATGCGACTAAATAGGGTCAGTCTTGTACCAACCATTACTTAGTCAAAATTCCTGCAA
Source organism: Glebionis coronaria (assembly GCA_025667525.1). NCBI lineage: Eukaryota > Viridiplantae > Streptophyta > Magnoliopsida > Asterales > Asteraceae > Glebionis > Glebionis coronaria. Next base: position 42,031,173 of record CM046878.1, read on the forward strand.
CAGATGACATATGATATAAATGCATGAATACATAAAACGTAAATAAGTAAAAGTCATTGTCAAACTTACTAGAAAAATTTTTATGTGACTAATTATGAACTAATGAGGTTCAGTCCACATAGTCACGGTTCATGAGGAACATCATGCATAGACAATGACACATAACTAAGTATGGATGACGGTTGTTCAATCCATATTAGTAAAAGCAATATTGACGAAAACATCATGGTTAAAACAACAAGGTGCTGAAAACATCAATACGTGGAATAACAAACGCTGGCTTAGGAAGCTCCTGGTGACTACCCACTAGTCACAGGTCAAGTTTTAGAGCCTACAGGTCGAAGCCTTGGCTCTGATACCATAATTGTAACACCCCACTTTGATAAGTGGACCGTTACGCGTAATTATGGCATGTCATCAAAGCATGCAAGGTAATATGTAGTAAAACATACATGAACATAGGGAAAACCGGAATCAAACATCGGTTCCCAAACATAAGCCCAAAACATAAATGAAGTAAAGGAAATGAGAAATGACTAAACAAGCATAAGTATATGACGGTAAAAGTGAAAAGAAGTCTATGGCAGCTTCCGTCCTATGCACGTCCTCCAAATGCTCGAGTCTGTCCTTGAGTACCTGTCATTTTGGGACATGGAAAGGAAAGTAACGGCTGAGCAAAATGCACAGTGCACGGATATATGACATAGTATGAATGACTAAACATAATAAGACTTAATAGCAGTGGAAATGTATAAGTCCTGGAAAACCAGGTATAGCTTAGTAAAACTGGTTTTATAGTTTGAAAAGCCTTATGTTTATCTTATAAAAACTGTTTAACATGTTTACCATTAGCCAATATAGGTCATGAAATATCAACGTGCATGAATACTTGGAGGGGTGACCTCGTCATGCAGTTAGAGGGGCTGCCTCTAATTAATATAAGTTTTTGGGTAGGAGGGATCAACTCCTTGTGAAGGATGCAAGGCACAGACCACATTCACTTGAATAATCTATAAAAACATGTAACCTAGGATGCAACCATACGCCCCACATGATAATAATAATATGGCCAAAAGCTGAAGGAATGCCACGAGCTATCACTCCGCCGTGGTGAAGTCATGACACTGGTGCCTCCAGTGTTATGGTTATGGTACCTCAATAACTAGGTGAAACTGTTCATGCATGTATATGGCTTTAGGTATCTAATTAAACATAAGCAATTCAAAAACATATAAAACATATACTGGGAAAACAGTTGGCTGCATACAGGGAATCCTAATAAGGAAATAATGTCCATACTGAAAGGTCGGAGAATCCGTACCTCGTGTCCAGTGAACGAAGAAGACGAACGGAAGAGAGTCCTACTTCGATATCACTAATGCTACATAAATAATATACGTGTATAGTTATTCTGACTACTGTATACGTAACTGGTTTTATAGCATGTCATTAGCTCGTTTTATATGTTCATGTCATGTTTTACTGATTTTATCGTTATGCTGTGATTATCATGTATTCTGTCTATTATGATTAAGTATTACTTGTATTTCTTGTATTATTACACTTGTTGTGTAATAATAAGTAACTTTCTAAAATAGCAGGTTTCCTAAAATAGAAAGTTTCCAAAAAGAGAAAGTTTACAAAAATAGATTTACTGCTTAAAATAGATAAGTTTCTAAAAATAGAAAGTTTCCATACATAGAATTAAGCTGGTTTATTAAGCTAATAAGATAAGCTTAAGTGTTTACTGATTACTATTCTAAGTCATGTGATTAAATAGCATAGTTTATTAATTATTACATGCAAATTAAATGAACTATAGGTTATATGATTTAATTAAATATTATCATGATTTAATTAAATTAATTGGTTAAAATACTTAGGTTAGAACATGTATTAATATCTATATTAATATAACCTAAGTTATGGAAATTAATTGATTATAAGTCATGTTTTTAATAAATAATTAATTACTTAGTCTAAATAAATAAATAAATACTTAGGTTAAAATCATGTATTATTAATAATAATAATAACCCTAAGTCATGTGTTAATTAAACTAATTATGTGACATGTTAAATTAATTTAATTAAGCTTGTAAATAAATAACTTGTAAAATAATTAAACTTGAAAAATTAATTAAGTCGTGAACCGTGTTTTATTTTACTAAAGCGTGTCGTGAACCGGACCCGTGAACCATGAACCGGCCCGTACTAAAAACCCACCGAAAACAGTGGCAAAACGGCCCCTGACGGTTGCCCCTGCCTTCGGTTTATTGCCACCGGCTGCGTGCCGGTGGTTTTGTTCTTGCTCGGCCAGCCGCTGACACAACCAGGTTCCCACCGATTGTGTGTCGGTGGTTCCCCTTGCCTGCCCGCTGCTTCCCCCGTCCGACACAAACAGCTACCGGCTTAAGCCGGTGGTGCCTACTGCTGCACCGAGACTCACACCGAGCCCCTTAGGGGGTCTCGGCTGTGGCTAAAAAGGGACACCGGGAGTCCTTTGACTCTCTGTCGGCTGCTGAATCACAACCCAAACCAAACAAACCCTTTTCCCCATGATTTCTAATTCCATAACATGTTTATTAATCTTGTTTATAATTAAACCATGATTTCATGTGTTCTAAATTAATAAAAGGATTAAAAAGAAAGGTTTAAAAGATTATCAATACGTGAATAAAAAGGAGGATGATAACACGAACGATTCTCCTAGAATTGGATCACCAAAAAATCAACCAAGAATCCCTCTTGTGTGTTCTTAAGCCGACGGCCAAAGGGAAGGAGAAAAGGAGGCTAGGGTTTTGTATTTTTCTAATTTTATGTAATTATGAAAAATACTTTTTTCTTTTACTTGTTTTGGTAAAAATTACATGGCCTTGCCCCTTTTCCTCTTGTCTTGTCCGCGGGTATGTGGGGCCCACAAGGGTAACCCGAATGTTTTCCGTGTTCTAAAATATTACATGTTCTCGTGTTCGTGTTTACGTGATTTTATTCATAATTGTTCGTGTTATCTTTTATACTTGTACGTAGTCGTAATAATAATTACATAAATACAACATAATATGTTCGTGATTATTTACGTTCCTGATTTCATGTTCGTGATTATAATTATTGTTGGTGTTGATCCCAAACTTAGATCGATTAGCTTTGTGTATACGAGATTAGATCAAGTATAGCACGTAGAGAAACCTTTGTTATATGCTTTGTGAATCTAAGTGTTATGCGGAATTTAACACTTAAACAAGAACACAAGATGTAAACAAAACTTTCACTTTGATTATGAATGTCGAACTTACTTACAATGAAAGATGTTTACGAATGAAAACTTATATAAAACTTAATATTAAACATTAACCTAAAGGCCTTCTTTTATAGACTAAGAAGCCTTGTACAATAAGCTATGTATCAACTATTCTAGGTAAAGATAAACATAGAAAATACATTGTCGTTTCTATCCTTACTAGAAGTATTCTAGAATATAATAAACGTGTAGCTTATATCTTCCATCAATGCTTGTCTTCAATCTGTCAACGCTTGACTTTAACTTGTCAACGCTTGAGCTGTCAGCGCTTGCTTTGTTCCTGTCAACGCTTGTTTTGTTCTTGTCAGCGCTCAAGTGATCTGGCCTTAATTTATTCCCAACAGTTGGTAATAATTATCGTGTCTTAATACGTATTAAATACTTATCGTGTAATAACACGTACGTAATACTTGTATTTAATATTCGTGAAACGTAAACATCTTATATAAGGTAAGTTTTAGTCATGTTCGTACGATTATAAGTGTACTGTTCATGGTAAAAGCATGCGGGTTTTACACATCCAAACCAATCAAAGATGATTGAAATGTCAAGGGGTTAAAATTTAGAATTTATGGAATCGCCCATAATTAATTGTAAGTTTTAACCATGATCAACTCTTTAACAAATGTGAGAAAAAGAATTAGCGGGAAAGATAACACACATAACATTCATATTACACAAATATGAAATAACATACAAGAGAAATATTCATACACACAATATGAATATTTAAAGCCAAAAAAAATATGGAAAATAAACCACAAAGCATAGACTACTCTAATAGTGATAATCTTCAAAGATTGCTTAAGTTTTATTGACTCAAACAACTAAAGTACAAAATGTGCCTTAGTTGGAAAAGAAAGACGACGAAGCATCATTCGAAGTTTTGTTCACGGGAACGAAAACTTTGAGAGGAGGTCGAGTGAGGAGGAATTCAAGGAAATTTAGTTTGTCATACATATGAGCAAGTTCAATTTGTTGAAATCGACAACAAGCACACGAGGAACCATGATGCAAAACAAAGTCGTTAGATGGGGGAGTTTTATCAAAATGAGAGTTTGGTGGACAGGGAGGTAATGGATAAGAGATGTTTTCACAATGCCTAGTGAGATTAGGAAATGAAGATAGGTCACTGAGTTGCGGAGAGTTGAAAGGTTTAGGTGGTGGTTGAAGAATTTCCTTTTCTCCGGTAATTGGATTTATAGAGTAAGTCTCATTCCAGAATTTAATCAGAGATAAAGAAGAATTCTTGGAGGATTTTGGAGAAGAAGAATCATGAGGATTCGTGTTCTTCTTGATCCAAACGGGTCGAACCGATATTTTGGGTTTCTTTGAAAGCTTAGAAGAAGAAGCTTTAGGTTGAGAAGATTGTGCCAAAGAAATGTCAAGGTTAGGAATGGAAGAGTTAGGCATTATGAGGGATGAAGAGAAGAACTCCCAAAAGAGAAGAATTTAAAGAAAGTAGACAAGGAAAAGATTTGAAATGAAAACAAAAGATTTTAGGGAATGTTTAGCCAAATTGGGTAAACAAAGAATCTTAATCAGGACACTGGTCAAGGAAGAAAGACAAAAATAAGCCAAAAGTGGCTTTCTCGTACGCGGTTCCTTAAGGGAGCCCGCGGTTCCATATCGATATGGAGCCGCCTAAAGGCTAAGGAGCCGCGTCTAGTGGACGACAAACCATGATTTTCAAAAGTTTGGGAGAAAAATAAGACTTTTTCAAAATTTTGCAAATCTTGGATTTTTACCTCTTTTAGCACTAGAGTATGCTAGGGTTGCATAAAAGCAACACATTCACAAAGAATGTCTTGAAAAAGGGTGACAAAATATTTATATAACATTTTGATCCATTTTTAAGTCAAGTTTTTAGAGGTTGTGATAGATTTAGGTTCAATTTTAAATAAATTGAAGTTGATTATTGTGACCACATAGGTTAAAACACATAAAACTAAATCCATAGATCATCTTCATGAAAAACTCATGAAGGAAAGGACATAACAACAAACTAATTCAAAGTTAGCTTAATCTAGGTCTTGAATGCATAGTCCTCTTTGGCTTGACCTTCTTTAAAAACATTTGATTTTTAAAACCATCATTCATCTCCTAGGAGGAGGAGGCATGGAGAACAAGGTAAGAAAGAAATCATGCAACCTTCTATGAAGACCAAGCATCTCCAACCTTAGGTTTTGAATGATGTAGTTGTAATAGAGACAACATGGGCAATTTATACCATGAGCTCCTAGGAAACCAAAGAAGTAAGGATCACACATGAAGTGAGGAATAGGAATGCCCAAAATGGGAGCATTAGTGTTTGAGGGAGGAGGAGGTGGTGGAGGTATAGTTTCCAAGGGTGATATAGGTGAGATGGGAGAATTTGGTGGAGTAAAAGGAGAGGTAATCAAAGGCTCAAGAACAAATGGAATGCTTTGTATGGGTTAAGGTTAAGTATTCCCATCCAAAGGAGGACTAGGAGTGAATGGTGAGGAAAGCTCATTCATTCTTGATTGGAATGAAGAGGAGGTAGAACCATGTGAATGGTTGGTACCATGAGTTGAGTTCGTCTTGCATGGAGCAAGGGGTGGTGAAGGTGATGAGGAAATGAGAATAGGAGAAATCTCATTTTTGGGAGTATGAAAGGATGAAGAACCAATATTAGGTAACTTAATCTTGATTTTAAGACTTCTTTTTGAAGAGGAAGTTTTGGAAGAGGTGGATGTTCTAGTGGACACCATGGTTGTGTGTTAAGGTTTAGAGAAGAGTTGAAGGGATGAAGAACACAATCAACAAGAGTGGGTTTAAGAAGAGAGGGGAATGATCGAAAATAGTAATGGGTTAATATCATTTTATGTGAATAATGAAATTAGTTAGCCTAGTTTAGGAAGGTGCAGGTTTTTGCCAAAAAATTATCAAAGTTTACACAGATTAAGGAAAACAGTGTAAAGTAAAGATTCTGTCTTAACAGTGGCTGGCGGTTCCTTATGTAGGGTCGCGGTTCGATATCGATAAAGAACCGCGGGGAAGATAAAGAACCGCCACCAGGGGGTTCGTTAAAAGGCACTTCTTGAAAAATTTGCTAGCCCAGATTTTATACCAAGGTTTATCAATGCAATGTGAACTATAAATCAAAATCTAGGAAGCTAACAAACATATAATATGCACAAAGCTATGTAAATCGAAAGATCGATTACACTGGCAATTAGGATAAAAATACTAAGTAATCCAAACACAAAGTATTAGTTAGCAAACATAACATCCTAGAAAAAAAAGAGAATAAGGAAATATTGTTCAACAATTCAAACATGTTTACAAACATGTTAACCTTGATAAACCAAAGATTCATTTCTTTTTCTTTCCAAGTCCCTTGATCAATTTGGTTATGCTCTTGAACGATCCTCTTGACTCCACTCGATGATCATACAACTCACCTTGGGTTTTAAGATTGGCACGATAGACATCCTCAAGACCAAAGTTATCCGGAAGTCTACTAGAAGCATAGTGAGGAGGAGGGACAATTTCGTCTAACCCGTCCATGAAAGTGTCCATGGATGGGTGGGAGTCACTCGAAGAGCCAACATGAGCACTAGTGCCTATGTCACCACCATCACTTGGTGACATATCAAAGTCCTCATCATCGGACTCTTGTGGATCGGATTTTCTCGAACCTCGATCACTTCTAGACTTTCGTGGTTGTACCCTTTGAATAGGTAGCATAACTCGTTTGACCGAACGAAAGCGAGTGATGTTGATTTCGGGATAGTCTTCACCAACCTTCTTAAGAAGTCAGTAAGGAGCATGGCATAGGGGAGGTTTGTTTTGGGTTTGGAAAGAGCATAGGTGATTTTTCGAGCAATATAGTATGCGAGATTGTACTTGGCGTTGGTAGCGATACAACATAACATGTGCGCCATACACGCCGGAATATGATCCCGGTTTCCTCCAAGACAAAACACATTCTCCCTAAGAATGTCGGCCCAATGGACCATACAATCGTTAAGGTCGCTTAAGAGAACCTCATAGCATTTTACACGACGCTTGGTAGAGTGGATGCTTCTTACAACGTTTCCTCTACGCTCTTTACAAATGACATCAAGAATGAAGTCAAGGTCAATCTCTTCATTTTCATCTGGAGCACAGTCGAATGGTTCAAGGAGATAATCAAGTTTCCATTTATCTGTAAATCGACATGTGCCTCTAAATAGAACACGAAGAGCTTGACCAAAGTCTTCAAGAGAGAGTTTAATGAGTCGACCATCAAGGATGAACCTAACATATACTCTACCATTATCATAAATGAGAGAATACGTGCTAAAGAACTCCAAGAGAAATTTGGGATATATATCCTCCTTGATGTCCAACAAACAATCAAACCCGATTTGTCCGAACATCGATTGAGTATATATGTAGCCCTCAATATCCTCTTCGACAACTCTACCCTCGTGAATGAAACGGTTTTGGAGTGAGGAATAGGTTTTTGCAAGTTGAGGGGAAGGACATATTTCGGATAGGTTTGGCATATACTGTTTAGTGTGTTGGTGGTCTTGTTGATATTCCGAAGGCATGATTAGTAACTAAATAAGCACAAAAATATTTCCCCAATTACTCATATGTTATATATAAATCAAAAATAAAAAAGGATGAGAATGTGTTTCATCAATCTCTTGACAAACAAAGGATTAATCCTTATCATTCTCATGTTCACAATGTACGTAGTTCATCATTGACAAAAACACATTGACCATGTAAGATCAACAATGAACTTGAACATTGGTTTTTCAAAATAAGGTTTTTAGGCAAGCATTTAACAATGCCATTGCCAACTTGTTCATGGGTTCATATCAAATCCATCAATTAACCACAATTATTTAGTCAAAATTCGGATTGTTCTACAAGTGGGTTTTAGTGAAATCTCAATGAATATGAACCTAAGGAATCATAGCAACAATACTATGTCAACTCTTATTCCTAGTAAGGTTCTAATTCAATGTCAATTTTAAAAATCCCTAATTATGAATGTATGAAACCTAGAACAAATTAGAAGAAATGAAATAAATGACTTACATATAATTGATCTTGGATGAAGGATGAGTGAAACCCACAAATCGAAATCAATTAATCTTGAGTAATTGAAGGTTTTGGAAAAACAACAATGGTGGAAAACTGGGTGTTTTCTTCGATATGTTGGAGAAGAGAGAGAAGGAGTTTTTAAAAAAATGATTTTTAATAAAACTGGAACTTTAGTCGCAAGTAATAGACGCGGTTCCTTATTGATAACGAAACTGCCTGTTTGAGCCGCGACAATAAGGAACCGCCTACAGTGGCGTCTTTTAATCAAGAAAAATCAAAGAAATTTTCAAAACCAAAATTTTCTAAAACCCTTAAAATATGTCTTAAGCCTTTAGGAAATCATTGGACCACCACAACACTAGGTAATAATACCTTATTGAAGGATTACGAGTCGAATCAAGATAGGAAAAGACCGAAACAGACAAACGACTACTCGTAGCAAAGAAACAAAGAGGAGAGGAGTCAAGGGAAGTAAATCAAGACCAGAACATTGCTCAAGAGACAAATGACATTCTTCAAATCGAGGAGACGAAGAGCTTGTGTCATATATAGTGGTTTGAGACATGCCTTTCCGGTGAAAGTCTAAACGGCTTTAGTAATCAACTATACCAATCAACTTTGATACATAGAATAAGATCAGTTTCAATAGTAGTCTTATTCTATTTCACAATGTGAGAAAAGTATAGATTCACTTTCTCTCCCACATGATCGGATAATTATTGCTAGGATTTACAATAACAATATTCTTGGAATATTTCAATTCCAAATGTGTAAAATCCACCTACAACTTAATGAAGTAGTTTGGTATCTCAAGGGATTCATCAATCATCCTAGATATGAGCTTAATTGCACAAGTTACACATGATATTGGGCCTACTAACCGTAAGGGTGCAAACAATAGAAATCATGCTTGATACTTTAAGCTTCTACTAACTCACTCTACATCTCCATAGTGAGTCAGGTATCCAAGCAATGAAGGTTTGAGAGAGAACAAGTGATGAATCACAAACCACAAACAAATGTCAAGGCAAGGATGCCAAGAACAAACATATAGTCAATTAATGATCAAAAGAATGATCAAATGGGCGTGTGAAAGAACAAAAACGTACCTTGGCCACAAATTGCATTGCAAGCTTTCAAGGAACTAATGCAATGCCCAATCATGACTAAAGTTACTACTAAGTCTTCAAGGACTAGTATCACTCCCATCCATCTTGTTATCATCATTCAATGATGTTGGAAATTGAAGAAGATGAGTCTTCTACAAGTGTAAGTAACTCAATCCACAATCAATTGAATGATTGATCTTGAAGGTCTACGTAATCCTTGGATTGGTTATGTGTTGTAATGATCTAAATAGAGGGAGAGAGATGAAGATCTTAGAGAGAGAAAGTAGAGAGAGAAAGGAGAGGATGAGAGAGTAATATTAGATTCAATGTGAAAAATGAGAACCAACCCCTCCTAACATGCTAGGAGGGGGTATATATAGCCCACCCTACATGTGGGCTTGATGGGTTATATGTTTACATACTGGATCACGAGCCCATACTAGATGTATCTCGTTGGAGTGACCGATCCTTCCTAAATACGTAAAAACGTATTTCCAACAATCTCCCCCTAAGGGAGGTCGCTCCAAGAGACAAAGTACTAAATAGTCTATAGCTCGTGATCTATGCTAACAATGATGTGACCGAGACTTTCTTTAGAAAAAACATATTTCCAACAATCTCCCCCTAAGGGAGGTCACACCATTTTACAAAATCTTAAACCTAGCATACTATGCTTGATTCTTCAATCTTGTTCTTGTGAATATGCTGATGTGATCTTTGACTTTAGTCTTGAGCATGTTTCCTTGCCTTGACCTTGTGCATTCATCATTTGTGATATTCGCCTCCTCGTGACTTCATGTTCCACATACTTATACCTTTATAAATTCTTGAAAGCTTCAGAGTTTGATACAGCGGAAGACTTGACTTTTAGGCTTTCTTGAATTTTTTGAAGTATTAAGTGAATAAAGTATAAGCATGTGGCGACGACTTCTTCTGGATTGTACACCGCAACGCCACCTTCTTGTTACGCTGCATACGACAGTTAGCAAGAAAACATATACACTAATGAAATGGCCTTGAACATTTCATTCTAATTCGGTAGCAATTTACCTCCGGTGGTGAAGACCGTTGGACGATATGTAAAATATCGTACTTATGGCAGGTAGACTTAATTAAAAATCTCCTTTACAAGATTTCGCGGGTAAACCCGTTCTCTTTACTCGACCTTCCAAAGTTGACTACGAACGTAAAGAGTGAATCATTTGGATAAAATTATCCTCATGATTGAAGCCGTCAATTCATATACCTGGAACAAGCGGAATTCAATAAGAACCGCACCATCGTTGCTTTCCAGTTGTCACTAGCTTGATTCAAATTGAATCTTGCGAGTTACCTACCATGTGTTGTTTGATGTTAACACTAGAAGGATTTCCATTCGTCACTGTAAATACTTAATAATATTACTCTGAATGTTCTGTCAAGATCACTAAGATATTGCGTAGAGGCCTGGAACGTGTTTAAATTCAGTTAAGAATTAAACCACTGTTGCTTTCTAGTTATCACAAGTTTGATTCATAAAGAATCGCACAAGTCACCTAGCATGAGCTTTTTGATGTTCGCTCAAGAAGGATTTACATATTCATTGTAAATACTTGCGTATTACTCGGATGTTCAGGAAAGATCATGAAGATTTTGCGTAGGACTCATAATATCTTTCTTACTTTTCACAATGTGTGAAGAAGCAAGGAATTATGGAAGTGTGTCCTAATGAGATATTTGATGATCTCAAATTGTAACACCCCCAACTTTACAACGCAGCGGAATACAACATTGGGGTGCTACTTCATAATACAAGCTCACGAGTCACAGTAAACGTATTTTAATATAAACGTTTACCAACGATGATTTCATCGAAAGATCAGAGTTACAAGGTCCCAATAAATTAAGAAAACTTATTTTAAAATAAATTGCAATATACAATTTTTAATCTTTTGTTAAAAGAAAAGATTTTTATCCATTGTACAAAGTTCACCAAGTCCACTTCCTTCGATATCCGCATCCAATCCTATCCAAGCATGCCAATATAAACCTAAGATAAACATGCTTAAAAGTCAACAAAAATGCTGAGTGAATCCATAGAGTTTATAAACAATAACTTCGAACACAAGCTTAATAAATAATTTATTCATAGAACAATCAAACGATGCTAGAGCCACGAACCGAACCTTAACCATGTGCCCAACCTGGAGTGAGACACTCCCAGTACTAAATACAATATATCCTCGTATGCTCCTCGCAAGAAAACATACTCCGGATAGGTCGTTAGGCCAAAATAGATCTATTATTATTGTACTAGCGTTTACCGGTTATCGGTAATTAACGGTCCATGAAGGAAAGGCCACAACACAACACTCATAGCAACGTTCACATAATAAAACTACTTGTGTTCGATTTTCTAAAACAAGCATGTATCCCCCTCGCGGGTTTGAAAAACATTAAAGTATTTAAATGTGAGGCTATGAACTCACCTTAGCCACGAGGTAAGTGAATCACGGTACTCATAATTTGAGTAGAAACGATAGTAGTAAGACGATCACCGACGATATGGATGCCCGGGAAACACGAAAACCGCAACCTATCAAAATAAGGCGCGCGTTAAGACTCGAACTCAATATCGATATATAATAAGTATAATATGACTTTAAACATTTTCAAAGTATTTATATTTCAAAACCATTGACACTAACCAAATGAATCCATACTAACCCATTTATTCAACAATACCCGTTTAAACACTTGTACACTTGAAATTGACCCGCTATATGACGCCAAGTCAACGCAAGTCAAACTATCCTTATACTTTAATTGGACCAGTAGTTTAGTCATTTATATAATGACTAAACACTTGAGCAAGTCACCATATCCAATAGTGAACACTCAAACTCACGTCACACGAGCATTGAACTAAGTGTCCAAATACCAATCAGCATGTACACTCCAAATGTACACACCGATCTACCCTATCTAGACTTGTCCGATTTGGATGAAACTTGGTGTCAAGGTCACTTATAACCTGTATAAGACCCTGACAAAATTTGAGCCAAAGTTGTCACTTTAAAACCCATCAGCTCGACACTTTACTTGACTCTAAATTTGGGACAGAATTGTACACTTGTTTCATAAAACCATTTAGACCACTTTAAAAGTATTATTTGGACATTCCACCTTTTAAACCCACTACTAGACTCATCATATTAAGTTTATAAAACTTAAAAACCAGTAGTATCATTTATCTAATCAAGCCTAAAGTCCCCGAGAGTCGACCCAAAATCAACCACAATTTTGGATTGTGCCGATTTGCGTCTCCCGGTACACGAATACTAAATCTAGCATAACTTTTGACCCGTAATGAATTAGAAGCTCATTCAAGCGGCAAAACGAGCGTCTTGAAGATTACTAAAACAAAATCAAATGATCCTAGCCTATATCCAAACTCAAACCCACGAATTTAGCTCAGTTGGACACCAAGGGTAACCTTGGGGAGGTACTCTTGGTGAGGTCTCAAGTTCGAGTCTCACTAAGGACCTTCAGGGGCCCGAAGAAGCAGGAGTGGGGTTTATCCCCTAAGGAGAAGGTTCGAGGCTTGCATACTGCCTAATTGGATTTCACTGTAAGCTTGAACCACTAACTACTAACTCGTCGTTCAAAAAAAATAATCTGCCTAAAAATACTCTTTTCAAAATGACTCAATCTCTTATTTTTATCAACATGCATCAAAATGCATCAACATGCACCAACATGCATCAACATGCACCTCATTCTAACGCCTAATCTATCATTTCTAATATTAAAAACATCCCCTAACACCACTTGATCATCCTAGAATTCATTTGGTTAAAATAATACATGCATGTACTCAAAATCCCCATTATAATATTAATAACACTATCACACACCCATAAAAATGGATCAAAACATTTTGATCATCATGAAAGGATTTGAGAAAAATAAAAGTTGTTGCATGTTTGTAAAAATGGTGTCAAAATGATCATAATCTAATTCTAGAAATGGGTCTTACCTTGGATTGTTTAGATTCAAGTTAGAAATTAAAAATCAAGGGTGGTTTTGGTTTGTGGTGTTCACGACAAAAGAAAGAAAGAAAGAGGGAAGGAGAATTTTTGGTGTAACATTATGTGTGTGTGCTTTATTTTGGGCCTTTTATATGGTGGGTGGAGGTAGTTTTTGCCAATTGGGCATTCTTGTGGACCAAGTTGTAAAATATTAGTTAAAAAACGGGAAAAGACTATCAGTCATTTTTATAAATATTTACGAGAGTCGGGTTTCGTCCCGGGTTCATAAAAATATTAATTTCGTTGGTTAAATCGATCGTTTTAATAATTAAAAGCACACAAAACGAAATAATAAATTTCGACTCGACTTAATACGTAATGAAATAAAAATTTCAAAAATATCAAATATCGAAATAATCGATATTAAAATATAATATTTGGGCATCCATTGGCATTGCGATCACTAGCAGTCCTCGTTACTCGTCAGAACGTAGAAATAAAACGTTCAATATCGGTTTCAAATTAAACCGTCAAACGTCATAATAATTAACGTTATCATATACTTCAAAAATATCCAAAAAATAAAATTAAATTATGATCTTATTTTTACCGAGTTTACATCCTCACCACCTTAAGGGAGCACTGTCCCGGGGCTCGTTAAAAGAGATCAATTCATAGAAAATCTTCTCGAGAGTACATAACTCATCGAATGCGTTACAAAATTACATAAAACAAGGTAATTGTAACTAATCGTACAAAATCACCTAATCACATGATCGCTAGGGAAACCTTCAAAATCAAAGGAGATTTCTTCGAAGCAGAAATCATTCGGAGTATACATTACTCCATCGAACGCACTACGACGTAAATTAAAACATTGAATGCTATTATTAAGCACATATTATCACATTATGACATGCTTACAAACTAACCAAGCCATGCCAAATCAATCAATTCCATCAAGTTAACTCATGCTTGCTAAATAGTCAAGCCATGATAATTATGAATATTTGATAGGATTTTAGGATAAGTCCAGTCAAAAGAAAGTTTGCATATTAAAGGATGTCCACGGGCCTGATAGCCATGGATGCATATCCAAAACGACTTTTGTCATAGGAGGGTGCTCACACACGGGTCCATACCCAAAAATTATTACGAGGTGTTCACATACGGATACATACCTAAAATGATATTACGGGGTGTTCAGAAATGGATGCATACCCAAGGTAATATAGGTACGCGTTACCTTCCGATCAGACATCATTCACCATGCCGCCTCGAGCTCGCACAACGTACGACCACTCGACTAAATCCAAAACAATATTATGGGGTGTTCTCATACGGATACATACCCAAATTAATAGAGGTACACGTTACCTTCCGATCGGACAACATTTCACAATGTCGCCTCGAGCTCGCACAACGTACGACCACTCGACTAAGGCACATATCACATAAACACATAACCAGCAAAGGTTTTGCACATAACTTCAACTATGGCTATCCGCCGTTTGATCATAGACGATCAAAGGGGATCGAGTCAAGCACAAGGATTCCTCAATTGAATAAACGAAGACGGCAACCCGGATTGTCTTTCATCTACCGATGCGCGGTCGGCAAACTTCAACTATCCATCGCATACCGTTTTATTCCATACAAATTATGATGACGGACAACACCACTGGATCTAGTAGGATCCAACCATTGTGCTTGGATCTCGCGCCGAAGGCTCTCCTTTTTGAACCATTCTTGTGTGACCCTACGTTGGTATACGAGTCAGCACTCTACGTTGGTATTCGAGTTCACAAGGCAGAATAGGAACAAATCAAACACCTCGAAATCAAAACTCGAGTCTATGTAGATTAGTCCGTGACATAAGCTGACCGAACACATATGTTTCGGGGGAAGATGTCTTCTTCAATGGGCTCGAAGTTACTCAAACTCGGCTTTCCTCCAGTTTGGCAGTCTGCTGATCTTGTTAAAATTACTTCATTGTTTCGGTACGAGGTTACTTGGTAATTCGTCACCAACATGGTGATTTAGACGGGATTCACACGTTATGCATGACAAATAAAAATATTTCACATAAATATTCAGTCAAGGTTACTTTCTAAGCTAACACTAGTCGAAAGAGAATATGTCAAAGAATACAAGGACATTTGGGACATGTTCTTACGGAGTCGAATCGAACATGATTACTTGCATAAGGATCTACCATTTGAAAGTGTTCTCACCCAAATATTTATTCAAAACCACAATTTTAGAAGGTAATGACTGACCTGACATGACGTGGCTCTTCCTGAATTATGCATAGTTAGCTAGGCTATGTATAATTAAGGACCGAGCAACGACACATCTAATACATCACGACTCTTCCCGAATTATGCATAGTTAGCTAGGCTATGCATAATTGAGGACCTAGTGACGACATATTTGACGCTACTAAAAGAAACTTTATGGCTATTGCACAACATACAAGATTATGAAGGTTTTTTACTTATTCTTGAAAATAAGTAAATCACGTGACATAGAAATCAGAAAATATTTTTACCCTTGCTTCTAGAAATACATCAACTATTTGTATATTCATTCTTGGGAAACATATTTTTCCTTCGTCTTCTTGTAAAAAAATATCAAGGCAATTTGGTATTTTATTCGATAAAATACTTTATATATTAATATATATTCTCGAAAATTTTTACATCATAAAATGACGCTAAGGTGGTTTGGAATCAAGGATCAATGCAAGTATAAAGAGCATAAATCAATAATCAATGAGACGGAATGAGGTGAACGAGCAATATATTTGCTACTGAAATTGCTTGCACTATTAGTCAAGATACACCTAAGATATGTCAAGAGTTTCTAGGTAACAACAACATCTACGAAATCATGAAATGAACATCGAGCATCATCACAATTGCCAAAAATTGAAGAACGGTCATATTCTCCATAATGAAGCCAAGTGTAGTACATGCGCTCCCCAATTATACATTTAGTATCTAGAAGGTTATCTCCACTGTTTCGTGTTACACAACACATTCCACCAAATTTAGTTGCCAATAACAAGAGAAGGAAAGGTTGCGGGGTTTCCGTGAAGGGAATAAAAATACAACATGCAACATATCCTTACTAACATGTACTAGAAAAATAACGATCTATATAAAATAGTCCTATACCAAGGACAGATCAAAGGTGATCAAATGACAGGACTACTCAAGTCCAATGGTAGAATCGCGAAATCAGAGAAGATAAAGTATGATCAAACCATACGCATCCAGAACATTAGATATATTAATTATATATCCTTAATAGAAATAATACGAGTCTGCATGCGATGAAAAATCCACTTGCACGTTCTAATTAATATCATTTATCATATTGTAAAAGAGATTATTTTTACATATTTAAAATATGTTACATCATTGAAAACTTTCTATTTTTGTCATGTTTTTAACTTTATAAAGTTGTTGTTTTTGAAAAGTTATCATTTCGAAAAAATTTATACTTTGAGTAGGTTCGGTTACTAGGTTATCATAATCGATAAAATCATTAGACTTAAAAATTTGTATACTTGTGTCAAAGACTTAAATATTAATTAGACTTTTTGTTAATATAATTACCCAACAAGACTTAAATCAGCCCATTTAACTTTAAAAATTAATGTATGACTTATTAATAAATATATATGTATGTTTCCTCATGACTAGCCCGTTATGTTACATTTTTATGACTCTGACTTTAAAGACATTTTATCAAAACATTATTTCATAATTTTTTTTACAAGTCTCGTAGCAACGTAAAACTACATTTTGAAAAACAATCGTGTTTTGCCGGATGGCTAAAACTGACTCGAAAGTGCTCGGTTCTCACTTTCAAAATTATGTCAACTTTTAATTAATAATTTCAAGTGTTTAAAATTTACACTTAAAGTGTATATTCTGATTTTTCTCTAGTTTATTCATTATAACAAAACACAAGCTTTAGTCTTACGTTAAAATATTCGTAAAAATAAATTTTATCTTATTTTAAAATTAAGAATAAGTTTTTCCAAAATCTCAAACCTCCAAATACGTGACAAAGTTTCCACTCACGAGCGTATATTATGAAACGTGCCAAAGTTTATATTTGACCCAAAAATCAATTTATATCATGTTTAAACCCATGTATACACGCGTTTCAATTCGTGAAATTTCTCAATAACCGTTTCAACTAATCTAAGCAAGTTTTTGACGGATCTCATCACAAACATTTATCAACAACAAGTTATGTCGCAAAACAAATGATTATGTTAGTAATAGAGATTACTTTAAATGATTTACCAAAAAGACCAGAGAGGAAATAGTTTCGCCTCCTTCGTGCGTTCCTTAGTCGCGGTTCAAAAGAGAAAAACCAAACCAGAACACAAACAAAATCTAACCATTTTTCATATATATATATATATATATATATATATATATATATATATATATATATATATATATATATATATATATAATATCGTAGCGTATATATATTACATATGCACGAGATTAACCATATCAGATAATAATGGAAACACCATTATTTAGTATAAATAGTACCATCGAAAGTACGTCCATAGGGATGATCGAAAGGTGTAAATAGAGATCTAATGGTTCGTCCAAGAACGATATCGTAAGTATATAATTACAATTTATACCACGCACGCATATGGTATAAAATATACAATTAAAGACCTAACACAAAGCACATAAAGAAGCGGGAAGGATTGCACGCGCGGATATCGGACATCGGTGAACGACTCGTGAAAATTAAAAAAAAAACAGTCATAGTCCAGGTTTTGAAAAAAAACGACATTGGGGTGCTACTTCATAATACAAGCTCACGAGTCACAGTAAACGTATTTTAATATAAACGTTTACCAACGATGATTTCATCGAAAGATCAGGGTTACAAGGTCCCAATAAATTAAGAAAGCTTATTTTCAAATAAATTGCAATATACAATTTTTAATCTTTTGTTAAAAGAAAAGATTTTTATCCAATGTACAAAGTTCACCAAGTCCACTTCCTTCGATATCCGCATCCAATCCTATCCAAGCATGCCAATATAAACTTAAGATAAACATGCTTAAAAGTCAACAAAAATGCTGAGTGAATCCATAGAGTTTATAAACAATAACTTTGAACACAAGCTTAATAAACATTTTATTCATATAAAACTCAAACGATGCTAGAGCCACGAACCGAACCTTAACCATGTGCCCAACCTGGAGTGAGACACTCCCAGTACTAAATACAATATATCCTCGTATGCTCCTCGCAAGAAAACATACTCCGGATAGGTCGTTAGGCCAAAATAGATCTATTATTATTGTACTAGCGTTTACCGGTTATCGGTAATTAACGGTCCATGAAGGAAAGGCCACAACACAACACTCATAGCAATGTTTACATAATAAAACTACTTGTGTTCGATTTTCTAAAACAAGCATGTATCCCCCTCGCGGGTTTGAAAAACATTAAAGGATTTAAATGCGAGGCTATGAACTCACCTTAGCCACGAGGTAAGTGAATCACGGTACTCATAATTTGAGTAGAAACGATATTAGTAAGACGATCGTCGACGATATGGATGCCCGGGAAACACAAAAACCGCAACCTATCAAAATAAGGCGCGCGTTAAGACTCGAATTCAATATCGATATATTCTAAGTATAATATGACTTTAAACATTTTCAAAGTATTTATATTTCAAAACCATTGACACTAACCAAATGAATCCATACTAACCCATTTATTGAACGATACCCGTTTAAACACTTGTACACTTTAAATTGACCCGTCATATGAAGCCAAGTCAACGCAAGTCAAACTATCCTTATACTTTAATTAGACCAGTAGTTTAGTCATTTAAATATTGACTGAACACTTGAGCAAGTCACCATATCCAATAGTAAACACTAAAACTCACGTCACACGAGCATTGAACTAAGTGTCCAAATACCAATCTACATGTACACTCCAAATGTACACACCGATCTACCCTATCTAGACTTATCCGATTTGAATGAAACTTGGTGTCAAGGTCACTTATAACCTGTATAAGACCCTGCCCAAATTTGAGCCAAAGTTGTCACTTTAAAACTCATCAGCTCGACACTTTACTCGACTCTAAATTTGGGACATAATTGTACACTTGTTTCATAAAACCATTTAGACCACTTAAAAGTATTATTTGGACATTCCACCTTTTAAACCCACTACTAGACTCATCATATTAAGTTTATAAAACTTAAAAACCAGTAGTATCATTTATCTAATCAAGCCTAAAGTCCCCGAGAGTCGACCCAAAATCAGCCATAATTTCGGATTGTGCGGATTTGCGTCTCCCGGTACACGAATACAAAATCTCGCATAACTTTTGACCCGTAATGAATTAGAAGCTCATTCAAGTGGAAAAACGAGCGTCTTGAAGATTAATACAACAAAATCAAACGATCCCAGCATATACCTAAACTCAAACCCACGAATTTATTAAATAAATAATCTGCCTAAAAATACCCTTTTCAAAATGACTCAATCTCTTATTTTTATCAACATGCATCAACTTGCACCTCATTCTAACACCTAATCTATCATTTCTAATATTAAGAACAGCCCCTAACACCACTTGATCATCCTAGAATTCATTTGGTTAAAATAATACATGCATGCACTCAAAATCCCCATTATAATATTAATAACACTATCACACACCCATAAAAATGGATCAAAACATCTGGATCATCATGAAAGGATTTGAGAAAAATAAAAGTTGTTGCATGTTTGTAAAAATGGTATCAAAATGATCACAATTCAATTTTAGAAATGGGTCTTACCTTGGATTGTTTAGATTCAAGTTAGAAATTAAAAATCAAAGGTGATTTTGGTTTGTGGTGTTTACGGCAAAAGAAAGAAAGAAAGTGGGGAGGAGAATTTTTGGTGTAAAATTATGTGTGTGTGTTTTATTTTGGGCCTTTTATATGGTGAGTGGAGGTAGTTTTTGCCAATTGGGAATTCTTGTGGAACAATTTGTAAAATATTAGTTAAAAAACGGAAAATGACTATCAGTCAATTTTATAAATATTTACGAGAGTCTTGTTTCGTCCCGGGTTCATAAAAATATAAATTTCGTTGGTTAAATGGATCATTTTAATAATTAAACGTACACAAAACAAAATAATAAAGTTCGACTCGACTTAATACGTAATGAAATAAAAATTTCAAAAATATCAAATATTGAAATAATCGATATTAAAATATAATATTTGGACATCCATTGGCATCGCGATCACTAGTAGTCCTCGTTACTCGTCAGAACGTAGAAATAAAACGTTCAATATCGGTTTCAAATTAAACCGTCAAACGTCATAATAATTAACGTTATCATATACTTCAAAAATATCCGAAAAATAAAATTAAATTATGATCTTATTTTTACGGAGTTTACACAAATGGCTCTAGACTCGATCGTGCATTTTGGAATTTTGTGATCGAAGGCCGGAGAGGAGTGCCACCATTTCAATATCATTATATTCAAAGTGAATAAATCGATAGATAATACGTTGTCTACGTGTGATTAAAACAAATACCTTTTGAGAGATATCTGAACTAGCTGGGATGGGTTGTGCATTGCATCAATGGGTCCATGATGTCTATCTTCAATATCGAGCATCATTAAAATGATCTCAATTGCATAGGTGTTGACCCGATTTCTGCCTAAGTTGTAAGGAGGGCTTCTTTCTTTTCACCCATTATCTTTACAATTCTTTTTCATTCTTCAACCCGTTCAATGCTTACCAATACGTCATAACAAGCACCTTGTTGTGATTGTTCTAGTGCTAACTTAAGTACTTGGTCGGCATTCAGCTACGTTCATAAACTTTCTCCATCTTTCCTAATGACTACTATTTCTAGCTATGGAATGTCCTTGGGAAGATTCCTCCGGTTCTAGAAGAATCATTGGACTTTAACCTATCCTACCATCCTTATGTCACCACAATTGTCACCGTCGTGAATATAGATGTTTTGGGTAAGTGTATGTCACCATGAAATCTATTTTGATATCCAAATCCATTTTGCTCCCCCTTAACATATGCCACGATATTTGAAAACATTTCACACATGTCGGGTTGAGCCAGCACATTAAGTCAAACTATTATTAATATCAATATTAAATCACATTCTCTCCCCCATATTAAAAATATTAACCCAATTGATGTTTTTAATATCAACTGATTTAATGAAATTTTTAGAAAATTTGGGAAGAAAAATTCAAATCCACTTATCTCCATGATTATCACAAGCTCCCCCTCAAATTAATGAGGGTATACTTGATACGTAAATTAAGTAACTTTTAAACACAAGTGTAAGGTACTTATCACGTGCAAATATCATATATGATAATGTATTCACAAGATTATAAATTTACGAGGTTGGACCTGAATGATGAGAACATCATATGATAGAATCACATGGTTCTTGTTCACGAATGTTGGTCTCCCTCGTAACGTATGAAATTATCTCTTCCGTTTTGGAAAACGGTAATCTTTCATGACACCACATGTACAATTGATATCGTTGTCTTTACACCAATTTGTGAACTTGGAACCTTCGGCATCAAAGATTCTGAACGCTTGACAATTGCTCCCCCTCAATTGTTGACCCGCGTTCTATCTAAAGAGATGTATTCGTCTTTTGAGTAGTCGCATCGTCGAGTATGTAGATATTAATTGTAAATTGCTACGGTTTATGGAGATGATAACTTCATAAAAACAAGATTTCTCTCGTTTTAAGAAATAAATGCATCTGAAGCGTACATAAATTTGTGTTAGACCAAGTTATAAAGTAAACTTGATCCCTTGTAAGGTCTTGAAGTAAAACTTACCCGAGAAAATTAATTCCCGTTGTGAGCCAACGTTTTCAAAAGAAATACCTGACTTTAATGCGAAAAACGGGTTGCAGTCTGAAATAAGTACAAGCAATATTGAGCATGTTTTAAAACATTTGAACTTCTGCTCGAACTTTATTTACAACCCCGTCCCATTATTGAACTACATTTCTAGGATCGTAAATATTATTGATTCTAGAAGACACGCTCTTTTTATCAAAACATTCTTTAACACACAATTGTGAAAGATTTAGAAAAAAATTTTGAAAAATTCTTGAAAAATTATGTTCAACGTTTTGAAAAACCAATTACTTGAGCTTAAGATTTTGAATATCTTACAAACGAGCTCAAGTCTGAGAAGTTGTAAGCTTCCCGTTGTGAGGATAAGTAATCATTAAGGTTACTTTCCTTTTAACTAAAGAACAAGTTCTAAGATGACATCTACTTAGAAGTCGTTTTTACGAGCTTAAAAACTTTTGAATGTTTTAACGGAAAGCTCATGACCGAGAAAGATGAATTTCTCGTTATGAGGAAAAGTTCTCATATTTAAAAGATACACTTTCCTTTCTGAGCTTAAAACTTGGAATATTTTAAATACAAGCTCATGACCGAGAAAAATTAATTTCCCGTTACGAGGATAAGTTATCATTAAAGATAAGCTTTCCTAAAATTGAAGTCCGAGTTACAGTATGATATATAACTGTAAGTCATTGTGCACGAGCTTAAAAACTTTAAATGTTTTTAATATAAGCCCATGCCCGAGAAAGATTAATTTCTTGTTGTTAGGATAAGTTACCATCGGCGATAAACTTTCATTTCTTTGATGTCTGGGGCATAATCTGAGATATAATTATACGCCATTTACAAGAACTTAAAACTCTTGAATAGTTTTCATGAAAGCTCGTGTCCGAGAAAATTTAATTTCTCGTTTTGAGGGTAAGTTATCATTGAATGGATAAACTTCCATTTCTTTAAAGTTTGGGTTACAATCTGTGATCCGACTGTAAGCCTTATACACGAGCTTAAAACCTTTGAATAGTTTTAATGTAAGCTCGTGTCCGAAAAAATTTAATTTCTCGTTTTGAGGGTAAGTTATCGTTGCATAGATAAACTTCCCTTTATTTGAAGTCCGGGTCACAATGTGTAATGTGATTATGAACCATCTACACAAGCTTAAAACCTTTGAATAGTTTTAATTCCAGCTCATGTCCGAGAAAATTTAATTTCTCGTTTGTTAGGATAAGGTTATCATCGGCGATAAACTTTCCTTTATTTGAAGATCGGGTCAGCGTCTGATATTTAACGATGAACCATTTTTGTGAGCTTAACCGCAAATCCCCTGAGACACTTGTTTCTTAGATATCAGCTTCTTCAGCAACCAAACTCTGAGAGTATCGTTAGTTGTACGGTATACAAAGATTGGACCGCTGTGTTCCTGTTGAATGTTAACTTTGGTACCTGTATTCTTATTTTGAGTTTGTATGCTTTCATGGGTTAACGATATCTATTTTAGAACCATGTGGGGGTTCACAGTTATCTTTCTTGTGTCAGAGACAACCTGAGGAGATGGATCACTTGGCTTAAATGATTGACCATCTTTTGATTTTTCTCCCTATTAGTCTTGGTAGGATTGGAGACTATCCTAGTTAAAGGGCACTCGTTTCCTACAAGAGTGAAAGTTCTACCAGTGGGGTGCGAAACTTTACCAATGGGTTTGATTTTAGCTAACCACTGGTATTTAATTCTAGCATGGGAGTTCACCTCGTTAAGGAATTTCTTGACACAAGAGTCATGATTTGCATTAAAGACAAATTTCCTACATGTTTCACAAGTAGCATGTTTCAAGTCCGAATAAGATCTAGAATTCCTAGGTGATTGATTGATTCTACTATGATTTGACATGTACGGTTAGCAGTGTTGGGTAATCTAGAAGGCATCTGACTAGGTTTGAATTTTCTATCTGTTACTTGTGTCTTTTGATTAGCTTCCCTTAGACCAATTTGTGGGAAACGTCATTTGAACTAGTTCGAGACGTGTTCTTTGGACTATGTCTAGGGAGACTAGATGCAATCATGTGATTAGGTCTTGCAACAACTGTTTTAGTCACATTAGCCCTAGTTGGTGGAGTGACTGGTCTAGAAAGATGAACAATATCAACTTGGGAGGCAAACCGCGGTCTCGAGGATTTTGGTCGCTCAGATCTAAATGCAGCCGGTTGTCTAACAAACTGATTTTGAGGCGGTTTCCCCAAGATTGATGGTTTTTCAAGCTTAGTGTCCACACTAGTTCCTTTAGTTTTCCTCAACTCGTTTTTCAGAGCCGCTATTGCAAAAACCTTTTCATGAACTTGAGCATTTAAAGTCTCCTTCTCTTTGAGAAATTTATCTTGGGATGCCAATTTAGATTTGTTAGACTTACCTTTTGGTAAGCTGGCGCCTTTCACGTGAGTTGGAATAGACTTATATCCATTTGCTATACGCAGGGACTAATTATGTAAATGATAGATAGTCTAGTTATGTTAGGCCTATAAATACCCCCATGATTCTCCATGGGGGTGTGGAAGTTTGTCACTTTTTCTTTTGTTTTTCTTTCACTTGAAATAAAACACACATCTTTTTGCTTTCACCTCTCTCTAACTTTCTCTCACTAGAACTATCAATGTTCATTATGTTCTTTGATCATCCCCGACCCCCCGATCTTAGGTGCCTTTTTTATGCTTGTCAATTGGTATCAGAGATAACCGGGGGTGTCTTGTATCCGTGTGATTTGTGTTTGTGTCGTGTCTTCAGATTCGTGTTATGTTATAAAGTTTCACAGTTCGTACTTTTTGGATTTAATTCTTGATCAGATTTTAACATGTTTTGTTATTATATCTTTTGATTCTATTAAAAGTCTTTTGATTTTGTTAAAAGTCACGAATTTATTGTCCGAATCTGTGTCTAAGTCATGCCTCGTATCAAAATTGTTTATGACCATTGTTTTTTACCCGTTTTTTGTGTGTTTGTCCCTTTATTCATCTGTTTTGCTTTATGGGGATATGGACAAAAATTATGGTCCAACCATTTTTTCGGGGTTACAAAAAAACTTGGTTAAAAACCTATTTCGATGGGATATTACGATGGGTTTTTGAGATGGCTTATTACGATGGGATTCTCAGATTCATTCCGATGGCTACTTTGATCGCATTGACTGCGATGGCTACCTTCATCGCATTGACTACGATGGCTACTTTGATTGCATTGACTGTGATAGCTTGCATGTTATGATGGCAACGTTGCGATCGTATCCGATGGCCACTAC
This sequence comes from Glebionis coronaria, assembly GCA_025667525.1. Taxonomy (NCBI): domain Eukaryota; kingdom Viridiplantae; phylum Streptophyta; class Magnoliopsida; order Asterales; family Asteraceae; genus Glebionis; species Glebionis coronaria. Next base: position 42,056,869 of record CM046878.1, read on the forward strand.
GATCGTATCTTGCGATGACTTGTCAAGATGGGTAGTTACGATGACATTACGATGGGTGATTCTCACTTGACTGCGATGGCATGATATGTTGAGTGCGATGGGTTCTTGTTGTGTTGCGATGACTTGTTCAATTGATGCATACTACGATGAGACACTTTATTGTGATAGGTTTCCGTTTGTGACATTGCGATTCCATGATTGGTCATATTACTGCGTGAGACAAAACCCATCTTTATCTGCCCTTAACAGTTAATCCAAACCAGTAACGATCTAAACCAACACATACTCAACCAAATTTCAACCATATCGACTGTTTTTTCAAACGTCACTTATCACCCAAAACCAATCTTAAAACCAATTTGCACCTCAAAACCAATCTTAACCAATATTAACCAATCTTAACCGACTCTATTTTTTTAAAATCCATCATCTAGACCCGAAATTTTAACATACAAGATCTCGGTTAAACGTTTTTATTAATCTGTAAAAAAAGATTTTTTTCGTTTGACATAGTATTATCATTGACCAATCTCGAATATAATGATCTATTACACCAATAATCCTACTTGAGATCATATCAATGATCTTGAAGACTGAATCTTCTCTTTGTTCTTCATGATTATTGTTTTTCGTTCTAAGCATATGAGGTCAGATGGGTGTTTATGATCTGATGGTTGGAAGATCAGATCTTCATATTCCTCGTGTTATATGAGATTGCGATTGAGTTCGAGATCTATCTTTGATGTGAGATTGGGGATTTGTAGATTTGGTTGTGATTGAGGAGATTAGATAAAGATTGAGATTTTATGGAGATTTAGATTTGGTAACAAAGAGATGGAGGAACCTATGAAATTTGGTGGCTGCGTTTTTTTTGGTGGGTAGGAGATAATATGGTTTAGGTTAAGTATGTGAGAAACATTAGGATTTAAGGCATTATATAAGTCCTTGGTTCTCATTGGTATATCGGGTATTTCATCAGGCCGGATATATTAGCCACTTGGGCCGCCTATAATGAATTTTCTGTTATAGGTTTGGGCTAGATATAATGGGCTTTCTATTATAGGGTTGGGCTGCGTTTCATATATATATCTCTTATCGGACTTTTGTCGAATATTTGGTCCGCTAGAATGAATACGTGGTCCAAATTTAGCAAATGGTTTGATTAGTTTTGACGGGCCGATCACTACTCTACCAAAAGCACTTAGTGGGTCGATTAATTTTTGCAATTTAATTCGGGACGACTGTCTAAATATCCGAATTGTGCAAAATTAATCAGGTTGGATTAATTGGATTGAGCCATATTTTTTGAAATAACCGAGTAGTAAAATTGTTTTCGAGTTAAATGCTTATGGGACAGGATTTTATTACTTTGGCAGGCCGTTTAAACTGTGACATTTAAGGTCGGGTATCCGTTTTTGATCATATCACTTCTTCATGAACAACAAACACAACAAACACGGTACATTACACTAAAACGATCCTTATAAAAAATTCACCTAAATTCCTAACGACTATTACGGATTATGTGATTACGAAGATGATTCGATGCTACTTATTTGAGGTTGAAGTGAGATTTCTCGAAGGAGTTCTTATTTTATCTTTAAGGGAGTATTTACGACTTTATAAGATAACTTGTTCAAGCATATACGGTTATGGATAAGACTTGAAGTATCTAGTTTCAATTGTCAAGGGAAGGATGGACGAGGACATGGATAACTATCATTTTTTGGGAGCTTCGTTGCGGTTCTCAGTGTCACACGCACTTGCAGTTGTGGATTTCTTCAAGAGATGTAGTATCTTTTCATACACCGCCTGTTTTGGTATAGGGTACTTTAGAGAAGTTGTACCTTTTTAATACCGCCTTTTGGTATAGGGTACGTTTAAGACTTCTCTGCATCGCTCTTCATTCTACTATAGTGCAAGCTTAAGTTCAAGTTTGGGGATTCTACTTCAGTTTCAAGTTTGGATTATCGGGTTATCTTCATCAGTGGTCACTATCAATAGCCAACAGAATTGATAAGGGGACTCATTTCAGGGTGATCTTGAGAGAATTTTGTTTAGAGAGATATTTTTGACATCTTCTCACATAGTAATGGTTACTAAGTAAGCAGTTCCAGTTGGCGTACCACGTACACACATGAAGGATGATTCCCTTAATAAATATCATCCTGGAGGGAGAATGTGTACATGCGGGGTCACTTGACTTTGGTGTTACCATTTCTACATAAAGGGATAAGTTGTCTACATTCGGGACTTAAATGACTTTGATGTGGCAACTTTATATCATCACTGTCCTGTAAGGAGAAATGTGCATTTCCGGGACTTAATTGACTCTGGTGCTACGGTTTTACTTCATTTTTGGGATAGAGTGGGTACTTCTGGTAATCTATCATAGAATCAAGACTCGGATTGCTTCAATTTGTGAGAAAATGTTGATGACGTTATCACCTCCCACAGATTTCCTCTGAAGGATCTGTTTGGGAGGGAGCAGTCATTACTGCTTGTTTAATAAAAGGCCTTCTAGTTGGGAGGGAGTAAAACTCAACTAGATTCTACAAAGCTGAAGAAATAGAGCTGGAGTATTCAAGAAGATGAAGGTCGCTGAAGACTGTCTCAAGGAATGCTGGAATTCAAGCTTATCATTTTTCTTTATTTTTGCTTGTGGGAATCATTGTAACCAACTCACGTGAGTCACCATCTTGGAGGGAGATTTTTAGACTTACTTTTTGGTAAGCTGGCGCCTTTCAAGTGAGTTGGAATAGACTTTTATTCATTTGCTATACGCAGGGACTAATTACGTAAATGAGAGATAGTCTAGTTATATTAGGCCTATAAATACCCCCATGACTCTCCATGGGGGTGTGGAAGTTTGTCACTTTTTCTTTTGTTTTTCTTTCACTTGAAATAAAACACACATCTTTTTGCTTTCACCTCTCTCGAACTTTCTCTCACTAGAACTATCAATGTTCATCATGTTCTTTGATCTTCCCCGACCCCCCGATCTTAGGTTCCTTTTTGATGCTTGTCAAGATTCTAGCAACTTAACTTGTTTCAAAAGATTATCCTTTTCAGCTCTAGAATCTAGAACTTTTCGATCCAATCTTGGTTCAAGAACAACGTTTGACTTTTCAAGTTTTTCAAAATATGTTTCAAATTTGTTTGTTTTCTTCAAAAATTCAAGTTTGGCATGCTCAAGATCTTTAGATTGCTGAGCCATAATCATTTCGAGCTCTTTAACCTTGGAATCAAAAGCAGTTAATGAAGTAGTCATAAGGCAATTATCATGATTGTTAGCATTTTGAACACTTTCTCCCCCATTATGACGCACATCGGATGAATCAGAAATGGGCATCACTCTTTTCCATCCCATGTGTGTCATAATTAGGTTCGAAATGCTCAATATGCGGCATTTCATCAGCATATACATCATATACAACATGACATTGTACCATATTTGTAGGCTCTTCGTCATAAGCGGGTATGGTGTCATCATAGGAGATGTCTGTAACATTACATGACGTGTTGCTAATATCATGCTTTGCTATTGATTCCATGCCCTTGCAATCTTTAGGCTCCAAATTATCAACCGTATGGCCATTCTCCTCTTGCATCTGCGTCGTAGATTCTTGCACTCCACTATTATATGCTTGCTGAAGTTGGGATCTTTCATAAATTGAAGATAAGACCGATGTCATAAATTTCAATAGTGTACCACGAAACTCTTGAACCTCCGTATGTGTGTATTGAAGAAATGACTGGCATATCCCTGAGTTTCAGACTTAACGATGTTGAATTGGAAGAAGTGCGTAACATCTGTCACGAGAGCTTTATATGCAGATGCTGATGCAGAGTGATTAAAGTCTTCTTTGTGAAGTTGCTCAGCTAGTTGGTTCAAGTTGAGGTTTATTAAGTCGATGAATATATAACGATCTTGACCGAAGAGTGTCACAAATTCGCTTCCTCCTTGAAACCATGAAAGGGTCACTAGATGAGACTGAAGCAGTCGAAATAAAGTGATAACACTTTCTCTAGCTTTGTCTTGCATTTGATGCAAGTCTCCCTCTTGAGATGTCGAATTCAACGATTCCATTGAAGTTCGATAAAATTAAGGATTACTTGTTGATCGAGCAATGGAAGAAAGTAATTGTGTTTGTTTTGTCGATTAGATTCCTTGAGTAGTGAAGAAAATGATTAAATCCTCTAAATATGTGTCCTTGAGAAACCAAAAATTCAAATGCATAATTAATCACGCTAAATCACGTTTTTCAAAACGAGCAAAAATAAATTTCAATTATTCCGCAATGTTGACTCAATTCCGCAATGTGGATTCAATTCCGTAATCAAGATACAATTCCTCAATAATGTGACTCAATACGTGTAAAACCCGTAAAAATAAGGTCATAATTTAATTCTATTTTCAATTATTTTGTAGTATTTTATAACATTAAATACTATTATGCTTAACGGTTTAAGTTGAAACCGATATTAAATATTATATTTTAATATTTTAACGAGTAACGAGGACAACTAGTGATCGCGATACCGACGGATGCCAAAATTTTTATATTTTATTATCGATCGTTTCGATATTTAATACTTTTGATGATATCGTTTTAATTACGTATCGAGTCGTTATATTATTATTTTTCGTGTGCGTTTAAACTTTTAAGTATTTTTAAGAAACCCGAGTCCCGTAAACATTTTGAAAATTGACTAATAGTTATTTCTCGCTTTTTAGCTAACTATTTTCATTTTTAGCCACAACTATTGCCAAATTGCAACCAAGGTCCCTCCACCACTATATATAAAGCTTAAACAACACACACACTGTAACACCCCCAAATTTATACAACTCAATACAGCGGAAGACTCGTTGGTGTTACGAGATAGCACATTACTCACATCATAGACAACGCATAAAAATTGCGTCGTTTATTAATAAAGCATTTCCATTCATAAATGTCAAAGTTACATAGGTCCCAAGTCATTGTATTTAATACAGGTTTTACAAAGCATTTGAATGGAAATAAGTATTTAGGTGCGGGTCATGAATTCTTGTTGTCTTCCCGAGAATTACCTACAAGTACCTGAGATAAAACATGTTAAAAGAAAAGGTCAGCGATAACGCCGAGTGAATTCATAGAGTTTAATAAAATCCATCAATATAACATCATTATAAAATTATTACTGAAAATCATTTTGTACAAATCATTTTAATAGGCCATAAAATAGCCAAAGTCATTTTATACAAATCTTCATCAAAATCATAATATAGACGTTTGCCTTAAAAATCATTATACGAGCCAATGTCGTAAAAACATCATACAATATGTCTTATGACGTTGTATGAAAATAAAAACCGTTATGTGAATATGGTTATGAAAACCAAAACACGAACATAATATCAATAGTATGACCCTGTATTGCTAGTCAGGCAATACATCGTAATTCGGTGCGTCTAGTAGTATTTCGTTAGTTGGATTATTATAAGCCGCATGACATTGTTACCTTTCTAAACCAACAACGGGTAGCTAACCCGATACCAAATTTGCCCATCTAAGTTAGCGTGTCGTCACAAAGGTCACGCTATGGAAATCTTCTCATACATAAATTCGCTTACCAATCAATGTGGCACGATGGGGATCAACCGTCAAGACGCGAACTGGGGTGATCGTCCCCAAATAGTACTATTATATGCACAAGCGTCTACCAAATCCCGGTAGTTCACAATTCATGCTAATGGGACTTTTAGTGACATAACCTAACTTTAATAATCCATTTTATTTCATCTATCGGGTCCTTTAATCATTTATCGGGTCATACAATGTAAAACCCGTAAAAATAAGGTCATAATTTAATTCTATTTTCAATTATTTTGAAGTATTTTATAACGTTAAATATTATTATGTTTAACGGTTTAAGTTGAAACCGATATTAAATATTATATTTTAATATTTTGACGAGCAACGAGGACTACTAGTTATCGCGATACCGACGGATGCCAAAAAATTTATATTTTATTATCAATAGTTTCGATATTTAATACTTTCGACGATATCGTTTCAATTACGTATCGAGTCGTTATATTATTATTTTTCGTGTGCGTTTAAACTTTTAGAAAGTACAATCTAACATTTTCAGGTAGTGAAATATTTTCTCGTATAATATTTTGAAACTTATTTTTGTGTTGGTTGACGAACTCACAATTTACGGATTTAAATTTGGGCTTACGTGCATAATTTAGCGTCCCTTACGACTAAACCGGAAACCTTAGGATTACGTATTTACGTTTTTGAACTCCGTTTTTGATGAGACAATTTTTATTGGATTCGTTTTGTGTCGTTGATTCATAATTTATAAAAACGTTTTTAGTAAAACGACCCGAGGGCACGCAAATCGAGAAAACTAGAATCGAGGGATACCCGTAAAATAGTGAGGTGGGACAAAATACATTATCCCACCCCACTAGCTAGCTTGGATGGCACCAACATGACACCACAACCATATGTGGCATCATGTTAGCTACAAACTTACAAGTGTAAGTAAGCTTACTCTTTAAGCTTACAACTTTCCCACTAACACAAAACCATTAACCACTTTTCACACATACCATTTACTTACATGCAAACAACCTCAAATCCTCTCAAAACCTTCCACCATTGCCATCCATATTCAAGCTACAAACACCCCTTTTGATCTTTTCTAGCCATGAAATACATGTTTACTAGCTCTATCATGGAGTTATCTTGAAGCCTTGATCATTTGGTGGCCATATTAACAACATTGGAGGTGATTTGCTTGTGTCCTAGGGCTGATTTCTCAACTATTTTTCTTGGTGTTTGATGATCTTGGAGTTACTTTTGGTGTTCATCAAGTTCTTGTCTTCCAAAAACAAGAAATACACTTGGTTGGTAAAGAAGATCATCCTCTCCATTTTCTCTTGTTATTTTTGTAAAGAACAAATGTATTTTCTTTATTTTTGTATATGTATATGATGTATATATGATGATAAAAATATTGTGTGGGGATCAAGTGTTGATAAATATGCTTAAAAATGTTAATAACCATGAGAAATAAGGCTAAAATCATGCTTATTTAGTTGGCTGTATAAAAACAGTATATAACTAAAACTTGAACTGATAAAATTGCATGGTATGATCCATTTACAGTAAGTACAAGATGTTATACACATGTGAGAGTTGTCCATGCAATGGAATCATAATAATGAGTGAGATATGATCAAAACAAGTTGGGTGTTCTAATCTGAATAAGCAGTTTTGTAGGGACTGTTAAGGCAAGATAAACTTAAAATGAGCAGTAGCTATAACTAAGTTAAATGTAGCACATAATATGAAGAACATGTCATCCAAAAATGAGCTTCTATATCATTACAGAACTCTAGATATGGTAAAAATGGTGAACATGAAGATAAAAATCATATTTTAAGAATTAATGTTTATTATTATTATATAAGCACTCAAATTTTATTGTATAAAATGTAAAATAAAAAACCCACAAACTTATAATCTTTGCTTGTGTTCAAATTGATTTCATAAACCTATAGATTCACTCGGCATTTTTGCTGATTGTTTTACTCACATGTATTTCAGGTAATCAAGAAGTGGAAGCTTGGAGGTCACGGGGAATGAAGTTGTGCACTGCTTTTGTTGTTCAAACTCTTTGATTTATTTATCGTTCCATTTTTAAAACAAACCAATATGTTGTTTAACTTATCTTTTGGTAACGATTACTTGTGACTACGCTACTCTGACAAATGTTTTAGGAACGATAAATCTAAAACGTCTCTTTTCGAGTCGTTCTTTATAAATTATGTGTTGTTGTATCATTGTTTAGCACCCAAAGATGGATTCCGCTGCGTGTAAATTTGGGGGTGTTAAAGATTGGTACCAGAGCCATGAGTTATAGAGAACTAGGTCTTTTTCTAAAAACCTAAACTATAACTGTCGGTTTTATTTTTTTCAAAGAGTCGGTGCACATGATTTCGCGTGACTTCAGGTTCAAGCTACTTCTGGGATTACAACTTTAGTATACATTATTATGTATGCCTTATTGCTAAGTATTTCTAAATAAATACTATAATCCTTTATCGATATATATATTGATATCGTTAAACTTTTCGATAAGAGTTATCATTTATTAATGATTAACTTAAATAAATACAATGAATTTTCAAGATCTTTCTGTATTTATTTTTGAACTATTTAAATTGCTTTTATTGCAAAAATTTTATATTATGACCTTACATAACTTCATCTACGCGCGTTACTTTCATTGTTTAACCCTTTGTGATATCTATATAGATATTCAAATCGTCTTCCGGCTATTTGTGCTTGGACGTCTTTTAAACGTAATTTCTAGACCATTGTGTAGCTCAATGTGTCCTTGGAATAGACTAACCGCTATTTATTGACATTTATATGTATCGACTCCGAAGTGTATTGTTCACTTATATCTCGGTAACGTCATCGTCATTTTATAAATCATCGTCTAGATTATGGCGCTAGAATTGGAATACGATTTTACTTATATAAAATTGTATCATTTGTTTTTCATTAACCTTCTCGCTCCCGGAGTGTAGCATGTTAATGTTCCATTCTTTTCTTGTTATGTTTTGTGTTTTTGACAATCGTGGCACCAAGGAGATTTGCCTACATTGCATTTTGAAATCTAAATTACGAACGTTTTTCACCGTCTTGCTTCCTAAATTTCGTGTTGAATACCTTGAAGCATTTTCTGTCATTCATCATGCTATATTTTATTTGATGCTCATTACGAGATTTATTTTTTTTCGTTGTTATAAAATCCACAAGACATGTGTGTATATATGTATATATTTTGAGCCGTTAAGAAGTGTCGAAAAATACACTTTATGCAGAAACTGTAGGGGCAGTATAAACAGGTCAAAACTTAAAAGTAAAACCTACGTTTTTAAAATAAAATAGTCAAACCTGCACAGAACTTGCAGGGGTATTTTGGTCATTTTACATTGGTTTTCAGGTCTCGGGTAAAACTAGAAAGTCGTCTGAAACGTCGTTTTGCATCAAAATGCTTCAGACTCTGAGTCTTGGAGATGTCGTTTATCGGGTCAATTAATCGGCTCATATTTAAAAGTCAAATTTGAAAAGAAAAAAAAAATTAACATGAGTTTTAAATGTTTCTAAGCAGTTTTGAGTTCATTTGAGATCGTAAAATTTTAACGAATATTATTTTACAAATAACTAATACTAGTTTCATGTGAAAATGTTTAAAAATAGAAACATTACAGGATTAGCTATTACCAGATTAATGGTGTAATTTGAAAATGAATAATATATTTTCTTAAAAGCATGTTGTGTCGAGTATCTTACACAGAATACACATGTGGATTGTTTTATTCTTTTCATATATATGACTCATTTGTCATTCGATGTTATTTTATTATTTTTTTTTTCTTCTCTAACCTTCCACTGATTTGGGTTGAGTTTTGAAGTTTTGCCTTCACATTCTTCTTCGTCGATATTATCACGTGTCTCATGGCATTTTCGTCTAAATCTTATAACCTTCTGAAACATTAACAACTTGTAACCCTTTCATTGATTGTTTTATGAGCTACTATTTGCCACTTTTTGCAAAACTATGACTACTTATTACGTTGTCATAATGTCATATCATAAATAAATCTGATATTATTTTACGATTATTTTCACCAATTATTTTTACTTTGGTCTTATAAAATACTTTTCGTAAGATTAAAAGTTGCTTATTAAGTATCTCACAAATTACTTGTATCCTATAAATTTATAAACTATTTTAAATTCCATTTTACAAATGGCATGGTTTATATATAAACATAAGAAACGTAATAATTTTCGACGAAACTGAGCACTGCATTGCTATTCCTAAATTATACATGGCCTGATCACCTATGTCTAATTTAGATGGAGCCATGCTAGGCTGAATAGTAGTCCACTTAAAAATTTTGATAATAATCAACTTTTTACTTGTATTTATGATAAAGATAAATAAAATGAAAAGTAGTTTTAAAAACCTTCATAATTTATGCAAGTAGCACAATTTCTATGCATCCGCATATGTTTTCTTACCTTTTCTTGAACGAATTACGCGCTTACGAGTACGTTTTTACTCGATGATTGTTTTTCCGCTTGTTACTTCATTTTGTCTTATAACTGATTTCTTTTGACCGTTCGTCTAATTACCGACTGTTGATAAATGACTTGAAAGTCTCGATGTTTTATCCTTCCGTCTCGTCCAATCTTCTTTATGCGACTGGGTAGATCTTTGGAATGTCTCCGCACGTGAATAATGAATTATCATTAGAGTGATTTCCGTATATCCGGGATGACGTCCGTCACTCTCGTTTGTCTCGAAATCCACTCTTGTGAACCGTGCTTTGACTTCTCTCTTTAAACACTAACATCGTTCATTTGATTTGTTTTAATTACAAGTGATTATTAGGACTTTTCTTTGATTAAAATTTTTGTATGGATCTTATTTCCGATCATGTATCGACCACCGCTAAGTTAACGAGCTGATATTGGTGAACCATCGACCGCACTAACAAAATTTACAACTTGTTTAATCTATTATTTCTTATCGTCTTACCATCAACGCCTTTATTTTGTTATTCTCTTTAAGAATTTATACGACATTTGCTTCGTCCCCTTTTGTACCATTGATTTCGTACTAATTGTTGACTATTATTTCCATTCGTATTCGTTTGTTATCTTGTCACATTTCGAAACCCGAATGTAACCCATATTTATTTTGGAATGATAAACACCTTTATGTATTCCTACAAAGTATTATAAAATTTTTTTTTGGAACTTGTCTACATTTTTCCAATAATTCTCAATTATCGAAACAACCATCAGTATGAGTTTAATTATGAAATTTACGTCATTCCTTCAAAGTTTCTTAAGACGACCAAATAAATTTTGAAACTATTTTACTTCTATTTTTGATGTATCATCTTTATCGAGAAAATACCTCAACTGAGTTTTAAGGTAATACCAAATCCGGGACGGATAGTTGTGACAAATGTTATTTTAATGATAATGTATAATTTATTCTTCGCTCTCATTTTTCTAGTATTGTGATTTATTATGTTTTACGGTTACGTGAGTCGAGATCCCTCGTCGATCGTCAACCTTAAATCATTTTACCACATCTTGTTCGTTTATGCGTTTATTGAAGTCATTTTTATCTCGTTCTGTTCCTCGTATTGAAGATTACTATTTTATTCTGAGTTTAAAATGAATCTCGGGAAGCAGTGTATAAGAAGAAACGATAATTGTCACCAGGATTTTTGCGTGTACTTGTGGAATGATTGAAGACCGAATCTCTTAATGAATGGAGTTAATAAATTCGTTACAACCTCGAGGAGTATGTTGAAGCCGACACCGCAAGTGGAAAGACTCTTGAGATATTATCAAGGGTTCGTTCAAGGTTTTCTCGATGATTAACGGTGGAGATATATACTCGATGTTTGTATTCGACCTTTTCTTTTATGTACTTATATGGTGTGTGATCTAGTCAAATGATCGTAAGTTGTGAGAACTTGAGACGGCATCATCCGATGACGTCCGATCATGTAGAACACATATTATGTAATATCTTTTTTTACTTTCAACGACGATATTTATTGAGACTTTAATGCGCGTTGGCGAAAGTGAGGCGAGTTGAGCGCCGGGACGTCGCTCCCTTAAGGTGGTGAGGATGTAAAACCCGTAAAAATAAGGTCATAATTTAATTCTATTTTCAATTATTTTGAAGTATTTTATAACGTTAAATATTATTATGTTTAACGGTTTAAGTTGAAACCGATATTAAATATTATATTTTAATATTTTGACGAGCAACGAGGACTACTAGTTATCGCGATACCGACGGATGCCAAAAAATTTATATTTTATTATCAATAGTTTCGATATTTAATACTTTCGACGATATCGTTTCAATTACGTATCGAGTCGTTATATTATTATTTTTCGTGTGCGTTTAAACTTTTAGAAAGTACAATCTAACATTTTCAGGTAGTGAAATATTTTCTCGTATAATATTTTGAAACTTATTTTTGTGTTGGTTGACGAACTCACAATTTACGGATTTAAATTTGGGCTTACGTGCATAATTTAGCGTCCCTTACGACTAAACCGGAAACCTTAGGATTACGTATTTACGTTTTTGAACTCCGTTTTTGATGAGACAATTTTTATTGGATTCGTTTTGTGTCGTTGATTCATAATTTATAAAAACGTTTTTAGTAAAACGACCCGAGGGCACGCAAATCGAGAAAACTAGAATCGAGGGATACCCGTAAAATAGTGAGGTGGGACAAAATACATTATCCCACCCCACTAGCTAGCTTGGATGGCACCAACATGACACCACAACCATATGTGGCATCATGTTAGCTACAAACTTACAAGTGTAAGTAAGCTTACTCTTTAAGCTTACAACTTTCCCACTAACACAAAACCATTAACCACTTTTCACACATACCATTTACTTACATGCAAACAACCTCAAATCCTCTCAAAACCTTCCACCATTGCCATCCATATTCAAGCTACAAACACCCCTTTTGATCTTTTCTAGCCATGAAATACATGTTTACTAGCTCTATCATGGAGTTATCTTGAAGCCTTGATCATTTGGTGGCCATATTAACAACATTGGAGGTGATTTGCTTGTGTCCTAGGGCTGATTTCTCAACTATTTTTCTTGGTGTTTGATGATCTTGGAGTTACTTTTGGTGTTCATCAAGTTCTTGTCTTCCAAAAACAAGAAATACACTTGGTTGGTAAAGAAGATCATCCTCTCCATTTTCTCTTGTTATTTTTGTAAAGAACAAATGTATTTTCTTTATTTTTGTATATGTATATGATGTATATATGATGATAAAAATATTGTGTGGGGATCAAGTGTTGATAAATATGCTTAAAAATGTTAATAACCATGAGAAATAAGGCTAAAATCATGCTTATTTAGTTGGCTGTATAAAAACAGTATATAACTAAAACTTGAACTGATAAAATTGCATGGTATGATCCATTTACAGTAAGTACAAGATGTTATACACATGTGAGAGTTGTCCATGCAATGGAATCATAATAATGAGTGAGATATGATCAAAACAAGTTGGGTGTTCTAATCTGAATAAGCAGTTTTGTAGGGACTGTTAAGGCAAGATAAACTTAAAATGAGCAGTAGCTATAACTAAGTTAAATGTAGCACATAATATGAAGAACATGTCATCCAAAAATGAGCTTCTATATCATTATAGAACTCTAGATATGGTAAAAATGGTGAACATGAAGATAAAAATCATATTTTAAGAATTAATGTTTATTATTATTATATAAGCACTCAAATTTTATTGTATAAAATGTAAAATAAAAAACCCACAAACTTATAATCTTTGCTTGTGTTCAAATTGATTTCATAAACCTATAGATTCACTCGGCATTTTTGCTGATTGTTTTACTCACATGTATTTCAGGTAATCAAGAAGTGGAAGCTTGGAGGTCACGGGGAATGAAGTTGTGCACTGCTTTTGTTGTTCAAACTCTTTGATTTATTTATCGTTCCATTTTTAAAACAAACCAATATGTTGTTTAACTTATCTTTTGGTAACGATTACTTGGGACTACGCTACTCTGACAAATGTTTTAGGAACGATAAATCTAAAACGTCTCTTTTCGAGTCGTTCTTTATAAATTATGTGTTGTTGTATCATTGTTTAGCACCCAAAGATGGATTCCGCTGCGTGTAAATTTGGGGGTGTTAAATACAATCAGGTCATTCAATCATACGGGTCCAAATCAATAAACAAACAATCGGGACAAATGGTGTCCTATTTTATAAAAACTAACATGTTATCTCCCTCGCGGGTTTATAAAACATTTCATAAAAACATTTAAAATAGTGCGAGGCTATGAACTCACGTTGATGTGGGAAGACGGGTTATCGGCAATTCGGTCGTACGGTACGTGCTTCAATCACGGAAACCTAGACAAATAATACTCGTCTTAGACTCTTGTCCAATGACTTTATAAAAATAACAATTATGTATACATATGATGATTATATATATATGATGATGAAGTGGGTTTACATATTCTCGTTTACTCATTTTAGTGTTATATGTCGATAACTTTTATACTAGTTTACTAGTTTTACCTAGTTACACGTTTTAAGTCCAATAAGCTTATTATAAGTTCTTTAACTTGTTTTAAACCATTTTATACTTATATTATCAGTATCTATACTTTCCATGTTGGGCCCAAATGGGTTAAGCCCAATAAGTACTTTTTATAAGTGTTTATCTTATTTAGTCCAATTATTAGTCCAATATGCTTAGTTAGCTTGTTAATGTCCGTATGTCCTATAGTTCGGGTTTTATCGGTTTTTACTTGTATTAGTTACTTATATATCAGTATATGACTTTTAAAAAAAACTTTACATTAGACGGGTTTGATCATCTAAGTTTTAATTGGCGAAAAACGTTAATTTTACGGTAATAGCCGAAAAAGTCGTAAAAATCAAGTTTATAGTTTCTATTACTTATAAGTATTATTCCACTACCATTTTTATAATTTATACACTTATTTAACCTTTTAAAATTTATATAAATAAAATCCATAAGTTAGTGGGTTTTTATTTTACATTTTATACAATATAATTTTGAGTGCTTATATAATAATAATAAACATTAATTCTCAAAATCTGATTTTTATTTTCATGTTCACCAAAACTGCCATATCTAGAGTTCTATATAGAGATAGAAGCTCAAATTTTTATCACATAAACTACATGTGCTCCATTTAACTCTTTTATAGCTACTGTTGAATCATCCTCTAAGTATTTTCTAAAAATCGTCCAAAACAGTGAACTCAGATTTGTACTTTAAACTAGTTTTGATCATATCTCACTCATTACAATGATTCCATTGCATGGCCAACTCTCACATGTGTACAAGACCAATAGCTTACTGTATATCAATCTATTCAAGTCATTTTACCAGTTTACCATATGATTCTTTACTGTTTTATACAACCATCTAAATTAAGCAAGATTTTAACCTTGTTTCTTATAGTTTTTCATCTTTTTAATCATATTTATCAACACCAAATCCCCACACAATACTTTTATCATCATATATTCATCATATACATATACAATAGGAAAGAAAATACATGATTATATAATCAAAATAAAAAGAGGATAGGAAGAAACAATCTCTATACCACCAAAGTGATGAAATGACGAGTTTTTAGATGAACAAGACTTGGTTTTGGGTAACCAATCTTATGAGATATCAACACCACCTCTAGGATCACCAAGTATTTGTAGAATCCTTGAAAAATAAGCCCTTTATCTTCATGAAATCTCCTTGCTAGTTGTTAAGATCACCTCCAATCTACAAGTCTTCAAAGGGTTTTCATCTTGATCAAGTTTAAACACAAGATTTGTGGTAGAAACTTGATCAAATGATGGTGTTTTGTGGTGGTGAAAAGTTGATGAGGATGGTGATTGTGGGAGGGTTATGAACGTCCAAAGAAAGAGAGAGAGTGAGATTGGGAAAGGTTTAAGCTAGTATTGCATGTAAGAAAAGTAAGAAAATGGTTTTGAGGTAGTAGTTTGGTGGTTTAGTAAGCTTTGAGGACAAGTGTCCCTCATGCTTGTAAAATCTTGCCACCCATAGTGGGGGTGAGACAAGTGTATACTTGTTTCATCCCCACCAATTTACGGGTACTCCTCGATTCTAGTTTCCTCGATTTACGTGCCCTCGGGTCATTTTACGAAAAACGTTTTTATAAATTATGAATCAACGGCACAAAACGAATCTAATAAAAATTGTCTCATCAAAAACGAAGTTCGAAAACGTAAATACGTAATCCTAAGGTTTCCGGTTTAGTCGTAAAGGACGTTAAATTAAAATAGTAAGTCCTAATCTCTTCTCGTAAATTTGTGAGTTTATGAACCAACACAAATTTAAACTTCCAAAATAATATTCACGGATAAATTTATTTTCTGAAATGTCGGACTGTCACCGAAGACGGTGTATGTAAACGTAAGCACGTAACGTTGAATCCTCCGGCTTAGACATAGTCGACGCTACTTCAAGACGTAAATCCAAATTACTTCCCAAAAATAAGTGAGTTCATTAAAATAATGTTTTCAAATAAATATTTGAGAATAAAATATCAACCATGAATTGACGGATTGTCACAGCATTTACCCCTAAACAGGATCTTTGTCCTCAAAGATCATCTTACCTTACTACTCGCTTCTTATAGAGTTAAATCCATGTGGTTATTTCCTCCACATTCGGTCTTTTCTCACAAGTGCAATTCATTACAATACGCGAGTTTCATCAAACATAACTACGGGAATAAGATCAGGCTTAATGTTGACTTACTTTCTCTATCCATGATGTTCATGGGTTTTTGATGAATGCAACTTTTCGCCGATCTAAACTTTACTAAGAAGAATTCAGATTTTCACTTGATAGATATTTATCAAGTTCGATTTACGAAACATAATTCACGCAGTCCTTGAAGTCCTAGGGTAGATCCAACTTATATGCCTTTCAAACCAATCTTTTACATCATCTCAATGGTCCCATACAACAGGGACTTATATCCCATGATTTTTCAGATCATTAATTCATTTTTCCAAGGTTAAAAATTTTGGCATAACTTCGCTACCCATCTAGCACTTCAAGATCTACATTTCATATTCACATAACCTCCTGCCCACTATCGACAGTCAATAATCAGATCCTAATTTCAACAATCATTTCAGGTCTCGCGGGTCGAATATTTTGTAAGGTTAGGTTCGCCATCATAGGAAACCTTAAACCTAAAAGACAGGTCCAACTTACAATGGGTGTATGTCGGGTGTCTTCATCTCAACTCCTGCTTACAGATGCTCTAATATTTAGATCCTAACAAAATTCGATCTCAATCCTAATACGATGATTATCAATGGTAATACTTCCAAAGGAAAACGATTATACGGTTCATTACCAAAGGTCATTCATTCAAACATAAAACAACACTTATATTACTTTGTATCGTTACTTTACCTCGTCCCTTCGATTGGGGTGGTACATAGTACTCTCATCAAGGTTCGTTCTCAATGATTTCTGAGCAAATCTCTAGAAATTCGATGCGAAGCGAGGATCTTGTTAGAGATGATCGATACAGGCACGCTATGTTTACACAACTCCTTTAAATACAAAAGAGTCAATTTCTTCATCAAGAATCTATCATTAACAAGAATGATATTAGCAGATTTGGTCAGTCTGTCGACGATGATCCAAATCGAATCAAATTTAGATGATGACCTTTGCAATAGCTAGACGTTTACTAATGTATGAGGCGATGTCTGCCTTCATAATTTGTCATTAGTACAACTTCTTCAGACAAAGATACTTTTAGTCATAAATGACATAAATAAAATACTTATACTTACAAATTCCAACATAAGTATATCTCACAATCTCCATATTTAGGCAACCACAAGTGGCTTTTCATACATTTAACGCTATTGGCTTCTCTATTTTAATGGTTCACATTAGCCGTGAATCCCCTTTTTATTATCTATATTATTCCTTTTTACAAACATTGTTTATTTATATATCGTTCGACAATTTATTTTGCACCTTCATTATTAAGGAACATGTCCTAATTGGTTCTTTATATTTTCTACATAATGTGTCAGTAATTACGTTCACCTTCCTGATGGAATAAATATCATAACCGTATTTATTCAAAATTTCTTTCTTCATATCTTCTATGTTTTAGTTTCGTCTCAACTATTATTTTTATCTGTTTTACTCAATCTGGCGTCTAAAGCGTCGATAATTATTACAACTAATTAAATATTAAATATTCAATTTTTATGAAATGTAAACGTAAAGATTTTAAATTTCTTAGTTCGGCCAATTATATAAAATGTTCAAAAATAAATTTGAATTTAATTAAAAAGATTTTTGTTGATTTATCGAAAATATTTAATAAGATCCGTAAATGTTCGAAAAACCTTTGTTTATATTTTGGTCAAAATTTTCTTAGTTTAAAAGCAAAGATTGTCATTTCAATTTCAAGTCATAAGTTATATAGTTTCCTCAATTCTTCTTAAGTTGTCTTGAGGTATACACAAACATTTACCCCTAAACAGAAGTTTAGTTAAATGGTTTGTGTATAAGGGAATAATCCCTTAAAAATCCTTTGTTAAAACATTTGTCAAATTATATTTGCACTTTCTTTTTAGTATAACTCAAAGTCTTAAATGACTTCTAAATTTTGAAGAGTCAATTTATATTCTATTATCTATTAATCACACGGTTAAATCATGTAAAGGATTAAGTCTTAAGTCTTATGTTAAATATTCAAGGTACAATTTTTAATTGTTCGGCCAATTCAGGGAAATCTATAATTAATTATTAACTTCATTCTTATTCTTATAAACAAACATATAGTCCTTAATGATCACGAGCATGAATTTATCAAATTACAGCCTACACATGTGATTCACCAAATTTATGAATGCTACATGTGTATTAGTCAATCCAAACGACATCACGTGAAACTCATAATGTTCATTACAAGTACAGGATGTAGTGATTGGAATACATAATCCTTTTACGCAGATGCGAAGTTGATGATAACTATGCCATGGATCAAAAACCTTGTAAATGATCGAACAAATCTTCCATTTCGAGTTATGGATATCGTTTTTGATTATCAATTTACTCAGTTCACAATAATCTATAAATATAAGGAATGATAACACCATAGCTCTTCATGATGACGAGCTTGGTAGAATAAAATCTTTCTCCGAAAACTCTCTCAGTTGTATGGTAATTCCTTTAATTCAGATGGTGTTGACGTACAGTGCACACGCCACAGGTGCAGCATCGAGAATATAATCAAATACCAAATTCTACTTGCCTTAATGGCGAAAGTCTAGGTAATTCATCAACAATTACTTACTAAAGTTTCAGATAACAGAAACATCTTTTTAATAAATTTATATTAGGTACTTTCTAGATTATAATATCTATGACTAATTCACAATCATTCATGGTATAATTTCAAGTCTAAATGTAGGATATGGTCATCCATCAAGAATTATTTAGATCACTTTTGATAATCAACATCTTATCATTTAGGGGAATTCTATTCGAGTTCCCATCAATTAAGACAATGTCGTCATGTCATAATCAATCAATCCATTCTACTGGCACTATCAACTTTCCAGTTTTATTGCCGTCGATAAGATGTGAACTTCTCAAAAGACTAATAGTAATTCATAATCCTTCACAAATTCAGGGATATATGGAGACATAACTATCCTTAAAAGAGTAAGGTCAACGCATAATCTATGCGAGAGAATTTCAAATCAGATACAGACGAAAACATTTAATGAATATGAATATATCCCATGTTTTCATAATTTGAGTACGCATTCGAAAGCTCCTCGGATTGTTACCCAGGTCATTCAAATGAAATCAAATCAAAAGAAATGATAGGAACGTCGATGCATCCAGTCGGGTATCAACACTCGGTAATCAGATTCTTTTCCTAAGAATCTTACTACGGAAGAATTGAACAAGAAAGAATTGTCAATTGTCAAATAAGACTATTTCCACAGATGAGTAAATTCGACTCAGAAGAATAGATAGTACGGGCACATATGTAGGTGTCCCTATCAATATGTCCCTATTTTTCACTTCTTGCAGATCTCATAAAATTTAATCTTTCACAATCTTTAAAGAAAATGTAGTGTTTATTAATCAGTTTTATGGTGACTACTAATCAGCCTTGCATGGTCCATTCCAAATTGTATGTATGCGCGCAACTATATACAATTTCAAGATTAACGATGCAATACTCAGTTCGTCAAAACTTTACCATCATGTTTTATAGTAAAAACATTTTCATGCTTAATTCTTAAATAAGAGTCAAAAATAAATTTACAAAGATTTTCCTTGTCATGAAAATAATTAAGTTTTTCCAAGGTGTTTTATAAACAGCCTCATTTCGTTAACAATCACTTATAAATCTTACTTTAAATAATCCTTATGGTGATGAAAATTCAATTTTTCTCAAGGGATACTATTGTATCTTATAAAACAATGAGTAATCTGCAAAAGAGTGATGAAGAGTGGTTCACCAAGAACTAATCTACAATATGATAGGAAATGAGCTTAGCCAAATAATCATGAGGTTCATGACCTCGATGGCACTCACGAAGAATGATTCACAACGTAACTCAAATCAAGATGAGTACTTGTTCAATGGTTGCATCACTAATGTGAACATTAGGATGAAGCAATAAAAGATAGATAACATCGATACATGTAGGATTTAACAATCAAAGGTAGTCTTTTTCATTAATCACAAACAAGTCAAAATTGTATCGTAACACATTACATGTCACTATGTCATACAATTCTCGGAACTCATCCTACCAACTGATGTCTCAGTTAAGTTAGGGATTTTTAAAAGATACCACAATGAATACTAATCTACAAGAGTCATTAGGTGTCCCACCTGTCCCGGAAGATCCATCGGTCCCAATTCAGAAGAAGATTTCTTCAATTTATTTATTGGACACTGGGCATCCTCGTTAGTGAACAATGGCCTAGGAACAACACTTAACACGGATTCAATAATCATTTAAAACCTTATAATTCAATCACAGGACTTAACGACTTCCTCTTAACAATCTCATATTCCATACAAGTTAAATTTTTACTTCATTCAAGTTTCAACCAATTTTATACTCAATTCAATATCCTACCTCATATTCCAATACTTTCAATCTTATTTATAAACCTTAAAAGGGCAATAAAAGCTTGATATGAATCAATACTTAATTTCCAATCCTATAGCTCTTACAACAACAATTATCAAATGAGTCACTAGTATGAAATGACTCATACATTCAATTAGACTTCTCGGAAAGGTATTAGTGGCATGAGGCTTTTGGGTAATGGTTCCAATGACAGCCTCAAGTGCAACATTCACCCTTTCGATTTCAATTTAAGAATTGGATGACAACGAATCAGATGACATCTTTCTAGGTGGTAACGTTTTGTCAAACTCCAATCTATAAGGAAAGATCGTCATGACATCGATATCAGATTTAATCTCGCCAATTCTTTTTCAATATCACAATCAACTAATATCTACATTTCTATGAATATCAACCATTTGTTGGGATCATAAATATCCGCAACTTGGTTTAGATCAAGAATAGCTAGAATTCCTACGAGAATAGCTTCGATTAATTTACTAGGGGATTTAGGGTTTCTTGTGACAATCGACGTCGTATAAATACCTCGTATAAATATCAAAATAATCATCAAACAATCATGTAATAAAATTACATCATATATATATATAATCCAAGTTATATATATATATATATGTTATAATAACACTTCTTAGTCTGGCCTTGTCGGTAACTCGGGAATTCTTCGGCACCGTTATAGTCAAAAGATTTTTAGACATTTTTAGAAAAATGTTTTTAGTTAAAAGATTTTGAAATGTTTTATTCAAAACCTTGGTTTTAAAAATCTTTCGTTCTCTATAACGAGAGCTCTGGTACCAAACTGTAACACCCCCAAATTTATACAACTCAATACAGCGGAAGACTCGTTGGTGTTACGGGAGAGCACATTACTCACATCATAGACAACGCATAAAAATCGTGTCGTTTATTAATAAAGCATTTGCATTAATAAATGTCAAAGTTACATAGGTCCCAAGTCATTGTATTTAATACAGGTTTTACAAAGCATTTGAATGGAAATAAGTATTTAGGTGCGGTCCATGATTTCTTGTTGTCTTCCCGAGAATTACCTTCAAGTGCCTGAGAAAAAACATGTTAAAAGAAAAGGTCAGGCGATAACGCCGAGTGAATTCATAGAGTTTAATAAAATCCATCAATATAACATCATTATAAAATTATTACTGAAAATCATTTTGTACAAATCATTTTAATAGGCCATAAAATAGCCAAAGTCATTTTATACAAATCTTCATCAAAATCATAATATAGGCGTTTGCCTTAAAAATCATTATACGAGCCAATGTCGTAAAAACATCATACAATACGTCTTATGACGTTGTATGAAAATAAAAACCGTTATATGAATATGGTTATGAAAACCAAAACACGAACATAATATCAATAGTATGACCCTGTATTGCTAGTCAGGCAATACATCGTAATTCGGTGCGTCTAGTAGTATTTCGTTAGTTGGATTATTATAAGCCGCATGACATTGTTACCTTTCTAAACCAACAACGGGTAGCTAACCCGATACCAAATTTGCCCATCTAAGTTAGCGTGTCGTCACAAAGGTCACGCTATGGAAATCTTCTCATACATAAATTCGCTTACCAATCAATGTGGCACGACGGGGATCAACCGGCAAGGCGCGAACTGGGGTGATCGTCCCTAAATAGTACTATTATATGCACAAGCGTCTACCAAATCCCGGTAGTTCACAATTCATGCTAATGGGACTTTTAGTGACATAACCTAACTTTAATAATCTATTTTATTTCATCTATCGGGTCCTTTAATCATTTATCGGGTCATACAATCGGGTCATTCAATCATACGGGTCCAAATCAATAAACAAACAATCGGGACAAATGGTGTCCTATTTTATAAAAACTAACATGTTATATCCCTCGCGGATTTATAAAACATTTCATAAAAACATTTAAAATAGTGCGAGGCTATGAACTCACGTTGATGTGGGAAGACGGGTTATTGGCAATTCGGTCGTACGGTACGTGCTTCAATCACGGAAACCTAGATAAATAATACTCGTCTTAGACTCTTGTCCAATGACTTTATAAAAATAACAATTATGTATACATATGATGATTATATATATATGATGATCAAGTGGGTTTACATATTCTCGTTTACTCATTTTAGTGTTATATGTCGATAACTTTTATACTAGTTTACTAGTTTTACCTAGTTACACGTTTTAAGTCCAATAAGCTTATTATAAGTTCTTTAACTTGTTTTAAACCATTTTATACTTATATTATCAGTATCTATACTTTCCATGTTGGGCCCAAATGGGTTAAGCCCAATAAGTACTTTTTATAAGTGTTTATCTTATTTAGTCCAATTATTAGTCCAATATGCTTAGTTAGCTTGTTAATGTCCGTATGTCCTATAGTTCGGGTTTTATCGGTTTTTACTTGTATTAGTTACTTATATATCAGTATATGACTTTTAAAAAAAACTTTACATTAGACGGGTTTGATCATCTAAGTTTTAATTGGCGAAAAACGTTAATTTTACGGTAATAGCCGAAAAAGTCGTAAAAATCAAGTTTATAGTTTCTATTACTTATAAGTATTATTCCACTACCATTTTTATAATTTATACACTTATTTAACCTTTTAAAATTTATATAAATAAAATCCATAAGTTAGTGGGTTTTTATTTTACATTTTATACAATATAATTTTGAGTGCTTATATAATAATAATAAACATTAATTCTCAAAATCTGATTTTTATTTTCATGTTCACCAAAACTGCCATATCTAGAGTTCTATATAGAGATAGAAGCTCAAATTTTTATCACATAAACTACATGTTCTCCATTTAACTCTTTTATAGCTACTGTTGAATCATCCTCTAAGTATTTTCTAAAAATCGTCCAAAACAGTGAACTCAGATTTGTACTTTAAACTAGTTTTGATCATATCTCACTCATTACAATGATTCCATTGCATGGCCAACTCTCACATGTGTACAAGACCAATAGCTTACTGTATATCAATCTATTCAAGTCATTTTACCAGTTTACCATATGATTCTTTACTGTTTTATACAGCCATCTAAATTAAGCAAGATTTTAACCTTGTTTCTTATAGTTTTTCATCTTTTTAATCATATTTATCAACACCAAATCCCCACACAATACTTTTATCATCATATATTCATCATATACATATACAATAGGAAAGAAAATATATGATTACATAATCAAAATAAAAAGAGGATAGGAAGAAACAATCTCTATACGACCAAAGTGATGAAATCACGAGTTTTTAGATGAACAAGACTTGGTTTTGGGTAACCAATCTTATGAGATATCAACACCACCTCTAGGATCACCAAGTATTTGTAGAATCCTTGAAAAATAAGCCCTTTATCTTCATGAAATCTCCTTGCTATTTGTTAAGATCACCTCCAATCTACAAGTCTTCAAAGGGTTTTCATCTTGATCAAGTTTAAACACAAGATTTGTGGTAGAAACTTGATCAAATGATGGTGTTTTGTGGTGGTGAAAAGTTGATGAGGATGGTGATTGTGGGAGGGTTATGAACGTCCAAAGAAAGAGAGAGAGAGAGATTGGGAAAGGTTTAAGCTAGTATTGCATGTAAGAAAAGTAAGAAAATGGTTTTGAGGTAGTAGTTTGGTGGTTTAGTAAGCTTTGAGGACAAGTGTCCCTCATGCTTGTAAAATCTTGCCACCCATAGTGGGGGTGAGACAAGTGTATACTTGTTTCATCCCCACCAATTTACGGGTACTCCTCGATTCTAGTTTCCTCGATTTACGTGCCCTCGGGTCATTTTACGAAAAACGTTTTTATAAATTATGAATCAACGGCACAAAACGAATCTATTAAAAATTGTCTCATCAAAAACGAAGTTTGAAAACGTAAATACGTAATCCTAAGGTTTCCGGTTTAGTCGTAAAGGACGTTAAATTAAAATAGTAAGTCCTAATCTCTTCTCGTAAATTTGTGAGTTTATGAACCAACACAAATTTAAACTTCCAAAATAATATTCACGGATAAATTTATTTTCTGAAATGTCGGACTGTCACCAAAGACGATGTATGTAAACGTAAGCACGTAACGTTGAATCCTCCGGTTTAGACATAGTCGACGCTACTTCAAGACGTAAATCCAAATTACTTCCCAAAAATAAGTGAGTTCATATTGTAACATTAAAATAATGTTTTCAAATAAATATTTGAGAATAAAATATCAACCATAAATTGACGGATTGTCACAGCATTTACCCCTAAACAGGATCTTTGTCCTCAAAGATCATCTTACCTTACTACTCGCTTCTTATAGAGTTAAAGCCATGTGGGTATTCCTCTACATTCGGTCTTTTCTCACAAGTGCAATTCATTACAATACGCGAGTTTCATCAAACATAACTACGGGAATAAGATCAGGCTTAATGTTGACTTACTTTCTCTATCCATGATGTTCATGGGTTTTTGATGAATGCAACTTTTCGCCGATCTAAACTTTACTAAGAAGAATTCAGATTTTCACTTGATAGATATTTATCAAGTTCGATTTACGAAACATAATTCACGCAGTCCTTGAAGTCCTAGGGTAGATCCAGCTTATATGCCTTTCAAACCAATCTTTTACATCATCTCAATGGTCCCATACAACGGGGACTTATATCCCATGATTTGTCAGATCATTAATTCATTTTTCCAAGGTTAAAATTTTTGGCATAACTTCGCTACCCATCTGGCACTTCAAGATCTACATTTCATATTCACATAACCTCCTGCCCACTATCGGCAGTCAATAATCAGATCCTAATTTCAACAATCATTTCAGGTCTCGCGGGTCGAATATTTTGTAAGGTTAGGTTCGCCATCATAGGAAACCTTAAACCTAAAAGACAGGTCCAACTTACAATGGGTGTATGTCGGGTGTCTTCATCTCAACTCCTGCTTACAGATGCTCTAATATTTAGATCCTAACAAGATTCGATCTCAATCCTTATACGATGATTATCAATGGTAATACTTCCAAAGGAAAACGATTATACGGTTCATTACCAAAGGTCATTCATTCAAACATAAAACAACACTTATATTACTTTGTATCGTTACTTTACCTCGTCCCATCGATTGGGGTGGTACATAGTACTCTCATCAAGGTTCGTTCTCAATGATTTCTGAGCAAATCTCTAGAGATTCGATGCGAAGCGAGGATCTTGTTAGAGATGATCGATACAGGCACGCTATGTTTACACAACTCCTTTAAATACAAAAGAGTCAATTTCTTCATCAAGAATCTATCAATAACAAGAATGATATTAGCAGATTTGGCCAGTCTGTCGACGATGATCCAAATCGAATCAAATTCAGATGATGACCTTTGCAATAGCTAGACGTTTACTAATGTATGAGGCGATGTCTGCCTTCATAATTTGTCATTAGTACAACTTCTTCAGACAAAGATACTTTTAGTCATAAATGACATAAATAAAATACTTATACTTACAAATTCCAACATAACTATATCTCACAATCTCCATATTTAGGCAACCACAAGTGGCTTTTCATACATTTAACGCTATTGGCTTGTCTATTTTAATGGTTCACATTAGCCGTGAATCCCCTTTTTATTATCTATATTATTCCTTTTTACAAACATTGTTTATTTATATATCGTTCGGCAATTTATTTTGCACCTTCATTATTAAGGAACATGTCCTAATTGGTTCTTTATATTTGCTACATAATGTGTCAGTAATTACGTTCACCTTCCTGATGGAATAAATATCATAACCGTATTTATTCAAAATTTCTTTCTTTATATCTTCTATGTTTTAGTTTCGTCTCAACTATTATTTTTATCTGTTTTACTCAATCTGGCGTCTAAAGCGTCGATAATTATTACAACTAATTAAATATTAAATATTCAATTTTTATGAAATGTAAACGTAAAGATTTTAAATTTCTTAGTTCGGACAATTATATAAAATGTTCAAAAATAAATTTGAATTTAATTAACAAGATTTTTGTTGATTTATCGAAAATATTTAATAAGATCCGTAAATGTTCGAAAAACCTTTGTTTATATTTTGGTCAAAATTTTCTTAGTTTAAAAGCAAAGATTGTCATTTCAATTTCAAGTCATAAGTTATATAGTTTCCTCAATTCTTCTTAAGTTGTCTTGAGGTATACACAAACATTTACCCCTAAACAGAAGTTTAGTTAAATGGTTTGTGTATAAGGGAATAAT
This sequence comes from Glebionis coronaria, assembly GCA_025667525.1. Taxonomy (NCBI): domain Eukaryota; kingdom Viridiplantae; phylum Streptophyta; class Magnoliopsida; order Asterales; family Asteraceae; genus Glebionis; species Glebionis coronaria. The sequence goes on from CM046878.1 coordinate 42,083,959, forward strand.
CCCTTAAAAATCCTTTGTTAAAACATTTGTCAAATTATATTTGCACTTTCTTTTTAGTATAACTCAAAGTCTTAAATGACTTCTAAATTTTGAAGAGTCAATTTATATTCTATTATCTATTAATCACACGGTTAAATCATGTAAAGGATTAAGTCTTAAGTCTTATGTTAAATATTCAAGGTACAATTTTTAATTGTTCGGCCAATTCAGGGCAATCTATAACTAATTATTAACTTCATTCTTATTCTTATAAACAAACATATAGTCCTTAATGATCACGAGCATGAATTTATCAAATTACAGCCTACACATGTGATTCACCAAATTTATGAATGCAACATGTGTATTAGTCAATCCAAACGACATCACGTGAAACTCATAATGTTCATTACAAGTACAAGATGTAGTGATTGGAATACATAATCCTTTTTCGCAGATGCGAAGTTGATGATAACTATGCCATGGATCAAAAACCTTGTAAATGATCGAACAAATCTCCCATTTCGAGTTATGGATATCGTTTTCGATTGTCAATTTACTCAGTTCACAGTAATCTATAAATATAAGGAATGATAACACCATAGCTCTTCATGATGACGAGCTTGGTAGAATAAAATCTTTCTCCGAAAACTCTCTCAGTTGTATGGTAATTCCTTTAATTCAGATGGTGTTGATGTACAGTGCACACGCCACAGGTGCAGCACCGAGAATATAATCAAATACCAAATTCTAATTGCCTTAATGGCGAAAGTCTTGGTAATTCATCAACTATTACTTACTAAAGTTTCAGATAACAGAAACATCTTTTTAATAAATTTATATTAGGTACTTTCTAGATTATAATATCTATGACTAATTCACAATCATTCATGGTATAATTTCAAGTCTAAATGTAGGATATGGTCATCCATCAAGAATTATTTAGATCACTTTTGATAATCAACATCTTATCATTTAGGGGAATTCTATTCGATGAACAAGACTTGGTTTTGGGTAACCAATCTTATGAGATATCAACACCACCTCTAGGATCACCAAGTATTTGTAGACTCCTTGAAAAATAAGCCCTTTATCTTCATGAAATTTCCTTGCTAGTTGTTAAGATCACCTCCAATCCACAAGTCTTCAAAGGGTTTTCATCTTGATCAAGTTTAAACACAAGATTTGTGGTAGAAACTTGATCAAATGATGGTGTTTTGTGGTGGTGAAAAGTTGATGAGGATGGTGATTGTGGGAGGGTTATGAACGTCCAAAGAAAGAGAGAGAGTGAGATTGGGAAAGGTTTAAGCTAGTATTGCATGTAAGAAAAGTAAGAAAATGGTTTTGAGGTAGTAGTTTGGTGGTTTAGTAAGCTTTGAGGACAAGTGTCCCTCATGCTTGTAAAATCTTGCCACCCATAGTGGGGGTGAGACAAGTGTATACTTGTTTCATCCCCACCAATTTACGGGTACTCCTCGATTCTAGTTTCCTCGATTTACGTGCCCTCGGGTCATTTTACGAAAAACGTTTTTATAAATTATGAATCAACGGCACAAAACGAATCTAATAAAAATTGTCTCATCAAAAACGAAGTTCGAAAACGTAAATACGTAATCCTAAGGTTTCCGGTTTAGTCGTAAAGGACGTTAAATTAAAATAGTATGTCCTAATCTCTTCTCGTAAATTTGTGAGTTTATGAACCAACACAAACTTAAACTTCCAAAATAATATTCACGGATAAATTTATTTTCTGAAATGTCGGACTGTCACCGAAGACGGTGTATGTAAACGTAAGCACGTAACGTTGAATCCTCCGGTTTAAACGTAGTCGACGCTACTTCAAGACGTAAATCCAAATTACTTCCCAAAAATAAGTGAGTTCATATTGTAACATTAAAATAATATTTTCAAATAAATATTTGAGAATAAAATATCAACCATAAATTGACGGATTGTCACACACACTTCATTTTCTTCCACTCAAAATATTCACTCATTCTCTCTCTCTATCTCTTGTTTTGCCGAAACCCACCACCACACCCCAAACACATACAAATTTCAATTTAACTCAAGATTTAGGATGAATTAAGCTAAACTAAAGCTAGACCCATTCTTATTTTTGATCAAGGATCACATTGGTATAAGAAATTCTTACATGCAAGCACTTTTTATTTTCTTGATGTTGGTAGTTAGAAACCATGATCATGCATGGTGTTCTTGACATGATCCATGGTGTTCTTGCTAAAAACTTTGTTAAAAACTTTATTTTGATCTAAAGGTTTTTATTTTGATGATGATTTAGATGTTAAGGTTTATATATGATGATGATAGGGTATAGAAATGATCATTTCTATGGTTGGTTTTGATCAAAAAGTTGATTTTGTAAAAGATTTTAATGGTCATTTTATAACAGTAAGTAAAGTGTAAAATCCGAATTTTTATGTTTTGAAAATGGCTTAACTTATAGCCTAGGGTTGTAGATAATTTTATTAGCTTCTATTTGATATAAGGTAGAGCTTCTAGCTCCAAACGAGCGCGAAGTTATGATGTTTTGAATGATCGTGTACCGGGAGACGAGTATCGGCACTACAAATAGTTGTTGTCGATATTTGGATCGAATCTCGGGGACTCTAAATGGAAGTTTTGAATATGTAACCTACTGATAATGAGGTGTTTATTCTATAGGTTGAGTCTACTTTAAAACCTGAGTGTCGGTTTTGTAAACGGAGTCGTTTAAATAAGTTAAAACAGTTGTATGAAAAATTAACGTAAATCTGTCCGGATTTTGTAGTTTGAAAATGAGTCGGGTAAAGGACTTTAAAAGTAATTTCATTTGATAAACTTGTAGGAGGACTTTTTATATATAGTAAGTTAGGTTATCGAGTCGTTTCATAAACGGTTGACAAGTTTAAAAGGGGTAAATAATTTAGTACATGTAGTATGTACCGGCGGACTTTGTTAAAAGTATAAAATGGTTAAGTAAATGTGTAGTAGAGTATAATGAAGTTATTTATATCATTGAGTTTGTCGTGATTTTATGAGTCGAGTTTTATATTCTTAATGATGGTTTATTTCTCGAGTCTATTATTAATGAACGCACCTTATTTGATAGGTTGCGGTTCTCGTGTTTGAAAGACATCATCTATCGTCGGCGATCGTCTCATTACCCCTATTGGCTAAGGTGAGTCTATAGCCTCGTTTGCGCAATTATATGATTTTAAAAACCCGCGAGGGGGAATACATGTTTTATAAACTTAGAACACAAGATTTTTATGGTATGCTTATCCCTCTATGAATGGACCCGTGGTTGCCTTTAAATTCCATTAAGTGGTTGCCTTTGTTAAAGCCTCAATTATGGACCGTTAACTAGCTTATGATGGGCTAGCCGCTAGTACAATTAATAGATCTATGGGGGAAGCCGCCCCGGTCCAGTTTGTGTGGACTTGTCACAGAAGCTTAGGCCCGACCTCCACACTGTTTGGACATATTGTATTGAGAAGTCAGGTATACGGCAATGTACCAAAAATCTGGAGGTAACCGACAATTAATAAATCTCCTGTCTTATTAGACCTCTAAAAGGAGTGTTTAAGGGCTCGGTTCCATGAGCTTATTGCAATTTATGCTATATTCAATTATCATTGGATGCAAATTATTATCTGATGCTTATAAGCATGCCACAAACTTATAATCTTTGCTTGTGTTCAAATTGATTACATAAACCTATAGATTCACTCGACATTTTTGCTGTTTGTTTTACTCACATGTATTTCAGGTAATCAAGAAGTGGAAGCTTGGAGGTCACGAGAATGAAGTTGTGCACTGCTATGTTATTCAAACTCTTTGATTTATTTATCGTTCCATTTCTAAAACAAACTAATATGTTGCTTTAACTTATCTTTTGGTAACGATTACTTGGGACTATGCTACTTTGGTGAATGTTTTAGGAACGGTAAATTTGAAACGTCTCTTTTCGAGTCGTTCTTTATAAATTGTGTGTTTTTATACCATTGTTTAGCACCCAAAGATATATTCCGCTGCGTGTAAATTTGGGGGTGTTAAAGATTGGTACCAGAGACATGAGTTATAGAGAACTAGGTCTTTATTTTAAAACCCTAAACTATAACTGTCAGTTTTTATTTTTCAAAGAGTCATGTGCACTGGACTTCGCGTGACTTCAGGTTTAAGCTACTTCTGAGATTACCATTTAGTATGCGTTATTACGTATACCTTATTGGCAAGTATTTATAAAATAAATACTATGATCCATTTATGGATATATATTTATATCTAGGATCCCTGTATCGATATATATTTATGTCGTTAAACTTTTCGATAAAAGTTTATCATTTATTAATGATTAACTTAAATAAATACAATGAATTTTCAAGATCTTTCTGTATTTATTTTTTGAAGTATTTAAAATGCTTTTATTGCAAAATTTTTATATTATGACCTTACATACCTTCATCTGCGCGCGTTACTTTCATTGTTTAACCCTTTGTGATATCTATATAGATATCCAAATCGCTTTCCGGCTGTTTGTGCTTGGACGTCTTGAAACATTAACTCTAGACCATTGTGCAGCTCAATGTGCCCTTGGAATAGACTAACCGCCATCGTGTGAGTCACACATTTTGAAACATTTCTTAAAATCGTGTTGAATAATATCATGTTTTTTCATAATATTTTGTTGATTTTTATTATCGTTTTACACGACATGTGAAGATTTAATTCGTTGACATTTATATGTATCGACCCCGAAGTGTATTGTTCACTTATATCTCGGTAACGTCATCGTCATTTTATTAATCATCGTCTGGATTATGGTGCTAGATTGGAATACGATTTTACATTTATAAACTTTTATTATCCTCTTTCATTAACCTTCTTGCTCTCGGAACGCAACCTATGAATGTTCCATTCTTTTCTTGTTATGTTTTGTGTTTTTGACAATCGTGGCACCAAGGAGATTTGCCTACATTGCATTTTGAAATCTAAATTATGAACGTCATTCACCGTTTTGCTTCCTAAATTTCGTGTTGGATACCTTGAAGCATCTTCTGTCATTCATTATGCTATATTTTTATTTGATGCTCATTATGAGATTTATTTTTTTTTTGTTGAAAAATCCACAAGACATGTGTGTATATATATATATATATATATATATATATATTTTGAGCCGTTAGGAAGTGACGAAAAATATATTTAATGGAGAAACTGCAGGGGCAGTATAAACAGGTCACAACTTAAAAGTAAAACCTGCGTTTTTTTTAAATAAAATAGTCAAACCTACACAGAACTTGCATGGTTATTTTAGTCATTTATTATTGGGTTTCAGGTCTCAGGTAAAACTAGAAAGTCGTCTGAAACGTCGTTTTGCATCAAAATGCTTTAGACTCCGAGTCTTGGAGATGTCGTTTATCGGGTCAACTAATCGGCTCATATTTAAAAGTTAAATCTGATTAAAAAAATAAAAAATAAATAAAAATTTCCAGAACATGTGTTTTAAACGTTTTTAAGCAGTTTTGATTTCATTTGAGATCGTAAAATTTTAACAAATATTATTTTACAACTAACCAATACTAGTTACATGTGAAAATGTTTAAAAATAGAAACATTACAGGATTAGCAATTATCGGATTAATGGTGTAATTTGAAAATGAATAATATACTTTCTTAAAAGCATGTTGTGTCGAGTATCTTACATAGAATACACATATGGATTGATTTATTCTTTTTATATATATGACTCATTTGTCATTCGATGTTATTTTATTTTTATTTTCTCCTAACCTTCCACTGATTTAGGTTGAGTTTTGAAGTTTTGCCTTCACATTCTTCGTCGATATTCTCATCACGTGTCTCATGGCGTTTCCGTCTAACCTTATAACCTTTTGAAACCTTAACAACTTGTAACGAGTTCATTGGTTGTTTTATGAGCTACTATTTGCCACTTTTTGCAAACCTTTGGCTACTTTATACATTGTCATAATGTCACATTATAAATAAATCTGATATTGTTTTACGATTATTTTCACCAATTGTTTTTACTTTGGTCTTATAAAATACTTTTCGTAACATTAAAAGTTGCTTATTAAGAATCTCGCAAATTACTTGTATTCTATAAATTTATAAACTATTTTAAATTCCATTTTTCAAATGGCATGATTTATATATAAACATAAGAAACGTAATACTTTTCGACGAAACTGAGCATTGCATTGCTATTCCTAAATTATACATGGCCTGATCACCTATGTCTAATCTAGAAGGAGCCATGCTAGGATGAATAGTAGTCACCATAAATTTTTTTGATAATAATCAACTTTTTACTTGTATTCATAAAAGAATAAAATAAAATGAAATAAAATGAAAAGAAGTTTTGAAAACCTTCATATCTTATGCAAGTAGCGCAATTTCTATGCATCCGCATACGTTTTCTTACCTTTTTTTAAACGAATTACGCGCTTACAAATACGTTTTACTCGACGATCGTTTTCTACTTATTACTTCATTTTGTCTTATTACTGATTTCTTTTGTCCGTTCGTCTAATTACTGACTGTTGATAAAAGACTTGAAAGTCTGGATGTTTTATCCTTCCTTCTCGTCCAATCTTCTTTATGCGGCTGGGTAGATCTTTGGAATGTCTCCGCACGTGAATAATGAATTATCACTAGAGTGATTTCCGTATATCCGGGATAACGTCCGTCACTCTCGTTTGTCTCGAAATCCACTCTTGTGAACCGTACTTTGACTTCTCTCTTTAAACACTAACATCGTTCATTTGATTTATTTTAATTACAAGTGATTATTAGGAATTTTCTTTTATTAAATTTTTTTGTATGGATTTTATTTCCGATCATGTATCGACCACCGTTAAGTTAACGAGCTGATGATTGGTGAACCATCGACCGTACTAACAAAATTGACAACTTGTTTAATCTACTGTTTCTTAACGTCTTACCATCAATGCCTTTATTTTATTATTCTCTTTAAGAATTCATACGACATTTGTTTCGTTCCCTTTTGTACCGCTAATTTCGTACTAATTGTTGACCACTATTCCCATTCTTATTCGTTCGTTGTCTTGTCACATTTTGAAACCCGAATATATCCCATGTTTATTTTGAAATAATAAACACCTTTATGTATTTCTACAACGTATTATAAAATTTTCATGGAACTTTTATACATTTTTCCAATGATTTTCAATTATCAAAATAACCGTCATAGGTAAAAGGTCAAATTTATACATCATATTTTGTATAACTAAAACTAATGTTTAAATGAAATTACGTTCTATCTTTTGAAGTAATTGACTTATCATACTTTACTTTAAATGTAATGAAATTATCGGTTTAATTTATATTCCTAATAATGATTTAATTTGGAAATTATATTTTCTAATTGTAACCATCAATATGAGTTGAATTAATAAATTCATGTCATTCTTTCAAAGTTTCTTAAGACAATAAAATTAAATTATGAAGCTATTTGACTTCTATTTTTAATATATCATCCTTATCAAGAAGGCACTTCAACTGAGTTTTAAAGTAATACAAATCCGGGACGGATAATTGTGACAAACGTTATTATAATATTAATATTTAATTCATTCTTCGCTCTCATTTTGCTAGTATTGCGAATTATTATGTTTTACGGTTACGTGAGTCGAGATCCCTCGTCGATCGTCAACCTTAAATCATTTTACCACATTTTGTCCGTTTATGCGTTTATTGAATTCATTTTTATTTCGTTCTGTTCCTCGTATTGAAGATCATTATTTTATTCTGAGTTTAAAATGAATCTCGGGAAGCAGTGTATAAGAAGAAATGATAAGTGTCACCTGGATTTATGCGTGTACTTGTGGAATGATTGAGGACCGAATCTCTTAATGAATGGAGTTAATAAGTTCGTTACGACCTCGAGGAGTATGTTGAAGCCGACACCGAAAGTGGAATGACTCTTGAGATCAAGTAGTTATTATCAAGGGTTCGTTCAAGGTTTCCTCGATGATTAACGGTGGAGATCTATACTCGATATTTATGTCCGACCTTTTCTTTTATGTACTTATATGGTGTGTGATCTAGTCAAATGATGGTAAGTTGTGAGAACTTAAGATGGCATCATCCGATGACGTCCGATCATGTAGAACACAAATTATGAAATATTTTTTGACTTTCAACGACGATGTTTATTAAGACTTTAATGCGCGTTGGCGAAAGTGAGATGGTATCTTTGTATTATCTTTTGAGTAGGGACCCGCGTGTGAGCACCCTCCGATGACGAAAATGTTTTTCTTGTTAGTTCTTTTGATGTGTGTCCATGGCTATCCGGCCGATGGATATCCTTTAATTTGCAACCTTCCTTTTAACTGGACTTACCCGAAAATCCTGTCATCTATTCTTGTCGTCGAATGGGATTCGTGTGATTCGTAAAATTTTCATGTGTCGAGCTTGACGGGTGACTGGTGGATAAGGATTAATTTATTCCTTTTTGGTGAGATACAACTTGACGACAAGTTGCGTTTTGTAAAAGAACCAGTCGAGATCGTGGATTGAGATTCACGTGGGAACGTAAGGACTTCTTTATAAAGAATGCCCTCATCCTTCCGGGTAGTGAACAACTCGTGTATGAGGTGAGTTAAGCACCGGGACGTCGCTCCCTTAAGGTGGTGAGGATGTAAAACCCGTAAAAATAAGGTCATAATTTAATTCTATTTTCAATTATTTTGTAGTATTTTATAACATTAAATACTATTATGCTTACGGTTTAAGTTGAAACCGATATTAAATATTATATTTTAATATTTTAACGAGTAACGAGGACAACTAGTGATCGCGATACCGACGGATGCCAAAATTTTTATATTTTATTATCGGTCGTTTCGATATTTAATACTTTTGACGATATCGTTTTAATTACGTATCGAGTCGTTATATTATTATTTTTCGTGTGCGTTTAAACTTTAAGTATTTTTAAGAAACCCGAGTCCCATAAACATTTTGAAAATTGACTAATAGTTATTTCCCGCTTTTTAGCTAACTATTTTCATTTTTAGCCACAACTATTGCCAAATTGCAACCAAGGTCCCTCCACCACTATATATAAAGCTTAAACAACACACACACTTCATTTTCTTCCACTCAAAATTTCCACTCATTCTCTCTCTCTCTCTTGTTTTGCCGAAACCCACCACCACACCCCAAACACATACAAATTTCAATTTAACTCAAGATTTAGGATGAATTAAGCTAAAATAAAGCTAGACCCATTCTTATTTTTGATCAAGGATCACATTGGTATAAGAAATTCTTACATGCAAGCACTTTTTATTTTCTTGATGTTGGTAGGTAGAAACCATGATCATGCATGGTGTTCTTGGCATGATCCATGGTGTTCTTGCTAAAAACTTTTTTAAAAAATTTGTTAAAAACTTCATTTTGATCTAAAGGTTTTTATTTTGATGATGATTTAGATGTTATGGTTTATATATGATGATGACAGGGTATAGAAATGATCATTTCTATGGTTGGTTTTGATCAAAAAGTTGATTTTGTACAAGATTTTAATGGTCATTTTATAACAGTAAGTAAAGTGTAAAATCCGAATTTTTATGTTTTGAAAATGGCTTAACTTATAGCCTCGGGTTGTAGATAATTTTATTAGCTTCGATTTGATATAAGGTAGAGCTTCTAGCTCCAAACGAGCACGAAGTTATGATGTTTTGAATGATCGTGTACCGGGAGACGAGTATCGGCACTACAAATAGTTGTTGTCGATATTTGGATCGAATCTCGGGGACTCTAAATGGAAGTTTTGAAATATGTAACCAACTGATAATGAGGTATTTATTCTATAGGTTGAGTTTACTTTAAAACCCGAGTGTCGGTTTTGTAAACGGAGTCGTTTAAATAAGTTAAAACGGTTGTATGAAAAATTAACGTAAATCTGTCCGGATTTTGTAGTTTGAAAATGAGTCGGGTAAAGGACTTTAAAAGTAATTTCATTTGATAAACTTGTAGGAGGAATTTCTATATATAGTAAGTTAGTTTATCGTGTCGTTTCATAAACGGTTGACAAGTTTAAAAGGGGTAAATAATTTAGTACATGTAGTATGTACCGGCGGACTTTGTTAAAAGTATAAAATGGTTAAGTAAATGTGTAGTAGAGTATAATGAAGTTATTTATATCATTGAGTTTGTCGTGATTTTATGAGTCGAGTTTTATATTCTTAATGATGGTTTATTTCTCGAGTCTATTATTAATGAACGCACCTTATTTGATAGGTTGCGATTCTCGTGTTTGAAAGGCATCATCTATCGTCGGCGATCGTCTCATTACCCCTATTGGCTAAGGTGAGTCTATAGCCTCGTTTGCGCAATTATATGATTTTAAAAACCCGCGAGGGGGAATACATGTTTTATAAACTTAGAACACAAGATTTTTATGGTATGCTTATCCCTCTATGAATGGACCCGTGGTTGCCTTTAAATTGCATTAAGTGATTGCCTTTGTTAAAGCCTCAATTATGGACTGTTAACTAGCTTATGATGGGCTAGCCGCTAGTACAATTAATAGATCTATGGGGGAAGTCGCCCCGGTCCAGTTTGTGTGGACTTGTCACAGAAGCTTAGGCCCGACCTCCACACTGTTTGGACATATTGTATTGAGAAGTCAGGTATACGGCAATGTACCAAAAATCTGGAGGTAACCGATAATTAATAAATTTCCTGTCTTATTAGACCTCTAAAAGGAGTGTTTAAGGGCTCGGTTCCATGAGCTTATTGCAATTTATGCTATATACAATTATCATTGTTGATGCAAATTATTATTTGATTCTTATAAGCATGCCACAAACTTATAATCTTTGCTTGTGTTCAAATTGATTACATAAACCTATAGATTCACTCGGCATTTTTGCTGATTGTTTTACTCACATGTATTATAGGTAATCAAGAAGTGGAAGCTTGGAGGTCACGAGAATGAAGTTGTGCACTGCTATGTTATTCAAACTCTTTGATTTATTTGTCGTTCCATTTCTAAAACAAACTAATATGTTGTTTTAACTTATCTTTTGGTAATGATTACTTGGGACTACGCTACTCTGGTGAATGTTTTAGGAACGGTAAATTTGAAACGTCTCTTTTCGAGTCGTTCTTTATAAATTGTGTGTTTTTATACCATCGTTTAGCACCCAAAGATATATTCTGCTGCATGTAAATTTGGGGGTGTTAAAATACGCAATTATGTTGATTCCGGAATAATGACGTGATTCCGCAATAATGTAATGATTCCGCAATAATGTCTCAATTCCGCAATAAGGACGTGATTCCGCAATAATGTCTCAGTTCCACAATAAGAATCATAATTCCGCAATAGTCATAATCCCGCAATATGAATCATAATTCCGCAATATGATTCATAATTTCGCAATATGAATCATAATTCCACAATATGAATCATAATTCCGCAATACGAATCATAATTCTGCAATGGTCATAATTCCACAATATGAATCAGGACACAATTCCGCAATATGAATCAGGGACACAAGTCCTCAATATGAATCAGATATTGCGAAATTATCCCAAAAAGGTGGATCTCGAATGTACATGTTGATTTTCGAAACTTTAAGCCAAAAATGAAGCCAAACACCCAAAATTTTTGCGTTTTTTAGCGATCCGGGTAACCCAAATCACTAGCATGGCTATGAAGATGATATTGGTAAAGATCAAACCACGAAAAATACAAAAAAAAATTGGACGTGGGTTTTTTAGATCAAAGAATCACTAAAATCAAGAACACAAACACAAAAAAAAACAATAATCCCATGGCTCTTGATACCAAATGAAGGTCTATGCAATCCTTGGATTGTTTATGTGTTGTAGTGATCTAAAGAGAAGGAGAGAGATGAAGATCTTAGAGAGAGAAAGGAGAGGATGAGAGAAAGTAATATTAAATTCAATGTGAAAAATGAGAACCAACCCCTCCTAACATGCTAGGAGGGGGTATATATAGCCCACCCTACATGTGGGCTTGATGGGTTATATGTTTACATACTGGATCATGAGCCCATACTAGATGTATCTCGTTGGAGTGACTGATCCTTCCTAAATACGTAAAAACGTATTTCCAACAGATCTTCATGAGTACCTACACATAACAAGATGCAAACTAGTAGATACATTTCAAGAGTAAATCTAAAATGCATAAATACTACTAATCTAAGTGAGATGCAATATTATCAATTAAAAGGCTTATTTTCAATAAAAGATAGTTTTTACCAAAGAAAAACTTTAGTACAATTTAACCTTCTAATTTGAGAAGACAATGGATCGATCTAAGTTTTAAAGTACAATATACTTCAAAGATCTTGTGTCACCATCGCTCTGATACCAATTGTAGAAACTAGAAGGGGGGGGGGGGGGTTGAATAGTTTCTAATCGGTTTATCTCCTAATTAAAATTCCTTTCAATTAGGTGAGTGCCAAAGCTATCTTTTACTTGAAAGCTAGATGCATAATGATTAGGTTCAATTCTAATGCACTAACAATAAGTAGTAAGTGTAATGATGATGAATGTAAGTGATGAGTAAGGGAAGAAACAACCTATTAGGAAAACACCAAGATTAAAAGTGGTTCGGCTACGAGGCTCTATCCTCGTTCCTACTCCACTCCTCGAGTACACCTTACTCAAGGTTTCCAATATATCCACAAGATCCCTTATTGGCGGAGAAAACCTTACAACGTCGCTTACATTATTTTCCGACACTAAGCTAAATGTCGAGACCTAATCTTAGCTAGCACCAATCTACACAATGTCGCCCACTTCACCATTTTACGACACAAGGCTAGATGTCGAGTTCTAATCTAAGGTAGAACCAATCTTCACAACGTTGACCACTTCACCATTTTCTGACACAAGGCTAGATGTCGAGTTCTAATCTAAAGCTAGAACCAATCTTCACAACTCTTCACTTTGAAGCTAAGTGATAACTTCACACAACACAACTACACATCACTTTATAGTTTAGTGAGAACTCACAGACACAACCACATCACTTTATAGTTTAGTGAGAACTAACACAACTTAATACAACTCAACTAAACTTATCCAAGTAGACACATGTAACTTGGATCTACACAACATAAATCTAAGCATACACATATGCAAAGGATTTAAACTACTCTAATCCAAGTATTCACACATAGCTTTGATGAACACAACTAGTCCAAGTATTCACAAATACATTGGATCTACACAAGACACAAATACATAAATGATGAACATGACTAGATCTTTAGGGGAGGATTATATTCATCAAGGCTTCCCCTTTAATCACATCACAAGTGTGTGAATGATCTTCTCTTTGGACAAGGTAAAGAAGGAAATCAAGAGGATAATCATAAGTAAACATACTTAACACATTAAGTGATCATTTACAAATGATTAGGATTAGAAAGGAGAAAGAAGGCTGAAAGAGATGTCCAAAAGGGGTTGATGAAAATGCATATTTGATCCACTATTTATAGAAGACAAATCCCAACGGCTAGCTGGGGGCGGTTCCTTAGCTACCTAGGTGGTTCCTTATCGATAACGAACCGCATAGGCAATTAAGGAACCGCGGAGTGTATACTCCGCTCCTTTTTGTATTTTAGTGAATTTGAAATATCTAAGGATGTTTAAACCTTCAAAGGATATTCTTATGGCATTTGGAATATGCCATATTCAAATTTACATTTTTATTTTAGTAAAACATTTTTTTAAATAAAGTTTATTAAAAATCTTTTGTTATATCTGACAAAAGTGAGTTTTAAGGCTAATCACTTTTATGATCATTAAGCATGATTAAGATATGTTAGTGTAATGATTATTACCTTGATGATAGTGTTTGTTAGATAATTCGTTTTATGTTTGTGCTTGACAATAAATGTCTTTGTAATTTGTCGTGATCAAAACAAAGAAAGATTAATTAGTACTAACAATGTTTTTAGGCATTGATTTGCATTAACACTTTTGATCAATCTCTTTAATCATTTGGTTGTATTTTCTTTAATTATGATTTGGTTGTAATTCTAGCACCAGTGTTCGGGCCATCATACTCAAAAGCCATTCTATAAACGTTTGAGGAGCGAGGGCACTTTAAATCGTAAACCCAACCACTCAATCAGAACGTAATATCGAGATGGAACATATTTGTATAAAAATCCCTAATAACATGTTACTTTAATTACTTCCTCTTATTCATGATTAATCTTCTTTAGTTTCAAAGTTGGCAAAAATAGTCCTTTTGGTTATATTTTGGTATAATTACACTTTTAACCCCAAAAGTATCTAGTTTTATAAATTGCAATTTAAACCTTAAATATTTAACCTTAGGGCCTCAAAATTTCCAAAATTTATTATTATATCTTTTACTTTCATAAAATGACACTTTTGGCCCAAAATGTTAAACAGTTTCAGAATTGATAGTTTTAGTCCCTATACTTGTAAAAATCACATAACAACCTCAAAAATGGACCAAATGATCTAGGATTTTAAAACAAAGTTTATTAACACATTTATAATCATAATAAAGAAATTTCTTTAGAATTATAGCTGTTGAAAATGGTTTTTGCTTATTATTTTATGTAAATTACAAAACTAGGATATCAAGACATCTTTAATTTATAACTTCCATTTAAAATGATGAAATGACTTAGTTTCTTTTAGATTATCTTTATAACATAAATTTGGCATTATAACAAGTCTAAATAAACATTATTACAAGATCAAATCTTGGTTAACATAGATTTTACCTAGGTAGCTCCAAAATGGCTCCTTATGGCTTCTTATGAACACAACTTGCTATCAAAGATTCAAGAGCTTCAATGGCTAGCTTATAGACCTGGTTTTTGGTCATGTGGGATGTCCTAAGACATATATAGAGGTGGATATGAAGAATGGGTAGGAGATACAAAGTAAACAGGGTGTAAGTTTCAAATGAAGTATTTCGCCACTATTTATACTTCTTTTCACCCTTAGCCTCCAAGTTAAGCATCTAAACGTGTATGATAGATAGAGGGATGAATAATGAAGTCTAGTGAAGATCTACACAAGTTTATAGGTCATAGCTTAGTCCTAATCCTTCCTTGTGGCTCAAATGTGTCACGACATACATGTGATAAGAATGGTGATGTGTAGCAAGAAAGGAGGTGATCCACCTACTTGTCACACTCCTAAAAAATATTAGGATTGATAAATATCTGGTTTTCAAACTTGGAATCAAGGGAAATTGTTTGAAAATGTGTTTTGGAGGGAAATTACAAAACCGGATTCTATTTCTCGGGCTTGTAACTTATGATTTGTGGTTTTGGTGATTAAGGACTTGGGAAAGTGATTATTGAATGATTAGGGCTTACTTAGGGATTAGAAATTCTATTTAAAAGATTCGGGTCCTTGGTTTGAAGTTTAACAAAGGTTTGATGTGAAAATAGGAAGTATACATTTATAGATTAGGGTTTTCTAATGATCTAGGATTTAATCTTAGTAAATGTGATTATCCTTCCATTGGTTACTGATGTAAACTTAATTTAGGTCCTAGAAATTGTGTCTTAAGTGTCCAAAGAGTTCTCACACTTGGTTTAAGGGTTTAGTTAAGGTAAACATGTCTAGAAAGTGAAAATACCTATTTTGACCTAATTTACAAGTCATGCATTGAAATCTTGTACCTTGTGCATTAGGGTACTTGTACATTGTCTTTGTAAAACCCCTATTAAAATAACATGAAGAGTACACATGAACAGTAAACACACGAAAATACGATAAATATAAAACTTTCCATTTATAATATAATTCACGTATCACGATAATAATTAACATGTAATTACGTATATATTATAAATGTATTACGATCACGACATATAAAATGCACGATATTAAACAAGTTTCCCCGTGGGCTCCCTTTAGGCCACAACTGAGACAAAAGAAAGGAGAAGGATGGGCTTGTCCCATGACCCAAACTAAACCCATGTTAAACAAAACAACCAGGAAACTTTATCATAATTTTAGGTTACAGAAAAAGTTCGCATTGCCTCCCTTCCTCCTTCCTTACTGCCGGCCATAGATCACCAACAAGAACAACCGTACGATTTTTACTACTTATTTTTTGTGTGTACGTGATCGTGATCTTAGTCCTTTCTTCTACGTGTTCGGTAAATCAAAACCCTTTCTTTCTTTTAATTCTTATTGAATTCATGTTCTTATTTAATTAATCTTAAAAACAAGTAATAAAAACATGTGGGATTAATTAAAATATGATCAAGGGGGTGTTTGGTGTTTGTTTTGGTTCGACTGAGACACCACCGAGAGCCATGGGGCTCTCGGCTTGTTTTCATCACCACCACCGAGACCACAAGGGGTCTCGGCTTGGTTGGTTTGGCTCGGACGCAAGCAAGGGGATCCCGAATCGAGGTCGGTGTGTGGTTTTGGTTCGTTATGTGTGTCAACCGAGACCAATAGGGTCTTGGTGGGACTATAGTAAAAACAGTGGGAACTAGGTAAGAACGAATGGGAACCAGTGATGAACCGGTGTGAACTGGCAGGAAACCGGTGGGAACCAAGTCCGGCAGCGGCTAGCCGTGGCTCGGGCAGTGGGGAAAAGACTCGGACAGTGGCAAACGGCTAGGCCGGTTAGCCACTATCAAAGGGGTGTTTGGCTCGGCTTATTGTAGAAACAAGGGTACGGGCTCGGGTTAATTTGTAAAACACGGACTCGGGTTCGGGAAATATTAAAATTTAGAAATATATTTTAATTAATTTAATTACTAGACTATTTAATTTAATTAAATTCATGACTTAGGTTAAATATTAAAATTAATATTTCATGTATAACCTAAAGTATTTTACTTAGCTTAATTTAATTAAAACATGTATTTTTAATTAAATTCTTATAAAGTATAGTTTAATTAATTAACAAAGTTATTCAATTAGTAAGCTATTACCTTTAAACCATGACTAGTATTATACAAAATAAACTTTACTTGAATTTATAATTCAGCTTATTTCTAATTATGGAAACTTACTATTTATGGAAACCTGCTATTTTTAGAAAGTTACTTAGTATTACAATACAAGTATTATAATACACTGGTACATGAATAATACACAACAAAACATCAGAATAATTACTATTAATACAGTAAACCATAAAACATGACAGAATAAGTATAATAAGTTAAGAACACTCAGAACCAGTAAAACACATGTGATTCAGACAACTTATACACGTCCCTATTCTTATGTAGTATTATCCGTCAGGGCGGAGTAGTTTCTTTAGTGTTTTCTTTAGCTTCTATTGGACATAAGGTATGGATTCCCGTCCTTTAGTAAGGACAATATCTTCCTTTATTAGGATTTCCCGTATGCAGCCAAGTGTTTTCCTAGTAGTTACATATTTAAATGCTTATGTTATTAGTTACCTTAGCCATATACATGCATGACCAGTTTCACCTAGTTATAGAGGTACCATAACCATAACACTAGAGGCACTAGTGTTATGACTTCATCATGACGGAGTGATAGCTCATGGTGTTCCTTTCAGTTTTGGCCATTATTATGTTATTATTATCATGTGGGGCGTATGGGTGCATCCTAGTTACAGTTTCAGTTAGGATTTCATGGTGAATGTGGTGTGTCCCATGCATCCTTCACAAGGAGCCGATCCCTCCTACCCAGACCATATTAAATGGAGGCATCCCCTTTATTAGCATGAAGAGGTCACCCCTCTATGTATTCATGCACGTTGTTGACCTCATGACCTATATTGGCTTTTGGTATAGTAAACTAATACAGATTTTACAAGTAAACATAAACTATATATTCAGAACTAAAATCAGTTAATAATGTTATACGCCTAGTTTTTTCCCAGGACTTACTCATTTCTGCTGCTATTCATGCTTATGCTCTTATATGCTTTCATATTCTATGTCTTTCCATGCTTTATTGTATATCCGCGCACTGAGCGTTATGCTCAGCCGTCTACCTTTTCATGTTCCTAAACGGCAGGTACCCAAGGTCGCAAGTAGGATTTCTAGAGTATGTGCATTCGGTTGGAAGCTATCCAGCCTTAATTGTTTTATGCATTTATTCCTACTTTATCATACTTTACTTCATTTTGGACATTGTTTAGTCCTTTCATTTTTAGTACTTATATTTGCTTGTGTGGGAGTTACTTGGACTACCGATGTTTGATTCTGGTATTTCCTTTTATGGTCATGAATGTTTAGACATTTACCTTGCATGCTTTGATGACACGCCATAATTTACTGAAGCATTCCATCTTAGCAAATGGGGTGTTACAATTATGGTATCAGAGCCAAGGTTTCGACCTGTAGCTCTGTAAAACATGACCTGTGACTTACGGGTAGTCACCAGCGTCTTCCTAGAACTGACAGTTGGTTTTCAAGCATTCATTCATTTTCATTTTATTTCATGTATTCATATCATTGTCGCAGGTTTATGACTAAGTAAGGGTTGGTACAGGACTGTCCCTATGTAGTCGCATGTGCTTTTATCGAAACTTTTTACTTTGGGACCGACCCATAGGCGTCCCTTCGATGTCTTTTGTTTTGGGTGAACTGGCCATAGGCGTTCACTCTCGTTCATATAAAAGTTTTATAAACTGCATCATGCATTTTCCATTGTTTCATGCATTATAAACTGCTTCATTGATTTATACATTGTTCATGCATTTTTATGTTCATCTCATTTCAGACTTATCATTTATGTTGGATTTTGTTGTTTTAAAAATATCAGATGGTGAACACACAATGCTCCAGATTTGGCTGCAGCTGTCAATGCAGCTCTGTAAGCCCTCCTTCCCCAACTTCGCAATGGAATCAGGGATGAAGTTCATGCGTAATTCCAGGCTCATGGAAATCATAACAACAACAATCCCCCACCTCCTCCACCTGTACCCTAATGACTTGGTTGGAGCGATTTAATAAGGAGAGACCCCGTTCTTTTGAGCAGACTGATAGCCCTAACGAGGCTGAAGCTTGGATTTCTCACATCGAGAAGATATTCGATGCGATGGGTTGTGATGGTGTTAAAGGCAAGACTGGCTTGCTATAAGTTTGAAGGTGATGTGCTGCAGTGGTGGAAGTCAGTCAAGCAGTCAAACGGTGGTGATAATTGGGTTGCACAACTGACATGGGACCAGTTTAAGGAGCTCTTCCTTAACAAGTACTTTCCACATGCTGAGCAGGAGAAGCTCAAGAGAGACTACCACAACATTTGGCAGGTTTCTGGTGAAAACAGCAATGAGTTTATGTAGAGGTTTCTC
This sequence comes from Glebionis coronaria, assembly GCA_025667525.1. Lineage (NCBI taxonomy): Eukaryota > Viridiplantae > Streptophyta > Magnoliopsida > Asterales > Asteraceae > Glebionis > Glebionis coronaria. Next base: position 42,103,268 of record CM046878.1, read on the forward strand.
CGTTTTGCTGGTTTTCTGGGAGCAGCAGCAGGAACTGCTGGGGAGCAAGCTGAGAAGTTTCGCTGGGCTCTTCACACTTCGGTTGCCAATAGCTTGGTATGTGCTACATTCACTACAGTGGCACAAGTGGTCGATGTAACCCGTAAGCTTGAGATGCTTCAGGAACGAGAGAAGTTTGGTGATGACCGAACAGTGAAGAGGTATCTTCAATCACCAAATGTAATCATTCATTTCCTTTCCGTATTTTCATGTTTATATCATCCTCTGTTCAATTTTCCATTTCAGACAGAAGACTAAGGACCGAAAGCCTCCGGCCACTCATCAACATTCATCCAAGGGAAATGGTCAGTCCTATGACCGTTCTGCTTCAGATGGGCGTGGCGGTAATGAAAATTATCGTAATAATGCCAACAGCAGTATGTCCCTACATTTACCTTCTTTAGTATTAAACTGCGTAAGTTTCATTATTCTGACACTTCAGAGCTCATATTTAGGAGCAATGGCAACGGAAGGGACAAGGACCGCAAAGGTTCACAGCCTAACCATTCTGCTTCATCTGGTAATCACTTAAACCTTCTATGTAATCATGTTTATGTTCCATGATCATGTCTCATGCATGTAATCCTAAAACAAGCTCACAGCTATCAAGGACGTTTGTTGGAGGATTCACGCATCCTATCTATCCTACTTGTTCATGCAGACATTCTGGTTTTGTCGTTGAGGTACTGGTGGTTGTTTCAAGTGTGGGCAGCAAGGCCATCAGCAGAAGGATTGTCGCTAGGGTGAGATAGAAGGCATCTCTGGACATGCCGACTCCAAGCCACCTCCTACTTCTGGTCGCGTGTTCACTACTACTAGAAACCAGGCGAACAAGACTTCATGTACCATCACCGAGAATCTCTTTATGAATGGTCTGGTAGCATGTGTTTTTTATACTGGAGCGACACATTCAGTCGTATCTACTGCTTTTACTGTACGTGTTAGGATTTCCCCTATGCCATTAGACAATGCCTTAAGAATTTCCACACCACTTAGGGACTCTGTACGAATCACCCAGGTGTACGGAGATCTTCCCCTAGAATTTGATGATAGAATCCGTAGAGTTGATGCACTTCCTTGGGACATGTGCGATTTTGACTTAATTTTAGGCATGGTCTGGTTATCCAAACACCAGGCAACTATAGACTGCCACACATATCAAGTTATCTTCGGTAATGTTAAATCTCCAGAGTACATACACCATGGTTTCCTGCGAGGGAGGTCTGTACAAATTATTTCATCCATGGAGGCGTGTGCATTACTAACACACAACTGTCAGGGCTTCATAGCCAATATTCATGACATTACTGCCGAGTCTCCATCAATCCAAGATCAGCCTATTGTGTCAGAATTTCCTGACGTATTTCCCGATGAACTTCCAGGCATACCACCTGTTCGTGAAGTCGAGTTTGGAATTGAGCTCATTCCAAGTTCAGAGCCAATTTCCAAAGCTCCTTATCGCATGGCTCTCATTAAGCTTAAGGAGTTAAAAGATCAACTGCAGGAACTTCTGGAGCGAGGTTTCATCCGTCCTAGTGCATCACCATGGGGTGCACCAGTACTATTCGTGAAGAAGAAAGACGGCAACATTCATTTGTGTATAGATTATCGTGAGCTGAACAAGATCACGATCAGGAACCATTATACTTTGCCGCGTATTGATGACCTGTTCGATCAACTTCAGGGCGCCAAGTATTTCTCCAAGATCGATCTGGGGTCTGGCTACCATCAGTTACGTGTTAAAGAGCAGGAAATCTCCAAGATTTCTTTCCGTACACGATATGGACACTACGAATTCGTAGTCAAGCTATTTGGACATACAAATGATCCAGCAGTCTTCATGGATTTGATGAAACGTGTATGCCATGACTTTCTGGACAAGTTCGTTATTGTCTTTATTGATGACATCCTAATTTTCTCCATATCTAAGGAGGAACATGAGGAACACCTTCATATAGTCTTGCAGATTCTTCGTCAAAAGCAGCTGTATGCCAAATTCTCCAAGTGTGAATTTTGGTTAAGCAAGGTGGCATTTCTAGGCCATATTATATCTGCAGTGGGGATCACCATGGATCCTTTAAAGGTTGAAGCTATCACCAAATGGCCGAGACCTACATCTGCAACCGAGGTTAGAAGTTTTCTGGGTTTAGCTGGCTACTACCGCAGGTTTGTTGAGGACTTTTCACGACTGGCCTTACCTTTGACTAAGATGATGAGAAAAGGTGAGAAATTTGTCTAGACTGAGGAGCGAGAGAAGATCTTTGAAGATCTTAAGCAGAAGTTAGTGACTGCACCTATTCTTCCTCTCCCATCTGGTACAAGTGTATTTCAGATCTATAGTGACGCTTCAAGAAAGGGTCTAGGTTGTGTTCTCATGCAACATGGGAAGGTTATTGCATACGCATCACGGCAGCTTAAACGTTATGAAGAAAACTATCCTACTCATGATTTGGAGCTTGCTGTAGTTGTTTTCGCGTTGAAGATCTGAAGGCATTATTTGTATGGTGAATCATGTGACATCTTCACAGATCACAAGAGTCTTAAGTACATCTTCACCTAGAAGAAACTAAACATGAGACAAAGAAGATGGTTAGAGCTACTGAAGGATTACGACACCAACATTCAGTACCATCCTGGTAAGGCGAATGTGGTGGTATATGCTCTAAGCAGAAGGTCGGGTATGATTGCTGGCATATGGATTGCTAAAGAGATTATCCATGACATGGAGATGACTGACATTGAGTTTTGTTTACAAGGACGACATGGTTACTGGGCGAATCTTAGAGTGGAACCAGACTTACATTCTCGGATCAAGGAAGCTTAGAAAAATGATGGTGAGATTTGGGCTATCATTCAGAACCGTGATCAATAGACGGAGTTTCGTGTTGATGATGACGGTATCTTATGGCAGGGCACTAGACTAGTTGTTCTTGATGACTCTATACTCAGGGAAGTTGTGCTGACCGAAGCTCACAGCTCTCTATTTACCATACATCCTGGTTCTACCAAGATGTACCACGACATCAAACACCATTTCTGGTAAAGTGGTATGAAGTAGGATGTTGCCACCTTCGTTTCTAAGTGTATGATCTGCCAGTAGGTTAAGATCGAACACCAGAGAGATAGTGATTTACTACAACCATTAGATATCCCAACATGGAAGTGGGACAACATCACCATGGATTTTGTTACTGGTCTTCCTATGACTCAAAAGAAGAACGACGCCATCTGGGTTATTGTTGATAGATTGACCAAATCTGCTCACTTTCTGCCATTCTGTAAAGAACATCCGGTCAGCAAATTGGTAGACACTTTTCATAAGGAGATCACGATACTGCATGGTACTCCATCAGAAATCATCTCTGACAGAGATCCTCGTTTCACATCACGTTTCTGGCAGAGTTTGCGGAAAGCTTGGGGCACCAGACTTAAGCTTAGCACTGCCTTTCATCCACAGGCCGACGAACAATCAGAACGCACCATTTATACATTGGAGGACATGCTGCGAGCGTGTGCTCTAGAGTGGGTAGGAAACTAGGATGATTATATCTGTTTAGTGGAGTTTTCATACAACAACAGCTGGCAGACTAGCATCAAATGTGAGCCTTTTGAGATGTTGTATGGTAGAAAGTGTCGTGCCCCAATCTGCTAGGATCAAGTGGGCGAACGTCTGATTGAAGGGCCAGAGATGATCGACGGACAGTCAGACGCCATCTGGGTTATTGTTGATAGATTGACCACATCTGCTCACTTTCTGCCAATCTGAAAAGAACATTCGGTCAGCAAATTGGTAGACACTTTTCATAAGGAGATCACGAGACTGCATGGTACTTCATCAGAAATAATCTCTGACAGAGATCCTCGTTTCACATCATGTTTCTGGCAGAGTTTGCGGAAAGCTTGGGGCACCAGACTTAAGCTTAGCACTGCCTTTCATCCACAGGCCAACGGACAGTCAGAACGCACCATTCAGACATTGGAGGACATGCTGTGAGCGTGTGCTCTAGAGTGGGTAAGAAACTGGGATGATTATATCTGTTTAGTGGAGTTTGCATACAACAACAGCTGGCAGGCTAGCATCAAATGTGCACCTTTTGAGATGTTGTATGGTAGAAAGTGTCGCACCCCAATCTTCTAGGATCAAGTGGGCGAACGTCTGATTGAAGGGCCAGAGATGATCGAGGTGACAAATGAAAAGGTCACCGTCGCTAAGGCGAGGATTCAGGAAGCTCATGCTCGCCAGAAGAGTTATGCTGATAAACGTCGTAGAGATGTATCTTTCAACGTAGGTGATCATGTTTTCCTCAAGGTATCACCTGCACGAGGAGTTAAACGTTTTGGAATCAGAGGGAAGCTCAGTCCTCGCTTCATCAGACCGTTCGACATCATAAAACGTGTTGGTGAAGTGTCGTATCGTTTAGCGTTACTGCCTCAGCTATCACACGTTCACAACGTGTTCCATGTGTCCTTACTCAGAGGATACAACTATCATCCAGTTCATGTTGTCCAGTATCTGCTTGAACAGATTCGAGAGGATCTTTCATATGTCGAAGAACCCGGGAGAGTTCTTGATCGACAAGATAGTGTCATGCGGAGAAACACGATCCCTCTCGTCCAAATTCTCTGGAGGGATCTTCCTGAGCGGGAAGCCACTTGGGAGACGGAGGAGTCTATACGGACTTCTTACCCTCTTTTCCAGTTCTAATTCGGGTATGTTTTCTTTTAGTTTATGTTTTCTCCAATTCGAGGACGAATTGTTCTTTTAGAGGGGAAGATTTGTAAAAACCGTATTAAAATACCATGAACAGTACACATGAACAGTAATCACACGAAAATACGATAAATTAAAACTTTACATTTATAATATTATTCACGTATCACGATAATAATTAACATGTACTTACGTATATATTATAAATGTATTACGATCACGACATATAAAATGCACGATAATTAAACACGAATGAACACGTAAATAATAACTCGGGAAAAGCTACGGGTTTCCCCGTGGGCTCCCTTTAGGCCGCGGCTGAGACAAAAGAAAGAAGAAGGATGGGCTTGTGTCACACCCCACCATGGCGGAATATGGGGCGCGACGTATGGATATCATCACAACAACAGCGTGTCTATAGAGAGAACTATATGAATTAAAAAGGTCATAAAAGGTGACACAAATGTCATGACAATATCTCATCAATACAGGAGTCTAGGTAAGTAGGTAACAGTCCTACCTCTTACCCAAGACAAACAAATAACACAAACAAGCAACATATAGGTTCATAGTATCACTTATTGAAACAAACAGAAAAATAAACTAAGAAGGAACAGGGATCTCCTTCTAAATGCATTCCTACGCAACTCCAATCCTAGCCACATATGTTCTCACGCTTAACCACTTTATCACCTGAAAGAGACACTAATATACGTCAACATAATGTTGGTGAGAGTCATAGGTTTAGACTCTAACCGAAAACAGATTAAAATAAGCTGTGAACCACCATAAACCACTAAACATATGGACAATGTGCTACAAATATGCATTAACAACTAACATTCAAGATCAATCATTCCAAACAAAATCCAAGGCTCCCAGCCTTACCAAACACCATGGTACCATAGGCGCCCATACACCTATGTACCAATCCCAAGGCCTCGCCTTGTCATTATCCATTGGTCCCATATATTTCAACACATCTATGTACCTCCCCAAGGCCCCACCTTGTCAACATCCCCTTGGTACCAAGTCAAACCACAATAACTGAGATGGTACGTGTCCCCTGATCCAAATCATAAACACAATCAAGAATCATATAGCAATTAATCACATAAGTGTACACACAAGTCCATTACCAATCATAAAACATTCACAACATAAGTTATAAAACCAAACAGTGTCTCTTCCATCCCATCTGGAAATCAAATCATAAAAAGACATGGGACTATGAAACTCACCTGATTGAGCTTCTCCAAAAGTCCGCGCACTAGCAAAAAGCTAACAAACAAAAACACACAATCAAAACATGAACCAAACACTAAGATGGCTCATCAACCTATGATGGGCATCTAACCTTCTCCCATATATATACCTCATTTATATGCTCTAAGCATATCATTAAACCCCTCTATAAAGCCCTTAACTTAGTTTACTTCATAACCCGTCCCGTTAATATTTTACCCAAAACAGTCCCGGTTTTTAGGTCTCCAAACTATAAGCCAAACGCCCACCTAAACATACCTATGATCTCTGTAAAGGAAACCCTATGCCCTTACATATGTTAGGTAACTCCTCCCTTTTTCCCCAACCTTAAAGCTACTGTTAAGGCCCCGATATATATATATATATATATATATATACATATATATATATATATATATATATATATATATATATATATATATATATATATATATATATATATATATATATATATATATATATATATATATATATATATATATATATATATATATATATATATATATATATATATATATATATATATATATATATATATATATATATATATATATATATATATATATATATATATATATATATATATATATATATATATATATATATATATATATATATATATATATATATATACTTCTGCCTATCCGCATTTTACCAATTTTGAACATACAAAAGGTTTGTTATGATTAGGGGGTCTTACCCTAACCCATTTGCTTATCCACCCTTCAGGTCTCTTATTTAATATATAAACCAACACCCATGCTCATTAGAGGGCTCAAGTGTACTCCTAAGTACCCCAATCACCTTAAAACGTTAAACTAAACCCGACTGATTTCAAAACTGTTTTGACCTTCGACTGTTGTAACCTGTTTTTGACCCACCTCCTGACCTCCAATTTAGTTCTCGTTTCTTGCATTTAAAAGCCACTTCAATTACCTATTCAGGGATGCTTGGATAGCAAAATAAGAGTTTGTAGAACTCTAGATATGATCAAAACAAGTAACTCAAAAATCTGCCCACTTAAAAAACGAATTTAAACATGATTAAACTCTAATTAACATCACTAATAATCACCAATCATTATCCTAATCATGTTAATTGTTATAAAACCCCTAATTACAGATCTATTAAGAACTCTAATCCATCGTATAAATTGATTACATAAAACTTGAAGCCTTAATACTATAAAACAAGAAAACTATAAGAATTAAATCAAGATTTTTACCTCAAATCTTCAAGAAAATTATTTTTGATGAATCCCTAAATTAGGGCTTGTAAAAATTCGGCCAAAACGGGAGAAAATTAATGAAAAACTGATTTTTGTGATATAAACATGGTATTTATGTGTTTTATTAAAAAGGCTTTTCCAAATCGGGCTCAAGTTGGGTCTTTTGGCCCATTATCCTTTCTTTTTCTTTTCTAGTCGGTTTAAAACCAGATTCATATATAATTTTTTTTTAATTTTTTTTTCTTTTAAGACTTATTAATATATTATTAATAATAACTTAAGTTACCATAATTTATTTCAGCTCCTAAAACCTCAAAACCGTAAAACTAGTCAATTTACGCGTATACCGTAAAAAACGTAAAATATACAATTTTAAAAAAACTCTTGAATTTTGAAATAAATGATAGGTGTGAAAACACCCACTTTTTACCACTTAATTACAATAATAACCGAGCCAAAACGTGTATTTTATGTCATTTATGTCGGAATTATGCGTGGTTTGTGTTTTTGTTGTGATTTAGGACGAAAATGTGAAAAGTGGAGAAAACACGGGCATTCATGGGCTTTTATCGAAGAAAAAGACGAAAGATGAAGTCAAAAGATAAAGAGTGGAAAAAGAACGGAAGTCCAAGACCAATTCTGATGATTTATCGAAGAAAAAGTCAAAAGACGGAAGTTTACTAAAGGCCGAAGAACTCGAGTCTTATTTATGAAGAAAATTCAAGACGAGTTTAAAGAAATCCCAAGACAAAGTCATTGAAGTAAAAAGATTAAAGAAGATTAAGGACTTGAGCATGCAATAAAGGTAAAGAAGAAAGAGGGAGGAAGCTTCCTAAGCTCCTCCCTAATCTCCCTATATATAGTTTTCTATGTTTTCATTTCATAGTTGTTGGTGGCTTGACAAACCACTCTTCCACCATTTTCATACCTTGTTATTTAATTTCTTGCACTTTAATTACTTGTTATGCACCTTTAATCCATTTAATTTTCAAGTAAGTTTTCATTTATTGTTCTTGAATCTTTACTTTTCTTGCTTAATCTCTCATCTTCCTTTCTTGATTTTAGTTTACTTTTGGTGCGAAATATATTTGATCCGTGTTGATCTTGATGTTTTCGTGCTTAAAGAGTTCATCTTTTTATTCATCCATGAGTTTTTATATGGATTAAGCTTTGAGCTCGACATGCGTATTGGCTTAATTTGTGTTTAGCTTATTTACTTTTAAAGTTTTCTTATAAATTTTCATTTTTTATGGTTTGATTTAAAAGTTTGTTTATTTTAAGTTTGATAAGTTGTTATTCATGCTTATTGAGTCCATTTTACTTTAGATTCGTTCAAGTTTTAGGTGTTTGCTTATCAAAATAACTTATAGCCTTGCTTAATTTTCGAATCAATAGGTAATCGGAAAGGGTACAAACCCTTTTCCGATCTAGCTTTCCGATTAGTGCACCCCTTATTCTGATCTGTTGATCGGAAAAGGGTTTTATGATATTCCGATTATGTTAGTTTTGTGATATTCCGATTTCGATTACTCTATTATTCCGATTGTGTTTTATTTATGCATTCCGACTAAGGACTCTTTAGACATTCCGATTGGCTTGGTTATCATGTATTCCGACGGGTTGTTTTCCATTATTCCGATCTGGATCTTATCCCCATATTCCGATTAGCCTTGTTTTTCCCTTATTCCGATTGCATTCTCTTTATTCCGATAAGAGTCGTTTTATACATTCCGATCACGTCTCTTTTGGGTGTATTCTGATTATGTTCATGTTCCATCATTCCGATCACACTGTCCGATCGGATTCCGATTGGATTCCGATCGGGTATATTCCCATTGGTTGATTTGTTTAATTTTAATATTTTGTTTTAGTAAAAGTGAAAATGTTTCTCATTTTGTTTTTAGTCTATTTTAATTTTGTTTTGCATTTTTATTTGATTGTCAATTTACTTTTCATTAAGTTTTAATTTTACGTCATTTAATTTCTCGTCATTTACTTTTATAATTTTAAATATTGCACCGTTTACGTTTCAACTAGTTTTAGTTTTAATTACCCGTCATTTATTTCAAAGTCTTGTACATTTATTTTACAACAACCAAAAATATTATTTTTACCGAAAACAACTGAGTCACACATTTAACCGGAAATCAATTCGAGAAGATACCGAGAAAACGAACTCTTTTTCAACTAGTAAAATCCATTTATTAAAATGGCGCCGCTGCCGGCTCTTTTCGTGAGGATTAACGGTTTTTTGTGAGAGACGCGTTGGCTTTTGGGATCCGTTCACTCGTGAACGTTATTTTTCGTATCAAAAATTTTCAAAAATCCGAAAACATTTGAAAAATCATAAAAAACATTTCTTTTTCAAAGTTTTGCACCAAAAATATTCTTCTTGCTTATCTATTTTTCTTTATGGATTCCTATGTCCATTGCGTCGGGTGTGGGAGACGATTATACGGGAACAACTCTTGTATGGTGTACATGTGAGCGGTGCGGAAACGATATCGACAACACACAATTCAGATTTTGTCCCTTGTGCAACTCGACTAATTCGTCCTTTTTGAACCCACCTCTTGTTCCCCCGTGCATGTATTGTGGAACCGATTCTCATTGGCATGTTTCGTGCCCGGTTCGATACCCGTATGGTCACGAGCAAGAACCGGGTTACAATTATGACAATGGTAATAGCTATCTACAAGAAGCACCCGATTTTTCTCCATACCCATGTTGCCAAAATTGTGGGGGCCCTCACGATACTTCTTATTGTCAGCCAATGGATTATTATGAGCCAGATCCGTGTCCTCAGTTTTCTTCACCAATGGATTATTATGAACAAAATCCGTGTTTTAATTCTTCGCAACCGATGAACTACTAAAAGCCACAACCATGCTATAATTCAGGTTTTCAACAGTTTGAGCCCCCACATCACACCCTCAATCATCAATCCTCTCAGCAAACTAGTCTTGACCAACAACTCACTTCTTTAAACCATATTCTAGAAAGTATAGCTCAACTCCGAGCTGACTTGCATCAGGAAAAGCAACCTTTGCTTGATAGTGAAGAAATCTTGAAAACCACCGACACCTTTTTGAGCCAATTTAGTCGTTTTCCCTTCTTTTCTACACCAAAATGTTTAATTACAGCGTGGGATAGAATTGGTGAAATTGAACATACTCGGGGAGATGAACAACAAAAATTGCTTCATGAGCTTCTTAAAGATGTGGAGGTTATCAAAGAAGAGTTAGCCGACTACGTCACTCCTAACTGGACTCGTCCCATCTATTATGATGATGACGACGACGATGATGTCTACACTTTCAACCAATCTTCTGAAGTTGCTACTCCTACTCTCGATGTTCCTACTGCATCTAAGGATCTAGATTCGTTGAATGAGCTTAGTGATGTTGGTCTCGACAAATTATTTGATGATGAGGTGTGTGACATACCAACTGCTATGGAGTCTGAGGACGACGTTGCTCTTATGGAAGAGGTCGATTCTAATGATGACGATTTTTCTCCAAGCTATGAGAATTTCACTTTTGAAATTTCTCAATCTCCACCGGGAGATGCGGGCGATGACGATTTATTCTCTCCGGCTTACGAGAAGTTCACCGATGAACTTTATCTTGTGGATGAGCTGGAAGACGTGCTTCTTCGCGATAGATTACGGAAAGTACACCTTCTTATTGCTCAAATCGAAGAGTTGACTTCTCCTTCTCTTTCCAAATCTTTACCTCCATCTATTCCTCCCGTTGAAGATTGAAACTAGGATTTTTAGTCCTTTTAAATACAATTAAGTTCGTTTTTCCTCGATTCGACTCGAATTTGATTTCCGGTTTAACGTTTCAACTTAACTTGTTTTTGGTAAAATCTCTTTTTGGTATTTTTAAACTAACTTAAATCTATTTAATTAAATGAAAACTACTTAAATTAACTATTTAAACTATTAATTTGAAAATAAACTTAAACTAATTAAAAATTTAAACTAAATGTAACTAATTAAAAATAAAAGTAAATATTTAAACTAATTTGAAAGTAAATTTGAAATAAAAATATTTGAACTAATTTAAATTTAAAAATAAAAGTAAATCTATTTTAGATAAAATGAAAACAAATTTAAAGTTATAAAAGTAAATAAAAATATTTTTTTATCTTTTTATTTTTTATTATTTTTGTCTTTTATTTTTATTTTTATAAAAAAAATGAATAAAAGAAAGTTTAAATAATTTTTTAAAATAAAATTAACTAACTCTAAATTGATTTAAACTAATATATATTAAAACTGCCACCCTAAAATCACGCTATATTAATTTAATGCAAGGAAACAAAACACAAAAAGAGGTCCAGCTCAACTGGTTAGGATGAATGGTTGTGATACGAAGGGTCTGGGGTTCGAATCTCACCCCAGACAGATTTGCTTAATATTTTTAACTTTTATGCTGGACTTTGATATTTTGGACAGTATAAGCCTCAGACCAATTGGGTCTGAGGTTAGCAGTTAAACAATAAGCAAACAACCAACAAACAATAAGCTGAACACAAAATAAGCAGGATCCAAATAAGCCAGTTACGCAATTCGAACACAAATAAGTGACACTGATAAGCAGAAACAAATAAGCTGATAAAAACTAAATAATCTAAATAGCAAAGACTAAATACCAATAAGCCGATACACAAAATAAGCAGAATCCCAATAAGCCAGATAAGAAGTCTAAACTAATAAGCAACACCTAAACCACAAATAAGCCGAAGTCTAATAATCTAATCAAAACACAATAAGCAGATCCAAACTAAGCATCCAAGACCAATAAGCAAACTAAGCAGCCAAGACCAACAAGCATGATTAACCAAATAAGCTAACACTATACGAACCAATTATAAGCAGTTAAAATGATTCTAAATAAGCAGAAACCAACACTATTCGACCCAACAAAAAGCTACAATCTATTCAAGACAGTGAACTCAAATAACCCTCCAAAACCAAACAAGTTCTATAACAAGCAGATAAAAATAAGTCACTAACAGATTATATTAAACTAATTTTTAACAAATAAATAAAAGAAATTCAAACCTATTGTAGAACCCTTTGAGAAGAAGAATGCAGCGCTGAGCTGTCTTATAGAACCGAAACAATCACCTTGGATTTACCGAATCATCAACAAACAAATTTCCTTCGTCTCGAACCATCCAACAAACAAATACAGTAACCTTTTATAATCTTCCCAGTAGGGGAAGATCTTATCACTTTTCTTTATATATTTTTTTTTCTTTTTTTTTTCTTTTTTTATATCATAATTATAACGATACAGTAACAATATATATAAAAAAGAACTAGTAACTGAAATTAAATTTGAGACAAGAATTAAAACGAAAATTAATCTTTCATTAATTTAAATCAAACTTACAATGCTGAAATTAAAATTACAAGATTAAAAACCCTAATCTATTTTTTTGAAAATTAAATAAATAAAGAAAAAGCTTGCATTACATGATAGAGGGGGGGGGGGGGGGGGGGTTATAGGGATCCCCCAAACCTTCTAGGTTATCTTGGTGACCACGGTGAGAGATCTTGGCCGCATATCTTCCTTCTCTTTCTTCTCTTTTGATCAAACGGTGGAGAAAATACCTTGAGTCTCGGATTGCCATGTTGTCCATCATGTTGTGCTTCTTGTTTTTGTTGATTGGTGAGGTGGAATGATATAAGTGGTTGATTAGTGTGTGGTAATTAGTCACAACCAATCAAAACAATTTAATTGGCCACGTGAGATGAGATGAAGGACCACCTTGAGTGGATGCTGCGAAAATTGGGGGGAATTATTTCTCTTGGTGTTAATTACCCATTTAGGTGAAAACCCCCAATTTTTAGTGGTAATTTTTTTGTGATTTTGATTTAGGGTTTGACTGGTTGCCTGCGTATTTTTTGGGGAGAGAGGTGAAGTGGGGAGGATGGTCATTGTTTGTAACGAAACAAATGATGGGGTGGGGGTAAATTTTTAGTATTTATTTGGGGTGGTGGAATAAGTGGACACGTGGGAGGAAGTAAACCAAGGGTTACGTGTGTGTGACAGTAAAAAGGTGAGGTGCAAAAGGGTTTGACTGGGATATCAATTCGTCCATTTCAATTTAAGCTATTTGGGCTTTGTGGCCCAAATACATATTACTCCTCCCGTTTATTTTCTTCATCATGGGCTTTTGACCCAAATACATATTACTCCTCCCGTTTTAAACAACATTGGGCCAAGTAATGGGCTTTATCTTCTCAAAGTAACCAAATTAATGGGCTTTTAGGCCCATTAATATAATGTGGGTCCCACGAAGGCCCATTAACCATTAAAATATTAAATCCTCTAAAAACGACTTATCATTTGGCTTCTCGATCTTTTCTTCAAAAATTAAGTCGATTTTGTCGGTTTCCGTGATCTTTGCACACTTTTGGAATTTTGATCTTGACTTTGACTCTTTCTTGACTTTTCTTCGACATTTGACCGTAAAATCCCGTGTTTTCTTTTCTCTTGATTATTTGTACCTATTTAAACACAAGATCACAAAACCACGCGTAATTCCGACATTTAAGATGTAAATCACATGATTAGGTCTTGATTGTACTTGATTTTAGTGGCAAAAGGATAAGTGTTTACACACTTATTAAATCCCCTACACTTGACCATTGCAATGACCCCATGCAATGCATAGTTATAAAGCATTAAGTTACATTTTTCTCATAATTAATCCATCTCGGCCTTTATTGCTATTATTACTACTACTACGACGGAAAGATAAAATCTTGAAAGGAAACAAAAGTTATAACAATTTTATTAACTTGGAAATTATTAGATGGAAGAAACTCGTAAAGAAATCGAAGACTTAGATTAGGGCTTTGGTGTCACGAATATTAATCACCCTCAAGTTTCACGTTCCCCAAACCAAGCTTAAAAACGAGATCATTGTTAATACAAGTTAGCACAACAAACACTTACTCATGTGGTTTAATTAATCACTTAGACCCCCTTATTCCTACGGTGTATCTCTTGTATTTTATTTTTGTCTTGAATGATCACGAGGATACATTTTTGACTTATTTCGATAATTTATTAAGGCCGAAAATAAAGTGGGACGATTTAATCAATAGTTAGCTAAAGGACAAAATCTTTTAAAACTGCTTCTCGAAACCTCAAAAAGTTCATATCTTGGCATAACTCGTTTCACGATTTGAGACCTTTCTCGGACCGATATTTGGCTTGTACTTCAAACTTCAAATCTTGAGAGACGATCTTGAAATTATGGTCTTCTCTTCATTTAGGTATACACCTTAATAAGGAGTGAAAGATGCTTCAAACGTTGACCATGACTTCTTCATTTATCCTCTTCTTTATTTAGGATTTTGATGTACAACGATCCGCCTCCTTTTCGGACTTGGATCTATTTATCCTCATACCTTGTTAGGGTCTTTTTGGATAGACTTCTCCATGATCTTTAGGGGAGTAATTGCTTCTCGTCGTGTGTCTTGATCCTTCATATTGATTTGGATTAATGATCTTCACATCATCTTAGGATCATTAGCAAAAAGTGAATCCTCATGCCTTGTGAGGGCCTTTTTGGACTCGGGTATCCTCATGCCTTGTTAGGGCCTTTTTGGATAAGCCAATCTTCGCGTCCCGTTTCAATAAGTTATGCCTTGGCTATGAACTCTAATTAATACCGAGCAACTTTTAAACGATCTTGTGCTAGAAGCTAAGTAACCTTTTAAATCGTACAACCTTATTTATTGCAATTATATTTATTAACAAGTGATGGGATAAAAAGCTCATAACTAACTCACATAAGTTAATGAAAGAATACCGAACTTATAATTAACTCTATCATCTCTCGTTCTCCACAATTTAAAATCTCAAGGAATGAGACTCGTGGATGCTTAGCCTAATAAACCAATTAAGGTCCATATGGTTAAGGATACTAGCTAGAGTAAACTTAGATAAGTAAACTCGGGTTGAGTCAAAATATTCATGACGGCCTAATATATCAAAGATATCTAAACTTATTAAAACCATTTTATTTATTTATTTTTTTGACTTTATTTTTGAAATGGAAATTATTATTATGTGATAATAAAAGGAAAGAAATTAAATAAAAATACTACTAGGCCAAAATAGATTAAAAATTTGAAAAACGTTGAAAATTTTTTAAAATTTTCCGGTTAAATAGGGTCAAATTCATGGAAAATGCCACTAAAATTCGATAGAAGTCCCCCTACACTTAATATAAACATTGTCCTCAATGTTTAAGCATGTGGGAGACTAAACTCCCCTACACTTAGGACATTGAGTCCGTTGGTTAAATCGAGCTAAGGAAAGGACAACTAAAGTGATTACATTTATTCGTTTTATTTATATACAAGTATGAATCACAATAGTTTTGATAGAACCGGGTACACGGGAGCACGGGATCACGGGTCGTGTCAAAAGTACCAAAAGTGGATCATCAAAGCACATGTCCCTGCACACATCACAACACTCAAACAACCAACTTGGCTCCCCCCTACACTTATTGGTGGACAAAGGATGAAGGTGAAAAAGGGTGGAGAGGATGGTAAAGGTAAAAATCTAACCTAGTTATACGATGCTTGATTTATTTATCACGAGTCTCTAGCTCGACTCGATTTCCCGAATTAATTCAAGGGAAATGTGGAGAGGGATGGAATCATCTCGTGAGAGATGTCCTCTCCATAGTACAACTTAACCCGTTGGCCATTCACCTTAAAGTTGGGCCCATTTGGTTGGGATAACTCAATGGTGCCTTAAGGGAAGACTTGGGCCACGATGAATGGACCGGCCCAACGGCTCTTAAGTTTACCCGAAAAGATTTTCAACCGAGAGTTAAATAGTAAAACTTGATCACCAACATGGAACTCTCGGTTTTTAATCTTGGAATCATGAATGAGCTTAGTTTTCTCCTTGTAGATTAATGAATTCTCATAAGCCTCATTCCTAAGTTCATTAAGTTCATTGAGTTGGATTTTCCTATGATCACCGGCTTTGTTTATGTCAAAATTAGCCCATTTCAAGGCCCAATAAGCCTTATGTTCCAACTCAATGGGGAGGTGGCATGCCTTTCCGTACACAAGGCGATAAGGGGTACAACCTATAGGTGTCTTATAAGCGGTACGGAAAGCCCACAAAGCATCATCTAATTTATCGGCCCATGAGGCAGGATGCTCTCCCACGGTTCGCTCTAAGATTCTCTTAAGACCACGGTTAGAAACCTCGGCTTGTCCATTAGTTTGAGGATGATACGCGGTGGAAAGTCGGTGATTGACACCATACTTAGCTATGACTCGTGCAAATTGATCATTGCAAAAATGAGTCCCGTGATCACTAATAATAGCACAAGGCACACCGAATCGAGCAAACAATTGTTTCAAGAAGTTAACAACCACCCTCGCATCGTTAGTAGGTAAAGCCTTTGCTTCAACCCATTTTGATACGTAGTCAACGGCTACGAGGATGTACTTGTTTCCCTTCGATGATGGAAACGACCCCATAAAGTCGATGCCCCATACGTCAAAGATTTCACATTCTTGGATGAAATTTTTAGGCATCTCATCTTTATGTGTGATCTTGCCTTGCCTTTGGCAAGCATCACAATGTTTAACCATTTCATGTGCATCATGATAAATGGAGGGCCAATAGAATCCGGAGTCGAACACTTTTTTAGCGGTGTAATTAGGACCAAAGTGACCACCGGTAGGTCCTTTATGGCAAGCTTCAAGGATTTGTAAAGCCGTCGGCCCATCAACACATCTACGAATGATTAAGTCCGCACATTGCTTGAAAATATAAGGGTCGTCCCAATAGTACGTTTTCACTTCCTTGAAGAATTTTTTCTTTTGTTGGGACGATAACCCTTCGATAAGAACACCACCCGCCAAATAGTTTGCAATGTCCGCAAACCATGGGGTATCATCAAGATTGGAGTTAATAGACATTAAGGTCTCAAGGGGGAAGGATTCATTTATCTCTTGATTTGGAGATTCCCCTTGATACGGATCCTCAAGTCTACTAAGGTGATCCGCGGCTAGGTTTTCCGCTCCTTTTTTATCACGAATTTCGATTTTAAATTCTTGTAGGAGCAAAACCCAACGAAGGAGTCTCGGTTTAGCATCTTGCTTGGTCAACAAGTATTTCAAGGCGGAATGGTCGGTGTAAACGATGGTGGTGGAAAGCACAAGATAGGGGCGGAATTTCTCAAAAGCATACACTACAGCTAAAAGCTCTTTTTCGGTAGTGGTATAATGCAATTGAGCCCCCGTCATTGTCTTACTAGCATAATGAATGGGTTGGAAATGTTTGTTAACTCGTTGACCTAAAACCGCTCCTACCGCGAAATCACTAGCATCGCACATGAGCTCGAAAGGTAACTCCCAATTTGGAGAGACTAAGACCGGTGCCTTAGTTAATTTACCTTTAAGAAGTTCGAAAGAGTCGAGACATTATTGAGAGAAGATGAAAGGAGCATCCTTTTCTAAGAGATGAGTCATTGGACGAGCTATTTTGGAGAAATCTTGGATGAAACGTCGATAAAATCCCGCATGGCCTAAAAACTTCTAACTCCTTTGACGGTGGTAGGCGGAGGTAACTTAGCAATGACGTCAACTTTAGCACGGTCGACTTCGATACCGGCTTTGGAAATTTTATGACCAAGGACGATGCCTTCTTTTACCATGAAATGGCATTTTTCCCAATTAAGAACGAGACGAGTGTCTTCACACCGTTGGAGCATACGTTCTAAATTAGCAAGGCAAGAAGAGAAAGAATCACCATAGACCGAGAAATCGTCCATAAAGACTTCCCTAGTTTCTTCAACCATGTCATGAAATATCGCCATCATACACCTTTGGAAAGTCCCGGGAGCATTTCATAAGCCGAAAGGCATTCTTTTGTAAGAAAATGTTCCATAGGGACAAGTGAATGTGGTTTTCTCTTGGTCTTTTGCATCGATAGGGATTTGAAAATATCCGGAAAAGCCATCTAAGAAACAATAGAAATCATTACCCGCTAAACGCTCGAGCATTTGATCCATAAAAGGAAGAGGGAAATGATCCTTACGAGTGGCATCATTGAGCTTACGATAGTCGATGCAAACTCGCCAACCCGTCACGAGTCGAGTAGGAATCAACTCGTTGTTTTCGTTGGGAACAACGGTGATTCCGCCTTTCTTAGGCACACAATGGACGAGACTAACCCATGGCGAATCCGAGATAGGGTAAATCATTCCGGCATCGAGAAGTTTGATAACTTCTTTCTTAATGACTTCATGAATTTTTGGATTAACCTGATGTAGTGTTTTTGTACCCTTTAGGAAAAGGATGACAAATAGTGGTAGTATTAAGTGTCGGTTTAGGAAAACCGAGCACTAATGACCCAAATGAAGTCCAAGTTCGTTTCCCAAGGAGGCAAGTGCATTGTGTATTGAATTGATATTGATTTGTGATTATATGATTGAGAAAGAAATGGGATTAGACGAAAAAGACGGTTACAAAGACGAATTAAACTACGACGAAAAAGGCGAACACGTAAAATCGTAAATAGTGCCAAAATTAAAATTTTAACCTAAAAATTCCTAAAAATTACTAAAAATCCTCAATAATATTCTAAGAGTTTACAAAAAATCCAAACTTGCTAAAACCTTTTAATTAATTCAATAATGACTTTTTAATGCTAATTAAAGCCCTAAAAATCACAATTAAATATTAAAAAGCCCTAAACAAGATCTAATAGTTTGTAAACCTCAAAAATATCCTAATTAAGCTAAAAACTATTTTTAAAAATTTTAAAACCAAATTAAACTATTTTTAAACACTTAAAAACTATTAAAATCTATTAAATCTTAAATTAATTCTAGAAATTAATTGAAAAGTCTAAAATATATTTGGAAAGTTACAAAACTCCTAATTAAGTGTCCTTAACCTAGGAAAATGTAAAAACTAAAAAAAATAAAACTTCAATTTTTAATAATAAAATAATAATAAAAAAATTCAAAAAAATTCAAAGTTTATGAATAAATTATAAAAAATTACCAAAAATCTAGAATAATGTAACTAAAACAAAAATGCAATCCAAATTTTCTGAAACCTATTTAATAGTTTTATATTAAATTTTAAAGTTAGCTAAAAACCATAAAATCCAATAAAATAAAAAATAAGTTAAATGGAAAACTTAAAAAGCTGTAAACCTCAAAAATATGATTAAAAACCTAAAAACTATTTTTTCAGATTTTTAATATCCTTTTACTATTTTTTAATGACTTTCTAAAATAAAAACTTAAAATAATCCTAATAAATTAATTAATAAAGGGAAAAATAAACTTTTTGCTCAGAAAAGTCAACAACCCTAATATAAACTTAAGAAAAATATTAAACAGGAAAAAGCTTAAGGAAATAAGCTAGAAACAACTTATTTAAAAGCTGTTAACCAAATAAGCTATAAAACAAACACTACTTAAGTATGTAATGAAATGAAGTCTAAACGTAAAAAACCATCCGGATCACTGGTTAACACGTTACTCCTCCAAACGGGAGGTCGCGTGTTCGAGCCCAGGCCAGGTGAGTTTTTTACAATCTTTTTCTTTTTTAAAAAAAAAAAAAAACTCAAATCTAGTAACCTTTTAAGTCACAAAAACACAAAAACAACTCAAGATTAAGCAAGATTAAGGCTACTAATGATCAAAACAAGTGCCCAGGTAGGCAAAGTTTCTGATGAACACACAAGTTTTCTTCACTTGTGCAGTTTTGACAAGAGGGCTTGTCTTTGGCTTGTTTGTGGTGATTGATTGGACAAGAAAGGCACCCTTATACTCTTTGGAGTATAAGGAGTCAAAATAAACTCAAAAAACAGGCAGGTTACAACACAAAATCAAGCACAAATTCACCAAGATATTACTGAAAAAGCTAAGCACATGTCTGAGAGTGTCTGCTGATATACTTGGCACCCAAGTGAGATTTAAGGGCCAATTGCTTGCACAAAAAGATCACCAAATAGAAGGTAAATGATTCACAATCCTGAAATAACCTAGAACCTAGCAATCTACACAAATTGGTGGATAAAATTTCAACAAAACAAGCAGTTTACTGATTAAGGCAATGTTTTCATTTATTTTATCATGCAATGTGTTCAAAACTTATTCAAACTGAGACCCAAGCCAGCATACAACTTAATAACCCCTAATGAGTGAGTATAACAGATTTAAGCACAAAATCAATCAAGGAAACTCAAATAACGTGTAAAGCCAAACACCCCTTTAAGTTTCTGAAATCAAATTTTCTAACCAAATCACATCAAATCTATACCAGACTGATTTTAATTCAAACTAGCATGCATAAAAACCTTAAACAAGTAATATTCAACAGCTTTTATCAAACATACAACCAACTTTCATACAAATCACATAAAGCACATAAATTTTAAAAAACTGAAAATTGAAAAGAGAAACAATGAGCTACCTTAAGGGTCCTACATCCAGGACCCTTAGTGGTTGAAAAACCACCTCCCTATAGGCTGGGGCCTATGCAGAACTTTGTTGAGATGCTGATGGAGTTTTACTTAACAAAAAGTGATGAAAAATGGTCCTTGTTTAGATCCTGCTAAGAAAGAAATCAAAGAGGCTTGTGTAAAGAGCTCAAGGCAGACCCCTAGCTTATGGAATAAGCTAGAAGTGGGCTTTTAGCTTATGGGTGACTGAAATAAGCAAGAAAAATGACCAACAAGTGGCTTATTCAAGCTTGGGTACCCACTACACCAGAACAAGCCATGGTGTCTTGGACATACCCAAACTCAAACACCATCAAAGTAACACACAAAATCACCATTTAATCAGGTTTTTAATGAAATTTAAGATCTGAAAAAAACTTGAAAAACAAACAGAAACTTGGAAACTTAAAAACTTTTGCTGAAAATTAAACCAAACTCAGACAATCATAACTAAAATCAACTGAAATGTAAAGGGAACTCAATCTTTCTCATCACCAAACTCAATACCATTTATATTCCTTAATAAACTGGATTTACAAGGCTTGTGAAAAAGGAGAAAAAATCAAGAACAGAAACAAGCTAAGTCCTATCATGCCTTTATATAGAGGCTTACAAGTGATTCTAGAACTGATAAGAAGCTAAAACCCTAACACTTGAACTTCCAGTAATGCCATTGGACGAATATTTGAATATGCCATTTTTTGAATTTGTCAAGAGCCCATGTGATGATCTTGGCAGTTTGTGAAGATACCAGTGATGAAAAAGAGATCTTGGACGTCCATTTAGCCTTTGGGAACATGAAATTCTTGTGGGTTGTTGATCCTGCTGTCAAGTTTTTGTTTGAGAGTGAATAGTGGGGCAGGGGAGGGTTGCACAAGCATGTGAGGTGATGGTGATAGGAGTTTAAGGGTGGTTTTAGGTTTAAGTGGTGTTTAATCAATGATCTGGAGCGAATTACCCAAAAACCCTTTGTTTTAATTGATGTTCATCCTAGAAGTATTTAGGGTTTAAGGGTGGGTTAAGAACAGGTTTAATCCAAATTGGGGGATTAATTTATTTGAATTAGTGTTTGGGTGGGAAAATTAAACGGGTTAATTAAATCAGTTTGAGTGAGTGGAGAGGTGACGTGGTGAAGGGGAGGTGTATGATTGGTTAATGGGTGTGAGTGGGTGATGTGGCAGTTTCTGAGTGGGTGGATGGAGTTTGGCTGTCTGGCAGGATTGACCCCTTATTTTTCATTCTTTGTTTAAGTTGTATAAAATGGATATCAACGCCTAAATAACACATGACAACTTTAGGGCAGTTGTCAATTTTGGCACAAATACTTCCAAACTTGAATCAAGGACTAAACATGCAATTTCTTCATATTTCAAGGGCTGTTCTTGACATGTCTTCATACTTCAAGGACTTTGACTTGTTTGTTGACTTCTTAGAGGACCATTATTGACAATTTAGTTTTGTTGAGGGACTAAATTTGCCAATTCTTCAAAGTTAAGGGTCCTTTTTGTAATTCTGACAAACTTTAGGGACCAAACTTGTAATTATGAAGATACAAGGGTATAAAGTGTCAATTCTTCAAACTTGGAGGACCAATCTTCATAATTCTTCAAATCTTCAAGGGTTTTCTTTGGAAAATTCTTCATTAGGGCTTGGTTCATCGTGCGGCTTTGTTTCTCGTGTTCGTTTTTACATGATTCTTGTGATCTTTTGTCATTTTCTCAATATCCGTACCTAAAATACACAAGAAACAAACACAAGCATATATTTGGGTATTTTGATGATATTTAATGCATTTTAAGCCCAACTTGGACGATGAGACTATGTATAAAAGCAGTCTCATCATAACCCTTCTTTGATTTTGGATTGCGGGTTTAAAGTCATCTTCCATGAGAATTTTATGAGTACAAAAATTAGGATCAATTCCGCGAATGTCGGAGATTTTCCAAGCAATTGCTTTCTTATGATTCTTAAGCACATCGATAAGTCGGGATTTTTCATCTTCTTTTAAGTCCTTAGCAATAATGACGGGCAACTTATTATCCTCCTCTAAGAAAACGTACTCTAGATGAGACGGCAAATCTTTAAGCTCTAAATCCGGCGGATTATCAATGGAAGGCTTAGTCAAAGTAGGATCATTGTTTGTAACTTCTTTAGGAGTAGGTGGAGAGATATTGTCCTCATTAAGAAGTCTCTCAATAGTACGAATGTCTTCATCCCAATTGGTGGGAGAATTATCATAGTTAATCTCGAGAGGACCTAAGCTAGCTTCAAACTCATCTAAGTCACTTTCTCCAAATGGAGTCAATGAAGGAGCAATAGAAGCTATGGTCTCAACATGAGGTAAAGGAGAAATCCCGCTCTTACAAGCCTCGTGAAAATGTTCTTCGCATGCTTCGTCGAGCACATCGATGAAATTCACGGATTCGGGCTCATCGGGAAGTTTGGAAAGTTTACCCATGTTAAAGACGATTTTGTCATCCCCGACCCTCGTGATAAGTTCACCCGCGGCTACATCGATTAATGTACGCCCGATTCTCAAGAAAGGTCGTCCCACAATTAAGGGAACACGAGGATCCATTTCATAGTCGACGACGACGAAATCGGCGGGAAAAGTGAATTTGTCGACTCCTACGAAAACATCCTCGGCTATCCCCACCGGATAAGCAACCGTACGGTTAGCTAATTCCAATGTCATACGAGTGGGGACTAGCTCGGGTAAAGATAATTGTTTCCACACGGACAATGGCATAAGACTGATACTCGCTCCGAGATCCGCCAAGGCCATACAATTCTCAACACCCGGAAAATTGCAAGGAATAAGGAATCGACCGGGATCTCCTAATTTAACTGGTAATTTTCTCAAAAGAGCCGCGGAACAATTCTCATTCAGTTGGGTATTGGCAATATCAAGCAACTTTTCCTTATCACTTAAAAGATCCTTAAACATCTTAGCGTACTTAGGCATGTGAGCGAGCGCCTCGGCAAAGGTGATATTAAAATTCAATTGTTTGAACATTTTTAGGAAGTTCGAAACTTGAATATCATCCTTATTCTTTAATTTCTCTTTCCGAAACCTTGAAGGATAAGGTATATTGGGTTGAGATGAAGGCTTTGGAGTGGATTGCTCACTCACATCCTTTGGAGGAGGAGGAGGAGTAGAAGTAGAAGGTGAAGGAACCGGTTTTGGAACCGAAGGTGGGGTATAAAATTTGGGTATCGGTGGAACATAAGGTGTAGACGAATGCATAACGGGAGGTATGTCACAAGTGGAAGAAGAAGGAGGTTGTGTCGAAGAAGAAGGAATCTCGGGTCCTTGGTTAGGTGAGGAAGGTTCTACGGTGGTCTTACCGTTCCTAGTAGTGATAGCATTAACATTAGCCCTAGGATTGGTCACGGTGTTCGAGGGAAGGGTACCTTGGGGACGAAAGGTTTGAATCATAGTCAAAAACTTCTTATCGGTCGATTCTTGCATCTCTCTCATCATTCGTTCATGGTCGGATAATTTTTGTAAAACCAAGTCCATTTGAGGATTATGCATGTTCATTTTATTATAACCTTGATTAGGAAAACCTTGGTTTTGATATTGATTAGAACCTTGATTAAATCCTTGATTTTGAAAACTTTGGTTATTATATCCTTGATTATTTAACCCTTGGTTTTGCCCTTGAAAATTCCCTTGATTTTGATTAAAACCCCGTTGATTAGTATTTCCTTGAAAATTACCCCGTTGAGGACCTTGGTTCCTATTTTGGGCGGGTGGGGGTGGTCTTTGTGGTGCTACAAAACCCGGGGGAGCCAAATAGTTATTAGACTTGTAAGACAAATGGTTAACATCAACTTCTTGTTGATCATTGTAAACCTTGTCACAATTATAGTACGAATGTGGTCCACCACAAGTCTCACACGTTCCACGTTTTTCTTTCACGACATGCACATGTGTAGTGAGGGCGTCGGTTTTTAGAGCGAGTGTCTCAACAAGCGAAGTAAGTTTATTAATTCGATCATTCACCTCAATATTACTCGTACTAGCACTTGCCATATTAGCCCTAACACTTTTGGTTTGCACTTTTGCTTTGTTCTCAATAATGGCCCAAGCCTCGTTCATGGTTTTCACAAGAATATTGCCCCCCGAGGCACTATTAAGTGAGTCTTGGTCGTTTAGAGTTAAACCATTATAAAACGTGTTGATTTGATGCACTTTAGTAAAACCGTGTTGTGGACATTTTCTCAAAAGATCTTTAAAACAATCCCAAGCCTCACTAAACGTTTCCCCATATTTTTGCTCAAAGTTGATTATTTCATTCCTTAAGGAAGTGGTCCGTGATGGTGGAAAAAAGTAGTTAATTAACTTGGTCTCTAAGTCGATCCATGTGGTAATACTTTGGGGTGGTTCCTTATCAAGCCAAATCCGGGCTTGTCCCTCGAGGGAAAAAGGAAAAAGTTGGAGGTGAGCGGCCTCTTGGGGCACCTATTGTATTTGACGGTATTAGCTAATTGGATGAAACGTTTGATATGAGTGTGTGGGTCATCATTAGTACGGCCTAAAAATGGTGTAGCGGAAACCATTTGAATAAAACCCGATTTAAGTTCGAAATGATTAGCTCCAATATTTGGCACCACAATCGCGTCATCGTTTCCTTCAACGTGAGATTGTAGAATCTCAATCATTGGTCGATTATCCGTTGCCATCATATTGTCGAAAGCTCGATTCTCGGGATCGGCTTTAATGACGGTCTTTTTGTTTTTCTTCTTCTTCTTTTTAGAAGAATTAGAAGTATTTGGTACACCAATCGGTATGTATGTATGCGCGCGAGTACGCATACAATTAAAACTTTGGAATGAGGTAGGTGACCTCGGTCGACTTTGAGTGGAAAAGGATTTTCCCTCTCGATGAGCAATAAGAAAAAGCTACAAAATATATACGTAAAATACTACTTGAGTTGGCAAACCAATAATCGGTCGTCCCTCTCAATATACGCACAAGCGAGCGGGGAAACGAGGTGGCATAAAGCACTTAAAAACCTTTTTCTTAGACGGCCTTTTATAGCGCGTCGCCTTATACCCACCTTATAGTTTGTATATGTCGAGTTCAAACGTCTTTTTGCCCTTTTTTCTCGTTATGGATTCGAATACAATAGTTAGGTGATGAAATCCCAACTAAGGCTTATTTGAAAAGTAGGTAATTTTATTGTGCTACATAATATATTATAGTAAAAGGAAAAATCTTTTTGTATTTTTTTAGAAAAATACATATTCACAAGAAAAATCGAAAGAAATCGAAATAAAAATTAACACTAATACGTAATTTTTTTGGTGTAATAATTTTAGGAAAAAGTATTACTTTTGATTTTTTTAATTTTTTTGTTGCAATTCTTAGGAAAGAAATTGCTTTTGTGATTTTTTAATTTTTTTTTGTAATTTTATGTTTTTTATTTTTTTGTATTTTTGATTTTGTTGTGAAAGAAACGTAACGTTCAAAGGATGAACGGATCCCAAAATCCAAACGTATTCACGAAAAAATCGTCAATCGTACGAGCGAAGCGGCAGCGACGCCAATTTGAAACTAGGATTTTTAGTCCTTTTAATTACAATTAAGTTCCTTTTTCCTCGATTCGACTCGAATTTGATTTCCGGTTTAACGTTTCAACTTAACTTGTTTTTGGTAAAATCTCTTTTTGGTATTTTTAAACTAACTTAAATCTATTTAATTAAATGAAAACTACTTAAATTAACTATTTAAACTATTAATTTGAAAATAAACTTAAACTAATTAAAAATTTAAACTAAATGTAACTAGTTAAAAATAAAAGTAAATATTCAAACTAATTTGAAAGTAAATTTGAAATAAAAATATTTGAACTAATTTAAATTTTAAAATAAAAGTAAATCTATTTTAGATAAAATGAAAACAAATTTAAAGTTTTAAAAGTAAATAAAAATATTTTTTTATCTTTTTATTTTTTATTATTTTTGTCTTTTTATTTTTATTTTTATAAAAAAACTGAATAAAAGAAAGTTTAAATAAATTTTTTAAATAAAATTAAATAACTCTAAATTGATTTAAACTAATATATATTAAAACTGCCACCTAAAATCACGCTATATTAATTTAATGCAAGGAAACAAAACACAAAAAGAGGTCCAGCTCAACTGGTTGGGACGAATGGTTGTGATACGAAGGGTCTGGGGTTCGAATCTCACCCCAGACAGATTTGCTTAATATTTTTAACTTTTATGCTGGACTTTGATATTTTGGACAGTATAAGCCTCAGACCAATTGGGTCTGAGGTTAGCAGTTAAACAATAAGCAAACAACCAACAAACAATAAGCCGAACACAAAATAACCAGGATCCAAATAAGCTAGTTACGCAATTCGAACACAAATAAGCTACACTGATAAGCAGAAACAAATAAGCTGATAAAAACTAAATAATCTAAATAGCAAAGACTAAATACCAATAAGCTGATACACAAAATAAGCAGAATCCCAATAACCCAGATAAGAAGTCTAAACTAATAAGCAACACCTAAACCACGAATAAGCCGAAGCCTAATAAGCTAATCAAAACACAATAAGCAGATCCAAACTAAGCATCCAAGACCAATAAGCAAACTAATCAGCCAAGACCAACAAGCATGATTAACCAAATAAGCTAACACTATACGAACCAATTATAAGCAGTTAAAATGATTCTAAATAAGGAGAAACCAACACTATTCGACCCAACAAAAAGCTACAATCTATTCAAGACAGTGAACTCAAATAACCCTCCAAAACCAAACAAATTCTATAACAAGCAGATAAAAATAAGTCACTAACAGATTATATTAAACTAATTTTTAACAAATAAATAAAAGAAATTCAAACCTATTGTAGAACCCTTTGAGAAGAAGAATGCAGCGCTGAGCTGTCTTATAGAACCGAAACAATCACCTTCGATTTACCGAATCATCAACTAAACAAATTTCCTTCGTCTCGAACCATCCAACAAACAAATACAGTAACCTTTTATAATCTTCCCAGTAGGGGAAGATCTTATCACTTTTCTTTATATATTTTTTTTTCTTTTTTTTTTATATCATAATTCTAACGATACAGTAACAATATATATAAAAAAGAAATAGTAACTGAAATTAAATTTGAGACAAGAATTAAAACGAAAATTAATCTTTCATTAATTTAAATCAAACTTACAATGCTGGAATTAAAATTACAAGATTAAAAACCCTAATCTATTTTTTTCTGAAAATTAAATAAATAAAGAAAAAGCTTGCATTACATGATAGAGGGGGGGGGGGGGGGGGGGGGGTTATAGGGAACCCCCGAACCTTCTAGGTTATCTTGGTGACCACGGTGAGAGATCTTGGCCGCATATCTTCCTTCTCTTTCTTCTCTTTTGATCAAACGGTGGAGAAAATACCTTGAGTCTCGGATTTCCATGCTGTCCATGATGTTGTGCTTCTTGTTTTTGTTGATTGGTGAGGTGGAATGATATAAGTGGTTGATTAGTGTGTGGTGATTAGTCACAATCAATTAAAACAATTGAATTGGCCACGTGAGATGAGATGAAGGACCACCTTGAGTGGATGCTGCGAAAATTGGGGGGAATTATTTCCCTTGGTGTTAATTACCCATTGAGGTGAAAACCCCCAATTTTTAGTGGTAATTTTTTTGTGATTTTGATTTAGGGTTTGACTGGTTTCCTGCGTATTTTTTGGGGAGAGAGGTGAAGTGGGGAGGATGGTCATTGTTTGTAACGAAACAAATGATGGGGTGGGGGTAAATTTTTAGTATTTATTTGGGGTGGTGGAATAAGTGGACACGTGGGAGGAAGTAAACCAAGGGTTGTGGTTCCCTATTGATCGTTAGACTCAATGGTTAAGAACCATTATATCTAGGTTGATCATCATTCATATGATAACATAGCGGAATAAGAACAATGATCATAACAAGGTGTTTAGGCACAAAGTACACGAATTAAAACAAATGGGTTGCTTATTATATTAATAACAAACAACCACTAGACGTGTATACATTGAATCCCACGTCTAGTGCGACACACACTTTAGGTTTACATTGTGAATGAATGATATATTAAACCTACGTCCTATGTTTTCTTTATATACTAGAAAACATAGCTTACAAAGAAAGCTAAAGTAATAAAAAGACTCCAACGGCTTGTTGTATTTAACTTTGGCAAAAGTAGTCCTTGTCTTCTTATTTTGTTGTGTTTTGACTTATCAACTCAATAATTCGACCCAACAATCTTCCCCTAGTTGATGATGTCAAAACACTCCTCTTAAGCATGAATCCTTTGTATGTAGTACATGATCTCCAAGAAACTTCCCCTTAAGTATAGCACATATTCTTCCCCTTTTTGACACATCAATAGGGAATATGTGAAAGTATGCAATCTTGTAGATTCTCCAAAAGTAGGCTCTGTGTAATGATCCTGAAGAAAAATAAATAAAGTATTCTTGATGTAGAAGTAAAATATCCCAACCTTGTGTTCCATGTCTTGTACTATCCACGTGACTAAGAACTTATATCAGACCAATTATAAGTAGACCTCGATCCCTTGTCAATATTCTCATCCTATGTGAGACACTGAGCACGATAATGTAACTCCTTCAAGTGTTTATGACAAGTCTTCGTCACCATCCATGTAAAGCACAAACAAGTTACCTTTAAAACCAGTGGCTGGAAGTCCACGGCTTTAAGATATGATAGAACACAAACTCGTGAAAATCTTCTTCAATCATCAAAACTTACCATAAGAATTCTTCCCCTTAAGTCAACACCTCTTCATGAAGAAACTTAATCTTCATATCATATGTAAAAGAGATAAGACGGATAACTCTTTTACAAGGCTACCCCGATTACATAATCAAATCCAATAAATTACCTCACGAATTGTTGCTAACTCGCATTAAAATCATTAATCCCTTTCAAAATATCCGAGCCATAAATATCAACTTGATATTCTGAATAAGACGGAGATTCCATGTACCTTTGTGTGTATAATCCTCCTTTTTGTGTGCTAAAAACGTACCAATTTTCTCAAACAGCAGCAATCAGTGTGTTACCCGAGATCTTTGTTTGTCCAATATCCTCCATGTGTATTGCCCGATATCAGACAACACGTATCAGCGTTTGAAGCACATATCTCGGACAACACTGTCAACTCCATCAGCGTTGACTTATTCCTGTCAGCGTCAAACTTCCTTCTGTCAGCGTCTGAATAACCTTTGTCAGCGTCTACTTCTGTCTCGTTCAAATAATAATCTGTGGCTCACATCACACATAAGTACGTGCCTTCTTTAATCATAAAAGGCCCCACTTCCCTACGTAAACCACAACATGTATAATTTGACCATATTATGAATCACGTTCATATATGACCAAATCACTAATGACCATGTGAACACAAATTCACATTCATGTGAACAGAATATTTGCCATGTATACGTCCAATAATACGTCCATGTATAAATCTCATTCTTTGAAGTAAACGTTCATGTGAACATATGACAAATCTCACTTGCATTCTTGATCTGACCAATAAAAACCTTCTAACCGTGTGAACACATGGTTAAGAACCAATCAGAATCTTTCAATCCGTATGAAAGCCAAACCGTGTGAACACAAGGACTTTTCTACCAATGAAAAGATCTTTACCGTGGACTAGCATGTAGTGGATTGTAGCACCATGTGAATGCAACAATAAGGATCTTTAAACTTCGTGTGAACTCAAAGTAGCACAACACATTCACGTCATGCTTGCACTCCTTTTGTCTTTGTGATCCCATGTAAACATTCGCTTTGTGATTATCATATGACTATAAGCACATGACTGCGTTTGATTTTACTTCCATAACAGCGCTCGTTCCATCATCATGAAAACAGCTTTTCTTTCTTTAAGGTTACCATGTCTGTATATAACGAGTAGATCTAGGGTTTTGTAAGAAAAACCCTAAAACAAGAATTCTGTATCAAACATCCATGATTACCAATCACATTAGGGTTCATCATTAGTTCAAGAACCAACTCACCAAGGCTAATGCAATTATTACACGCAGCAACGAACAATGATTCTAGGGTTTCTAAACAAAACCCTAAAAAACAATTATCACCACTGCAGCCATCTTCGTCTCCCAATAACTTCTTCTTGAAAGCTCAAATGGAAGATCGCTCCGGTGAGATCCTAGACACAAGTGCCAAGAACCTACAGTTCAAAAATCACGAAGATCCAACGGTTAACGAAGGAGAGATCGTGTTTTGAACATGGCTGTCCACAGAAAACTGCATATACCCTGCTGCTGACTTTGACGCTTAATAACTTTTGCCTGGGGATAAAACTCGACAATCCCTCCGGTGGATGTTTAGATCTATGTATGTAGAACACACATATAAAATTTCGTGACGATCCAACGGTTCAATCAAAAGTTATGACCTTCTGAATACTGCTGCGCACACAAAAACGTCCAGAAAAACTCCATACGAATTTTTCTTCTTCACCATACACGAACACCTCGTCGGACCTAGATATCATGAGCCTTAGGCTCTGATACCAATTGTGGTTCCCTATAATTGTTCGACTCAATGGTTATGAACCATTATATCTAGGATGATCATCATTCATATGATAACATAGCGGAAAAGAACAATGATCATGACAAGGTGTTTAGGCACAAAGAACACATGAATTAAAACAAATGGGTTGCTTATTATATTAATAACAAACAACCACTAGACGTGTATACATTGAATCCCACGTCTAGTGCGACACACACTTTAGGTTTACATTGTGAATGAATGATATATTAAACCTACGTCCTATGTTTTCTTTATATACTAGAAACCATAGCTTACAAAGAAAGCTAAAGTAATAAAAAGACTCCAACGGCTTGTTGTATTTAACTTTGGCAAAAGTAGTCCTTGTCTTCTTATTTTGTTGTGTTTTGACTTATCAACTCAATAATTCGACCCAACAAGGGTTACGTGTGTGTGACAGTAAAAAGGTGAGGTGCAAAAGGGTTTGACTGGGATATCAATTCGTCCATTTCAATTTAAGCTATTTGGGCTTTGTGGCCCAAATACATATTACTCCTCCCGTTTATTTTCTTCATCATGGGCTTTTGACCCAAATACATATTACTCCTCCCGTTTATTTTCTTCCCCGGCAGCGGCGCCAATTTGAAACTAGGATTTTTAGTCCTTTTAATTACAATTAAGTTCGCTTTTTATTCGATTCGACTCGAATTTGATTTTCGGTTTAACGTTTCAACTTAACTTGTTTTTGGTAAAATATCTTTTTGGTATTTTTAAACTAACTTAAATCTATTTAATTAAATGAAAACTACTTAAATTAACTATTTAAACTATTAATTTGAAAATAAACTTTAACTAATTAAAAATTTAAACTAAATGTAACTAATTAAAAATAAAAGTAAATATTTAAACTAATTTGAAAGTAAATTTGAAATAAAAATATTTGAACTAATTTAAAATTAAAAATAAAAGTAAATCTATTTTAGATAAAATGAAAACAAATTTAAAGTTATAAAAGTAAATAAAAATATTTTTTTATCTTTTTATTTTTTATTATTTTTGTCTTTTTATTTTTATTTTTATAAAAAAACTGAATAAAAGAAAGTTTAAATAAATTTTTTAAATAAAATTAAATAACTCTAAATTGATTTAAACTAATATATATTAAAACTGCCACCCTAAAATCACGCTATATTAATTTAATGCAAGGAAACAAAACACAAAAAGAGGTCCAGCTCAACTGGTTGGGACGAATGGTTGTGATACGAAGGGTCTGGGGTTCGAATCTCACCCCAGACAGATTTGCTTAATATTTTTAACTTTTATGCTGGACTTTGATATTTTGGACAGTATAAGCCTCAGACCAATTGGGTCTGTGGTTAGCAGTTAAACAATAAGCAAACAACCAACAAACAATAAGCTGAACACAAAATAAGCAGGATCCAAATAAGCCAGTTACGCAATTCGAACACAAATAAGCTACACTGATAAGCAGAAACAAATAAGCTGATAAAAACTAAATAATCTAAATAGCAAAGACTAAATACCAATAAGCTGATACACAAAATAAGCAGAATCCCAATAAGCCAAATAAGAAGTCTAAACTAATAAGCAACACCTAAACCATAAATAAGCCGAAGTCTAATAAGCTAATCAAAACAAAATAAGCAGATCCAAACTAAGCATCCAAGACCAATAAGCAAACTAAGCAGCCAAGACCAACAAGCATGATTAACCAAATAAGCTAACACTATACGAACCAATTATAAGCAGTTAAAATGATTCTAAATAAGCAGAAACCAACACTATTCGACCCAACAAAAAGCTACAATCTATTCAAGACAGTGAACTCAAATAACCCTCCAAAACCAAACAAGTTCTATAACAAGCAGATAAAAATAAGTCACTAACAGATTATATTAAACTAATTTTTAACAAATAAATAAAAGAAATTCAAACCTATTGTAGAACCCTTTGAGAAGAAGAATGCAGCGCTGAGCTGTCTTATAGAACCGAAACAATCACCTTCGATTTACCGAATCATCAACAAACAAATTGCCTTCGTCTCTGATACAATGATTTTCAATGGGTTCTAATTAAAGTTCTCGATATCCTCTCGAATTGATCTAGGTCTTAAGTGGAATGATTGTTCTTGGTTACTAAATAAAGGGGTTGGGTTTTCTAATCTAATAAAAAGTGGAAATGAAAGTTTAAGTCAAACACAATTACTTTAATTATAATTAACTAAGACTTGGTTTAAAATTTAAAGTTCAAATTAAAATTAAAGTTAAAATGTAAATTGTGAAATATGAGTAGAGAAATAGTAAAACAACAATAGTAAAACAGTAACTTTAAAATACCCAAAAATAACTGATTCAGAACTTTAAACCTTGATTCGGAACTATCTGATTCGGAAAGTACTATTCACTCATCCGGAACTTGCTCATTCGGAACCTTCCGAATGAAGGTTGCTGATTCGGAAGTTTTTGAAACTTCCGAATGAAGGACTGGTTCGGAACTCTATGACTGATCCGGAATCTTCCGGATGAATAGGTTGATTCGGAACTTCTGATTCGGAAATAACTGATGCGGAACTTTCAGCTTGATTCGGAACTCAATGATGCGGAAGTAACTGATCCGGAACTTAGTGCTTGGTTCGGAAGCTTCCGAATGAAGCTTTCATTCGGAACTTTTTGTCTTGATTCGGAAGTCTGGAAACCCAGTTACAGTAGCAGTAACGAAGAACACGAAACACAGGTTTTAATCAAAATCAAATCAAATACTTAAAAAGGTTTTACCAATTTAAACACAAATCACTTAGACGCCATAAGTAACAAATCCCACTAATAAAAACACAAATCCAAACAACTTTTGAAGATCAAATCAAGAAAAATAAAAACTTAAGAACTTGAAGATAAAGATGAAGATGAACAAGATTAAATGGAAAGATTAAACAAAAGCTTTGTATTGAATGATTAATGTTTTGACAAGATAAAACAAAGATTAAAACAATAAGATTGGAATAACAAAGATTAAAATCATCAATCACCCTAGTGGTGATTGTGATGGAACGATCAAGAAAAGAGAAAAAAGGGGAGGAGAAAAACTCCAGACTACTCTTCTAAATGTGTGTGGGATGGCCTATTTATAGGTGTTTCCTATGGTTGGTGAGTGGGCTTTCTCTCGTTCTTCGTGTCTTTTCGTCTTTTCAGAAAAGTTTCCGTTTTCGATTCTGATTCGGGATTTGTCGTCGATTAAATTCAACTCGTCTTTTAATTTCTTCGTTTAAAGGACTTGAGTTTCTTCGACTTATAAAAATCTTCCATCTTTGGTCCTTTTCTTCGATAAATCTTCGAATAGGCCCAGTGACTTCAAATCTTTTGCATCTCTTGGACAATAGACTTTAACTTGAGTCTTTTTCTTCAGTAAAACCCGTGCAATCCCATGTTTTCTTCAATATTCATCCGGTTGTCTCTGAAAACACAATAAACACAAAAACCACGCATAATTCCAAACAAATGATATTAAATACGTGTTTTGGTCTCGTTTTAGCCCGAATTAAGTGGTAAAAGGATGGGTGTTTACACACCTATCAAATCCCCTACACTTAACCATTGCCATGCCCTCATGCAATGCTTAGTGATAAAGCAAGCTTACACTTTTCTCATAATTAATCAACCTTGGCCTTATTTAAAATTCTACTAAAAAAAAATTAAAGAAATAAAACTTCAAAGGTAACAAAGGGATAGAAAACCATTTTCACTTGAAAATAGCTACATGGAAATAACTTGTAGAGAAACCGATGACTTACATTAGGGCTTTGGTGCTGCGAAGATTTATCACCCTCAAGTTTCACGTTCCCCAAACTAAGTTTAAAAACGAGATCATTGTTATTATAAGTTAGTAATTCAAACACTTACACACATGGCTTAATTAAATGCTTAAACTCCCTTATTCCTAGGTGTTTCTCTTATATTTTATTTTTGTCTTAGAATGATCATGAAGATGCATTTTTGGACTTATTTCGATAGTTTATTAGGGCTGAAAGCAAAGTAGGACGATTTGATCAATAGTTAGCTAAAGGACAAAATCTCTTAAAACTGCTTCTCGGGATATCAAAAAGTTCATATCTTGGCATAACTTGGTTCACGATTTGAGACCTTTCTCGGGCCGATATTTGGCATGTACTTCATACTTCATATCTTCGAGAGACGTTCTTGAGATAATGGTCTTCTCATCATAATAGAGTTTCTTCGCTTGGAGACTTTTGAGGGGTACTCCAACTTTGTTGACCACGACTTCATGATTATTTCTTCAATCTCTAATTAGGATTTTGAGATACAACGATCCGCCTCCTTTTCGGACTTGGATCTATTTATCCTCATACCTTGTTAGGGTCTTTTCGGATAGACTTCTCCATGATCTTTATGGGAGTTGATTGCTTTTCGTCGTGAGTCTTGATCCTTCATATTGACTTTAGGAATAATGCTTTTCACATCACTTTGGATCTTCAGCAATAAAATTGAATCCTCATGCCTTGTTAGGGCCTTTTCGGACTCGCCAATCTTCGCGCCCCGCCTCATAAGTTATGCCTTGGCTATGAACTCTTATCATTACCGAGCAACTTTTAAACGATCTTGGGCTAGAAGCTAAGTAACTTTTCAAATCGTACGACCTTACTTATTGCAGATAAATTATTAGCAAGTGATGGGAGAATAGGCAAATAATTACACCAAGTGGGCTTGCGCAAGAATACCGACTTATAATTTACTCTATCATTTCTCGTCCTCCACAATTTAAAATCTCAAGTAATGAGACTCGTGGACACTTAGCCTAATAGACCAATTAAGGTCTATATGGTTAAGGATACTAGCTAGAATAAACTTGGATAAGTCCATTCGGGTTGAGTCAAAATAAACTCAACGGGCCTAATATGTCAAAGACTTCTAAACTAGCTACACCACTTTATTAATATTTTTGACTTTATTGTGGGATATATACATATGAAAGCAACGATAAAAATTTAAAAATTACGACTAAATGGCCAAAGTTAATAAAAAATTTGAAAAATGTTGAAAAATATGATTTTCCGGTTAATTGAAGGCATTTTCATGGAAAAGTCCACTTAAAACTTCGATAGAAGTCCCCCCTACACTTAAGATAAACATTGTCCTCAATGTTTAAGCATGCGGGAAGAGGTTCCCCTACACTTATGACATTGTGCACGTTGGTTAACTCAAGTTAAGGAAGAGACGACTAACGTGATCAATTTCAAATGTGAGTATGAAGAAAATTGAATCACGATAGTTGAGAGATAGAACCGGATTTCGGATAAACACGGGCGCACGGTTATTCGAAGATTCCAAGAGTGCACTTATCCCTGTAATCACATCACCACACAAAGGCAAACACATATAGAAGTCCCCCCTACACTTAGGGGATTAAAACATACAAGGATAGATACTCGGGCTGCCTCCCGAGGAGCGCTTGTTTTTGATAACCGAGTCACGA
The DNA here is from genome assembly GCA_025667525.1 of Glebionis coronaria. NCBI lineage: Eukaryota > Viridiplantae > Streptophyta > Magnoliopsida > Asterales > Asteraceae > Glebionis > Glebionis coronaria. Next base: position 42,140,099 of record CM046878.1, read on the forward strand.
GCCTGACTCGACCCAAAATTAGTTCATGGGGAACGTGGTGAGGGATGGAATCACCTCCTTAGAGGTGTCCTCGCCAAAGTACAACTTCACTCGTTGGCCATTCACCTTAAAATTTGGTCCATCAGGTTGAGCGAGCTCGAGAGTACCATATGGAAAAATTTGGGCAATGGTGAATGGGCCGGACCAACGAGATTTGAGCTTTCCCGAAAAGATTTTCAACCGAGAGTTAAAAAGTAAGACTTTGTCTCCAATATGGAACTCTCGGTTTTTGATCTTGGAGTCGTGAATGAGCTTAGTTCTTTCCTTATAGATCAAAGAATTTTCATAAGCCTCATTACGGAGTTCATTCAGCTCATTGAGTTGGATCTTGCGTAGGTCACCGGCTTTGTTTATATCAAAATTAGCCCACTTCAAGGCCCAATAAGCCTTGTGCTCCAACTCAATGGGGAGGTGGCACGCTTTCCCGTACACAAGACGATAAGGCGTACAGTCGATCGGGGTCTTGTAAGCAGTACGGAAAGCCCACAAAGCATCATCCAATTTATCAGCCCATGAGGCACGATGCTCTCCCACAGTTCTTTCAAGAATTCGCTTCAGCCCTCGGTTGGATATTTCAGCCTGGCCATTAGTTTGTGGGTGGTAGGCTGTAGAAAGACGATGGGTTACACCGTACTTAGCCATGACTCGAGCAAATTGGTCATTGCAGAAATGAGTCCCACGATCACTAATAATGGCGCGAGGCACACCGAATCTAGCGAAAAGAGCTTTCAAAAAGTTACAAACCACCCTTGCGTCATTAGTAGGCAAAGCTTTGGCTTCAACCCACTTTGAAACGTAGTCAACGGCTACAAGGATGTATTTGTTTCCTTTAGATGAAGGGAATGGCCCCATAAAGTCGATACCCCAAACATCAAAAATTTCACATTCTTGAATGAAATTCTGAGGCATCTCGTCTTTATGTGTGATTTTGCCTTGCTTTTGGCAAACATCACATCGCTTAACCATATCGTGAGCGTCACGGTATATGGAGGGCCAATAAAATCCCGAATCAAACACTTTTTTAGCGGTGTAATTGGGACCAAAGTGACCACCGGTGGGTCCTTTGTGGCAAGCATCAAGGATATCCGACGCTGCCGGTCCATCAACACATCGGCGAATTATCAGATCAGCACATTGTTTGAATAGGTAAGGGTCGTCCCAAAAGTAAGTCTTGATGTCGGTAAAGAACTTCTTCTTTTGCTGGGACGTCAACCCTTCCTTGAGAATTCCACCCGCCAAGTAGTTTGCAAAATCCGCAAACCACGGGGTTTCATTCGGCTTCGAGTTTATAGACATTAAGGTCTCCAAGGGAAAAGAATCATTGATTTCTTTGGTCGGATGATCCCCTTGGTAAGGATCCTCAAGTCTACTAAGATGGTCCGCGGCTAGGTTTTCTGCTCCTTTTTTATCGCGGATGTCGATTTTAAATTCCTGGAGCAGCAAAACCCGGCGAAGAAGTCTTGGTTTGGAATCTTGCTTTGTCAACAAGTACTTCAAGGCGGAATGATCGGTGTACACAATGGTGGTGGAAAGGACAAGATAGGGGCGGAATTTTTCAAAAGCATAGACAACAGCTAAAAGCTCTTTTTCGGTTGTCGTATAATGCAATTGTGCCCCAGTCATTGTCTTGCTAGCGTAATAGATCGGTTGGAAGTGTTTGTTCACTCTTTGTCCAAGAACCGCTCCAATAGCAAAATCACTAGCATCGCACATCAACTCAAAAGGAAGCTCCCAATTAGGGGTAACCAAGACGGGTGCCTTATTTAGCTTATCCTTAAGCGAGTTGAAGGCTTCAAGGCACTCTTTGGAGAAGATAAAAGGAGTATCTTTTTCCAAGAGGTGGGTCATCGGGCGAGCAATTTGAGAAAAATCTTTGATGAATCGACGATAGAAGCCCGCATGACCCAAGAAACTTCTCACACCCTTCACAGTGGAAGCTGGAGGCAATTTTGCTATAACATCAACTTTAGCACGGTCTACTTCAAGACCGGCTTTCGAAATCTTATGTCCAAGCACGATGCCTTCTTTTACCATAAAATGGCATTTTTCCCAATTTAGAACAAGGCGAGTGTCTTCGCACCGCTTTAGCATACGTTCTAAATTGGCAAGGCAAGCAGAGAAGGAATCCCCGAAGACTGAGAAATCATCCATGAAGACTTCCATGGTTTGTTCAACCATGTCATGGAAGATAGCTAACATACACCTTTGGAAAGTCCCGGGCGCATTACATAAGCCAAAAGGCATTCTTTTGTAAGCGAAAGTGCCGTAGGGACAAGTGAATGTAGTCTTCTCTTGATCTTGGGGATCGATGGGTATTTGGAAATAACCCGAGAAACCATCAAGAAAGCAGTAATATTCATTACCGGCTAATCGTTCAAGCATTTGGTCCATGAAAGGTAGAGGGAAATGATCCTTTCTCGTGGCATCATTGAGTTTGCGGTAGTCTATACAAACTCTCCACCTAGTAACGAGACGAGTGGGAATCAACTCGTTGTGTTCATTGGGAACAACGGTTATTCCGCCCTTCTTAGGCACACAATGGATTGGACTAACCCATGGGGAATCCGAAATAGGGTAAATCATACCCGCATCAAGAAGTTTGATAACCTCTGTTTTGATGACTTCATGGATTTTTGGATTCACCCTTCGTTGGCTTTGAATAGTGGGCTTATAGTCGTCCTCCATGAGAATTTTGTGTGTGCAGAAGTGAGGATCAATTCCATGAATATCCGAGATTTTCCACGCAATAGCCTTCTTGTGAGCTTTCAACACAGCAACGAGGCGAGTCTTCTCTTCATCTTTCAAAGCCGTTGCAATAATGACGGGCGACTTCTTGTTGTCGTCAAGGAACACGTACTCGAGATGTGGCGGCAACTCCTTTAGTTCCAAATCCGGAGGATTTTCGACGGGAGGCGTTTTCAAAGTCGGAGTATCGATAGCAATGACCGTGGGAGATGGAGGCGAAGGATTGTCTTCGGTGAGAAGATTGTCAAAGAAACTCATATCTTCATCCCCCTCGGTGGGAGAATCATTAGTAGCTAAATTCGCATCTCCCATGGCATCTTCAAGATTGTTCCAGAATAAATCACTATCTCCAAACAGAGACAACGAGGAATCAATGAAGGACACGGTCTCAACAGTGGGAAGAGAGGTAGGAATACTTTTGCAAGCATCATTAAAGTGTTCTTCACAAGCCTCATCAAGAACGTCAATACAATTAACGCTCTCATATGAATAAGGCTGTTTAGACAACTTTCCCATGTTGAAGACGACTTTGTCGTCACCCACTCTCATGATAAGCTCACCGGCTTCAACATCAATGAGAGTGCGACCGGTCCTCAAGAATGGACGACCAACAATAAGTGGCACACGGGGGTCCATCTCGTAGTCGACGACAACAAAATCAGCAGGGAAGGTGAATTTGTCGACTCCTACAATAACATCTTCGGCTATCCCCACTGGATAAGCAACCGTACGGTTGGCCAATTCCAAAGTCATCTTGGTGGGGACTAGCTCTGGGAGAGATAATTGCTTCCAAACACTTAGAGGCATGAGATTGATACTGGCACCTAGATCGGCTAGGGCCATGCAATTCTCTACTCCCGGGAAATTGCAAGGGATAAGAAAACGACCCGGATCACCAAGCTTGATTGGCAATTTCCTTAAGAGCACTGCAGAGCAGTTCTCATTAAGTTGGGTGTTGGCAATGTCGAGGAGCTTTTCCTTGTCGCTCAGAAGGTCTTTAAACATTTTGGCGTATTTGGGCATGTGAGCGAGAGCCTCAGCGAAGGAGATATTGAAATTCAGTTGTTTAAACATTTTAAGAAAGTTAGAAACCTGAATATCATCCTTGCTCTTTTGCTTCTCTTTCCTCAACCTAGAAGGATAAGGTATATTGGAAGAAGAGGAAGGCTTTGGGAGTATAGGATCACTCATAACCACGGGTGGAGGAGGGGTAGAATGAAGAGGTGGAGAAATTGGGGAAGGAGAAGGAGGAGGAATAGGAGCAGGCGACTCGTTCTCCTTAGTCACAACCACCGGTGGAGGTATAGGAAGCTCGGGTTCCTTGGTACCTTTACCACTTCGAGTAGTGATTGCTTTCATCTCCCCTCTTGGGTTCGCAACGGTGTTACTCGGAAGAGTACCCGAAGAAGAGGGTTGACTACTTTGGAAAAAACTAGCCATCATGTTCCTCAGATCATTAGTCTGGCTATCCAACGTGTTTCTCATGTCAGCTCTCAAATCATTTCCTTGCTTGACCAAATCTGCCTTCAAGTTGCGCACTTCTTCTTGGAGATTTCCCACTATCACATCATTGGTCCTCATATAGGTGGCGACTTCTTGGTGTAATGCGGTGGTGGCTTGGTTGGGAGGAGCATTGTATGCAGGTGGTTGGTAAGCAGGTTGTTGGTAGACTTGATTGTTACGTTGAGGTGGTTGTTGCTGCTTGTGAGGTGGGGTGTATGGTAGTCGAGGTTGTTGTTGTGGTTGAGAAGGGCGGTTAAGGTTTTGTTGTTGGTTTGTGTTGGTTGGAGGAAAGCCAGGTGGTGAAAGATAGTTGTTGCTGCGGTAGCTAAGCAAGTTACGGTCACCTTGAAGTTTAGCTTGATAAGCAGGTTGTTGGTAGGTGCCATATGCCGCATTCACATTCTCAGCAGGGTAATCTTGGGTGGCGGTACAAGTTGTGTAAGAGTGGGGACCACCGCATATCTCACAAGGTTGGCTGACAGCATTTACTTGTGCATTTTTGGCGTTGTTGCTGTTGTTGTTGCTGACGGTGTGGGTGACAAGCGATTCAAGAAGCGTAGTGATTTTGTCTAATCGCTTGTCGCTGTCATTAGTGCTAGCACTAGCAACATTGGTCCTAACGCTCTTGGTTTGCACACGAGACTTGTTCTCAATGATATCCCAAGCAGCATTGGAAGTCTTAGCCAATAAATTACCCCCCGAGGCACTATTCAGTGAATCTTGGTCATTCATGCTTAAACCATTGTAAAAAGTATTGATTTGATGTACTTTGGTAAAACCATGTTGTGGGCATTTTCTTAAAAGATCTTTGAAACGATCCCAAGATTCACTGAATGACTCATCGTACTTTTGTTCAAAGTTTATAATCTCATTCCGCAAAGCGGTAGTACGAGAGGGTGGAAAAAAGTAGTTGATAAACTTTGTTTCCAAATCCGTCCACGAGAGAATACTCTGTGGCGGTTCCTTAGCAAGCCAATGCCGGGCTTGTCCCTCTAGAGAAAAGGGAAAAAGTTGTAACCTTATTACTTCTTGTGAAACTCCATTGAACTTGACCGTGTTGGTGAGTTGTAAAAACCTCTTGATGTGGTCGTGTGGGTCATCAATGGTGCGTCCCAAGAACGGTTGAGCGGATACCATCTGGATAAAGCCTGACTTTAGCTCGAAATTGTTGGCGGCAATTGGTGGTATAACAATTGGATCTGTATTGCCATCGACATGAGCTTGCAGCAATTCAATCATTGGGCGATTATCCGGAAGGTGCTCATTGTTGTTGTTATTGTTCATGTTGTTGAAAGGCGGATTGTTGTTGTTATTATTGTTGTTCGGAGGTGGTATGTTATTGTTGTTTTGTACACCAGCCATGTCTAAGTTATCGAGAGGCTCGGGCTCTTGATAAGACGTGGATCGAGTGCGCATACACCTGTAAAAGAACGAACAAAGAAAAACAAAGCAAAAATATTTTTGGTTTTTATTGTTTTTTACTTTTTAGGATTTTTGAAAATTTTATATTTTTTAGTTGTTTTTGAAAATTTTTGAAAAAGTAACGTTCACGGGGAACGGATCCCAAAATCCAAGTTCTCACAAAAAACTTTTGATCTTAACGAGAAGAGCCGGCAGCGGCGCCATTTGATACAATGATTTTCAATGGGTTCTAATTAAAGTTCTCGATATCCTCTCGAATTGATCTAGGTCTTAAGTGGAATGATTGTTCTTGGTTACTAAATAAAGGGGTTGGGTTTTCTAATCTAATAAAAAGTGGAAATGAAAGTTTAAGTCAAACACAATTACTTTAATTATAATTAACTAAGACTTGGTTTAAAATTTAAAGTTCAAATTAAAATTAAAGTTAAAATGTAAATTGTGAAATATGAGTAGAGAAATAGTAAAACAACAATAGTAAAACAGTAACTTTAAAATACCCAAAAATAACTGATTCAGAACTTTAAACCTTGATTCGGAACTATCTGATTCAGAAAGTACTATTCACTCATCCGGAACTTGCTCATTCGGAACCTTCCGAATGAAGGTTGTTGATTCGGAAGTTTTTGAAACTTCCGAATGAAGGACTGGTTCGGAACTCTATGACTGATCCGGAATCTTCCGGATGAATAGGTTGATTCGGAACTTCTGATTCGGAAATAACTGATGCGGAACTTTCAGCTTGATTCGGAACTCAATGATGCGGAAGTAACTGATCCGGAACTTAGTGCTTGGTTCGGAAGCTTCCGAATGAAGCTTTCATTCGGAACTTTTTGTCTTGATTCGGAAGTCTGGAAACCCAGTTACAGTAGCAGTAACGAAGAACACGGAACGCAGGTTTTAATGAAAATCAAATCAAATACTTAAAAAGGTTTTACCAATTTAAACACAAATCACTTAGACGCCATAAGTAACAAATCCCACTAATAAAAACACAAATCCAAACAACTTTTGAAGATCAAATCAAGAAAAATAAAAACTTAAGAACTTGAAGATAAAGATGAAGATGAACAAGATTAAATGGAAAGATTAAACAAAAGCTTTGTATTGAATGATTAATGTTTTGACAAGATAAAACAAAGATTAAAACAATAAGATTGGAATAACAAAGATTAAAATCATCAATCACCCTAGTGGTGATTGTGATGGAACGATCAAGAAAAGAGAAAAAAGGGGAGGAGAAAAACTCCAGACTACTCTTCTAAATGTGTGTGGGATGGCCTATTTATAGGTGTTTCCTTTGGTTGGTGAGTGGGCTTTCTCCCGTTCTTCGTGTCTTTTCGTCTTTTCAGAAAAGTTTCCGTTTTCGATTCTGATTCGGGATTTGTCGTCGATTAAATTCAACTCGTCTTTTAATTTCTTCGTTTAAAGGACTTGAGTTTCTTCGACTTATAAAAATCTTCCATCTTTGGTCCTTTTCTTCGATAAATCTTCGAATAGGCCCAGTGACTTCAAATCTTTTGCATCTCTTGGACAATAGACTTTAACTTGAGTCTTTTTCTTCAGTAAAACCCGTGCAATCCCATGTTTTCTTCAATATTCATCCGGTTGTCTCTGAAAACACAATAAACACAAAAACCACGCATAATTCCAATCAAATGATATTAAATACGTGTTTTGGTCTCGTTTTAGCCCGAATTAAGTGGTAAAAGGATGGGTGTTTACACACCTATCAGTCTCGAACCATCCAACAAACAAATACAGTAACCTTTTATAATCTTCCCAGTAGGGGAAGATCTTATCACTTTTCTTTATATATATATATATATTTTTTTTATATCATAATTCTAACGATACAGTAACAATATATATAAAAAAGAAATAGTAACTGAAATTAAATTTGAGACAAGAATTAAAACGAAAATTAATCTTTCATTAATTTAAATCAAACTTACAATGCTGGAATTAAAATTACAAGATTAAAAACCCTAATCTATTTTTTTCTGAAAATTAAAGAAATAAAGAAAAAGCTTGCATTACATGATAGAGGGGGGGGGGGGGGGTTAGGGAACCCCCGAACCTTCTAGGTTATCTTGGTGACCACGGTGAGAGATCTTGGCCGCATATCTTCCTTCTCTTTCTTCTCTTTTGATCAAATGGTGGAGAAAATACCTTGAGTCTCGGATTGCCATGCTGTCCATGATGTTGTGCTTCTTGTTTTTGTTGATTGGTGAGGTGGAATGATATAAGTGGTTGATTAGTGTGTGGTGATTAGTCACAACCAATCAAAACAATTGAATTGGCCACGTGAGATGAGATGAAGGACCACCTTGAGTGGATGCTGCGAAAATTGGGGGGAATTATTTCCCTTGGTGTTAATTACCCATTGAGGTGAAAACCCCCAATTTTTAGTGGTAATTTTTTGTGATTTTGATTTAGGGTTTGACTGGTTGCCTGCGTATTTTTTGGGGAGAGAGGTGAAGTGGGGAGGATGGTCATTGTTTGTAATGAAACAAATGATGGGGTGGGGGTAAATTTTTAGTATTTATTTGGGGTGGTGGAATAAGTGGACACATAGGAGGAAGTAAACCAAGGGTTACGTGTGTGTGACAGTAAAAAGGTGAGGTGCAAAAGGGTTTGACTGGGATATCAATTCGTCCATTTCAATTTAAGCTATTTGGGCTTTGTGGCCCAAATACATATTACTCCTCCCGTTTATTTTCTTCATCATGGGCTTTTGACCCAAATACATATTACTCCTCCTGTTTTAAACAACATTGGGCCAAGTAATGGGCTTTATCTTCTCAAAGTAACCAAATTAATGGGCTTTTAGGCCCATTAATATAATGTGGGTCCCACGAAGGCCCATTAACCATTAAAATATTAAATCCTCTAAAAACGACTTATCATTTGGCTTCTCGATCTTTTCTTCAAAAATTAAGTCGATTTTGTCAGTTTCCGTGATCTTTGCACACTTTTGGACTTTTGATCTTGACTTTGACTCTTTCTTGACTTTTCTTCGACATTTGACCGTGAAATCCCGTGTTTTCTTTTCTCTTGATCATTTGTACCTATTTAAACACAAGAACACAAAACCACGCGTAATTCCGACATTTAAGATGTAAATCACATGATTAGGTCTTGATTTTACTTGATTTTAGTGGCAAAAGGATAAGTGTTTACACACTTATTAAAGATAATGACCCATTGCTGGAAGAAAACTATATCCACTCCATCCCTCCAGGTATTGATGATTATGACACGGAGGGGGACATTATTTATGATAATTTGCTACAGGAAGATATTGACCCAAGTCCCCCTCCCGAGCACCTTGCATCCTCCCCTTTAGCCACTATCACGGAGGATGAGTGCTTTGACCCGGGAGGTGACATTGATAATATTTTGATTGATAACCTTACAGCTTTGCCGACTGCTCAGTATCCATTGTTTTTGGGGGATGACAATTTGCTTACTTTACCCACCCCACCTCCCGTGGATCTTGATTTCACATACTTTTCGTATGTTGAAAGGGTTTTTCTCCCATTCAAGACTTATCCCCCCGCCTCTCCTTTGTTGATGTTAACCGGGAACGAGGACAAGGTCTTTGATCCCGGTATCACATTCGAGGCTTCCCCATGGACCATTTAATTCGGGGACGAGTCAGGCTCGTGACTCGGTTAACAAAAACAAGCGCTTTTTGGGAGGCAACCCAATTATCTTTCTATCTTTACCATAAGTGTAGGGGGGAGCCCCGTTGGTGTTTCTTGCTTTCTTTCTTATCATGTGCAGGGATTAGAGATTCAACGACACACTCTTGATGACTTTTGACGAACCGTGATTCCGTGTTCCCTTCTTCCCGGTTTTATCCTAAACTCTTTTCGATTCACTATTTTATATTTTCCAATATTAAAATAGGAATCTCTTTAGTTGTCTCTTCCTTAGCAAGATTTAAACAAAGTGCACAATGTCCTAAGTGTAGGGGAGTTTACTCCCATATGCTTAAACATTGAGGACAATGTTTATATTAAGTGTAGGGGGGACTTCTATCGAAGTTAAGTGGTCTTTTCCTTGTATTTGTCCTCATTTTAACCGGAAAATTAATTTTTCGACATTTTTCAAAATTTTTGATCTATTTTGGCCTATTAGTTTTTACCTTTGTATAGTTATTTTCTTTCCTTGCTAGAATAAAATTTTAATAAAGTGGTTTTTATATTCAAACGTTGTGAATCTTTTGAATCAACCCGAGTTTACTTATCTAAGTTTACTCTAGCTAGTATCCTCAACGTGTTTAAGTCAAGTTTTGCTAGGCTTTTGTATAGGGAGCTATAAAACGCGAAAGTCTTAACTCTCACTGGTTAAGAACAAGAACTTTTCGCAAGTTCCTATAATTGATCCTAGAGAGTCGTTTATCAAGGGAACTTTAAAACGCGATTTCTAAACTTGAAAAAGTCTAAGAGTTTGCAAGATCCTATAGGCGACTCGAAAACCCAAAACTTTGATTTAATAGGCTAAGCATCCACGAGTCTCATTCCTTGAGATTTTAAACTGTGGAGAACGAGAGATGATTGAGCCAATTATAAGTTTGGTATTCTTTCGTGAATTTATGTGAGTTAATTATGAGCCTATTCTCCCATCGCTTGCTAATAAATTTATCTGCAATAAATAAAGTTGTACGATTTGAAAAGTTATTTAGCTTCTAGCCCAAGATCGTTTAAAAGTTTCTCGGTATGGATTAGAGTTCACAGCCAAGGCAAAACTTATTGAAGCGGGATGCGAAGATTGGCGAGTCCAAAAAGGTCCTAACAAGACATGAGGGCTACATTTTGTTGCTAAAGATCCAAAAGTGATGTGAAGAATCATTTATCGAAAATCAATATGAAGGATCGAGACATACGACGAAAAGCAAATACTCCCGTAAAGATCATGGAGAAGTCTATCCGAAAAGACCCTAGCAAGGTATGAGGATAAATAGATCCAAGTCATAAAAGGAGGCGGATCGTTGTATATCAAAGTCCAAAATAAATATTGGAGAAAAATGAAGAAGTCGTGGTCCAAGTATGAATCTCTCAAAACTTCAAGTGAAGAAATTCCTATATGAAGAGAAGGCCATTATTTCATGAACGTCTATCAAGATTTGAAGTATGAAGTCGCTGCCAAATATCGGTCCAAGAAAGGTCTCAAATCGCGAAGCGAGTTATGCCAAGATATGAACTTTATGAGGTCCTGAGAAGCAGTTTTAAAAGATTTTGTCCTTTAGCTAACTATTGATTAAATCGTTCACTTTATTTTCAGCCTAATAAACTATCGAAATAAGTCAAAAATGCATCTTCGTGATCATTCAAGACAATAATAAAATATAAGAGATACACCTAGGAATAAGGGAGTCTAAGTGAGTAATTGGCCCACATGAGTTCGTATTAGTTTGCTAACTTATAATAACAATGATCTCGTTTTTAAGCTTGGTTTGGAGAAAGTGAAAACTTGAGGATGATGATCATTCATGACATTTCCAAAACCCAAGGTATGATTTTGATTTCTTTACTTTGTATGTTTATAATTTTCTATCTCTTTAATAAAGGCCAACGTGGATTGATTGTGATGAAAAATGTAAACGTGCTTTGTAACTAATGCATTGCATGAGGACATTGCAATGGTTAAGTGTAGGGGATTTGATAGGTGTGAAAACACCCATCCTTTTTACCACTTAATTACAATAATAACCGAGCCAAAACGTGTATTTTATGTCATTTATGTCAGAATTATGCGTGGTTTGTGTTTTTGTTGTGATTTAGGACGAAAAGGTGAAAACTGGAGAAAACACGGGCATTCACGGGCTTTTATCGAAGAAAAAGATGAAAGATGAAGTCGAAAGATCAAGAGTGGAAAAAGAACGGAAGTCCAAGACCAATTCTGAAGATTTATCGAAGAAAAAGTCAAAAGACGGAAGTTTACTAAAAGCCGAAGAACTCGAGTCTTATTTATGAAGAAAATTCAAGACGAGTTTAAAGAAATCCCAAGACAAAGTCATTGAAGTAAAAAGATTAAAGAAGATTAAGGACTTGAGCATGCAATAAAGGAAAAGAAGAAAGAGGGAGGAAGCTTCCTAAGCTCCTCCCTAATCTCCATATATATAGTTTTCTATGTTTTCATTTCATAGTTGTTGGTGGCTTGACAAACCACTCTTCCACCATTTTCATACCTTGTTATTTAATTTCTTGCACTTTAATTACTTGTTATGCACCTTTAATCCATTTAATTTTCAAGTAAGTTTTCATTTATTGTTCTTGAATCTTTACTTTTCTTGCTTAATCTCTCATCTTCCTTTCTTGATTTTAGTTTACTTTTGGTGCGAAATATATTTGATCCGTGTTGATCTTGATGTTTTCGTGCTTAAAGAGTTCATCTTTTTATTCATCCATGAGTTTTTATATGGATTAAGCTTTGAGCTTGACATGCTTATTGTCTTAATTTGTGTTTAGCTTATTTACTTTTAAAGTTTTCTTAAAAAGTTTCATTTTTTATGGTTTGATTTAAAAGTTTGTTTATTTTAAGTTTGATAAGTTGTTATTCATGCTTATTGAGTCCATTTTACTTTAGATTCGTTCAAGTTTTAGGTGTTTGCTTATCAAAATAGCTTATAGCCTTGCTTAATTTTCGAACCAATAGGTAATCGGAAAGGGTACAAACCCTTTTCCGATCTAGCTTTCCGATTAGTGCACCCCTTATTCCGATCTGTTGATCGAAAAAGGGTTTTATGATATTCCGATTATGTTAGTTTTGTGATATTCCGATTTGGATTACTCTATTATTCCGATTGTGTTTTATTTATGCATTCTGACTAAGGACTCTTTAGACATTCCGATTTGCTTGGTTATCATGTATTCCGACGGGTTGTTTTCCATTATTCCGATCTGGATCTTATCCCCATATTCCGATTAGCCTTGTTTTTCCCTTATTCCGATTGCATTCTCTTTATTCCGATAAGTGTCGTTTTGTACATTCCGATCACGTCTCTTTTGGGTGTATTCTGATTATGTTCATGTTCCATCATTCCGATCACACTTTCCGATCTGATTCCGATTGGATTCCGATCGGGTATATTCCGATTGGTTGATTTGTTTTATTTTAATATTTTGTTTTAGTAAAAGTGAAAATGTTTCTCATTTTGTTTTTAGTCTATTTTAATTTTGTTTTGCATTTTTATTTGATTGTCAATTTACTTTTCGTTAAGTTTTAATTTTACGTCATTTAATTTCTCGTCATTTACTTTTATAATTTTAAATATTGCACCGTTTACGTGTCAACTAGTTTTAGTTTTAATTACCCGTCATTTATTTCAAAGTCTTGTGCATTTATTTTACAACAACCAAAAATATTATTTTTACCGAAAACAACTGAGTCACACATTTAACCGGAAATCAATTCGAGAAGATACCGAGAAAACGAACTCTTTTTCAACTAGTAAAATCCATTTATTAATAAACTATCAAACTAAGTCCTAAATGACTTAAAACCATCCCGAAAAATACTCCCATGACTAAACCCACCTTACCCGAGACCTCTAAATGCTAAACCCCAAATCGTAAAAAAAAATACGATTTACTATAATACTTATACGTATACATAAACACCAAAATAACACCATTTCATTTCATAGTCACCAATTTGTGACCTCATGAACATGAAATAACCGTTCCTCGATTTACTTATGAGTACCATATACCCATAAACGATGTCCACACCAACTTCGTTCACGCAAAATAAACATGTAAACACACAAAACACATAGTCACACATAAAATAACCTAAAAATAAGACCGAGTGACGAACCTCAAAACCACGGTTGTCACATCACTCCCTCCTAATAAAAATTTCGTCCCGAGATTTACTCCTTAGGATCGTCATTATCAAATAGCTGAGGATACTTGCTCCTCATAAATCCTTCCCGTTCCTACGTGAACTCTAGTCCACGTTCCAAATTCCATCTTACCATAACTACGGTATATTACCTTTTTTTCCAACGTCCTAGCTTCACGACCCAAGATCTCTACCGGCTCTTCGATGAAACGAAGACTCGTATCGATACTAATATCACTCTCCTCGATGAAACGAAGACTCGTATCGATACTAATATCATCTAACGTTACTTGCAAGTCGGTTCTTGCTAAGCATTTCCTCAAGTTTGATACATGAAATACATCATGCACACTACTCAATTCCTCCGGTAATCTCAACCTATACGCCACTAGCCCAATCCTTTCAAGGATTTTAAATGGACCCACAAATCTAGGTGCTAACTTCCCTTTCTTTCCAAACCACATCACTCCTTTCCATGGTGAAACCTCTAGCATAACCTTACCTCCAATCTTAAATCCCAACGGTTTATGCCTCTCGTCCGCACAGCTCTCTTGTCGGTTCTTTGTCATTTTCAACCTCTACTTAAGCACTGCCACCACCTCCATAGTTTTCTGATCCACCTCCGATCCAATATGTTGTCCGCTTCTAACTTCATTCCACTATAACGGTGATCCACCTCATCTCCTATGAATTAACTCCAACAGTTTCTACTATAATTCCTATCACAAGACCTAACGGCTTCTATCCTCTATGGATTTTCCATCATTCAAAAGTTCTCCCAACCTTTATCACATCCAATGGTATATGCAGGATTGCATAACCAAAAGCTTCCCATAACATTCACATGAAACATGTCATAACCACCACCTCATCCTTGCTTTCCCATGCTCGGAACCAAGTAACTAACAATCCTTCATACTAACAGGTGCTACACCTTTTCTCTAGGTGAACGTTCCATTGTTCGTGACTACTAACCTCTTGCTATAACGGTTTTCCCTTCAATATCACCCCACCATCTTGACAACCTCTTGCTCCCTCTAATCATTCTTCCTCCATACTACTTTTCGCTTGTATTTCCACAATCTTAATTTCCATACCATCCTATATCCCGTCTTCAGCCTATAATTTAGGCGTTTCCTCCTTTATTCCCTACATCCTCATCAATGGGGAACATGCCCCTATCACCGGTGACTCTCTCTTTGTAGGAGAATTCTTCCTAATATAACGCGTTCTCCAACTATCTCCAAATCTCACGCCAATGCTCTAGGTGTCTTTCTCAATTACCTCTATAGTATGCTCATACCAACCATTAGTCTATCAACGATATACTACGCTTTCTTCGCATCGTTTCTTCCCTTGCCATAATCCTTCACAAGGCATTCCATACCTATTAGGTTAACTTCTACACAAAACCTCCTATTCTATAGCATTTGTGCGCAATCCTTCCAACTTCTCAACTATGTGACTTCTCATTCCTCTTGAAATATGGGATGAATTAGTCCGTCTATCGACTATCACACAAATCTCATCGTACTTATTCTTCCACCGCATTATGTATCCCTTCCACCAAATTAGTCCTTATATTACCCTTTCTAAGCCACTACTATCTATGTAGGAAGTATAGTCTACGTCCCTTTTCTCCATATGATTGTCCAAGCCACGTAACATAAATTTTGGCGCGTTCTCTGCTTTAGACAACTCAACTCGTGCAACCTACATCCTGCATCCAAACCACCCTAATACGTCATCCATATAGTTCAAGTTCGTCTCAGCTTTACTTCATTCTTTTTATTCCATGTCTCATCAACCATGCTTGCCTTTCCCAGATGGTACTTAGCCTTGCAATTGTCTTTCATCACTTAACTCCACCCATCACCTTTGCCAAAAGTTCAATCAAAATGATTTAATATGTGTTAGAGACATTCATGATCCGTATAGATCATTCTCTACGTCTAGTACCCCAAATGCCTCTAGCATTCTAGGCAGATATAACAGTCCAACTCCACTGACTAAGTCTTATCTAGTTCTTCCAAATCTTCAGTTCCTGCATCGTATAAGCAATCGCCTTTCTTTGTCGTTCTCGTACACCTCCAAATCCTTGCTCCACGTATCGTCATGCTTCGCGAATTCATCCAGTCCTTCCGATAATGCCAAGACCGGATCATTATCCAATCACCTCTTCAGCCTCCAAAACGCTTCCTCATCCCTCTTTACTTCGCCCCTTGTTGGTTCCATGATACACCATCATCTCTAACTACTCATCCTGGTCAACTTAATCCTAAAACTCACACTTGAAAATCTCACATATAATTCCCTTTCCTAACAACTCCAAAACCAACTCATAATTCGCCTCACTCTCCTTTTTAGACTTTGAGTAGATCAAGATGTCATCGATACTCCCGATGACAACTCGATTTAGGTTTAGCGTTTAGAGGTCTCAGATGAGGTAATTAGTCACGGGAATAATTTGCGGGATGGTTTTAAGTCATTTAGGACTTAGTTATAAAGTTTATTTCATATTTTAAGAATTTTCATAAAACTGTATATTTTATGTATTTTATGGTAACCGCGTAAAATTTGAATAGTTAAAAAGGTTTAGGTGTAATTAATTAATTAAGGGACAAATAAAAAAATATAATTAAGGAAACAATTAAAAAAAGAATTTAATAATAAAAATATAAAAAAAAATATTTTTGGTAAAAAATATATATAGGACGGTGGAAAAATAAGAAAAAAAGGGAAAAAATAAAAAAAGGAAAGTGTTATTTGTATTAGGCTAGGATTCTCATTGTTTTAGTATAAAAACAAATCAAAACACATTATTTTCTCCAGCTTTTTATTTTGGTCGACGGTTTCTACAAGTTTTTAGGGTTTCATGAAATTTTTCTTGATTCAAGGTATGTGATCAATTTAACTTTAACTTAATTCACGTTTTTATTAATTAATCATGATTGTAATGTTAATTAACCATCATTGAGATGATTAGGGTTTCATTAATTTTCTGGAAAAAAATAGTAATTAAGATCTATTAATGATTTTAGGGTTATTGTTTAATAATTTAGGGGTAATTAATGATGTTTAGAGGGTTAGTGCATAAAGGCGTAAAACAGTCTGATTTTTAGGGCTGTCTTGTGTCGACTGTTCCGGGCAGTAGGTAGCACATTTGGTCGAGTTTTTTTTTTTAAAAATTATGTTCAGAGAGTCTACTTTTCAAAAATGTAAGGTTGGTCAAAAATGGAGTTCGGGAAGGTCGTCAAACAATTTTTACAAAAACAGTGCGCTGTTCAGGA
The DNA here is from genome assembly GCA_025667525.1 of Glebionis coronaria. Taxonomy (NCBI): domain Eukaryota; kingdom Viridiplantae; phylum Streptophyta; class Magnoliopsida; order Asterales; family Asteraceae; genus Glebionis; species Glebionis coronaria. The sequence goes on from CM046878.1 coordinate 42,156,952, forward strand.
ATAAATTTGGATTTCGGGAATTTGATTCAAAACCTAACCAAACGGATGAGATAGCCAACGATTTTTGATTTGGGAACTCTTTATAATATATATTAAAGTACTGGAGGTTTTCAATAAAAGTTATGGTGTTTAGGTCGGAATTTTGGTGACAAACATTTAGCATGTACAGAAAATCAGTTTTGGTGAAAACGACTTTTGGCGTAGAGACTAAACGGAAGGGTTAAATGTGTAAGTAGGAAGTAAAATTGGTTTTTGGTGTTCTTAGATCATATAAAACATAACTCCAGTAGGGTAGGAACCAAGTGTGGTGTTAAGTTCACTTCATGTGATCGTTTAGTGACTAGTAAACCGTACCGGGAAAAACTGGATTTTTACGTATAGAATAGCTTGTAGTGGGAGAACTAGATAGTGGGGATTGGAAATTAGATTCATCTCCTTGATTGTTGCTTAACTTGGGTGTTAGGACCTGAGCTAAGTGTGTTGTGTATGATTTTATAGGTTTGCAGGAGTGCTAGCTTGATGTGTTATCAGGTGAGTTCATAGTCCCATTTTCATTGAGTTTTTAAATGTTTTTTTTCCAGTATTTGAAGATGACACTTCTAATATTCTTAAAATGATTTAGTACTATGTTTTAAAATGTGTGGACATTGTGTGACTTGTGTGCTTATGTGTTCTCATATATGTTCTGAAATGTATGTTGGTATGTGAATCTTGATTGTGTTATGATTGGGATTGGTACATAGATGTATGGGCCTCTATGGGACCAGTTGTGATGTGTGTGGAGCGTGGGGCACGATCCGTCCTGAGTTCTTGGTTCTGAGTTCTTGGTTCGTGGGGCACGATCTGTCCTGAGTTCTTGGTTCGTGGGGCACGATCCGTCCTGAGTTCTTGGTTCGTGGGGCACGATCCGTCCTGAGTACTTGTGCATCGTCTCTTCAGAGGCAAGATATCTCGACGGGGATATAGTTCATCTTCCACAGGTGGTGTGGGAAAGATCCGAATAGTGTGGTGTGTGTTCTTGTGTGTGCGACGGGATACTTCTTGACTATTATAGTGTGCTTTGTGAATTGTAGATGTGATTGGTACTTGGATTGAGTTTTGTTGTGGATGCATGTAGCTTGATTATCACATTATGGTCCATTACTATAAATTGTTTTTCTTCAACTATTTACAGCGGTTGTTAAGGGTTCTTAAGATGTTTTGAAAATTTAAACCTATGTTCTCACCAACTTTATGTTGACATATTTTAGTGTCATTTTCATGTGAGATAGTTGAGACGATGATGTTAGAAGTGGCTAGAGTCTAGAGGCTACTAGAATTGCATTAGGAGGAATCCCTTTCCTCTTAGATTTTATTTTGTCTTTTGATTTAGTAAATTGTTTGATATGTTTGATGTTTGTTTATTTGTATGTCTTTGGTAAGAGGTAGGACTTTTACCTACTTACCTAGAAACCTGCATTTTGTTGAGATATTGTCACGACATTTGTGTCGCCATTTATGACATTTCTTTTGCATTTAGTTTTCTCTATAGAGACAACGTTTGTTGTGATGATATCCATACGTCACGCCCCATATTCCGCCATGGTGGGGTGTGACAGCTTGGCTCTTGACCCAAACTAAACCCATGTTAAACAAAACAACCAGGAAAATTTATCATACTTTTAGGTTACAGAAAAATTTCTCCTTTCCTACTTTCCTCCTTCCTTGCCGCCGGCCATAGATCACCAACAAGAACAACCGGACAATTTTTACGATTTATTTGTGTGTGTACGTGATCGTGATCTTAGTCCTTTCTTCTACGTGTTCGGTAAATCAAAACCCTTTCTTTCTTTTGATTCTTATTGAATTCATGTTCTTATTTAATTAATCTTAAAAAAAAGTAATAAAAACATGTGGGATTAATAAAAATATGATCTAGGGGATGTTTGGTGTTTGTTTTGGTTCAGCCGAGACACCACCGAGAGCCATGGGGCTATCGGCTTGTTTTCATCACCACCACCGAGACCACAAGGGGTCTCGGCTTGGTTGGTTTGGCTCGGACGCAAGTGAGGGGACCCCTAAAGTATTTTACTTAGCTTAATTTAATTAAAACATGTATTTTTAATTAAATTCTTATAACGTATAGTTTAATTAATTAACCATGTTATTTAATTAATAAGCTATTACCTTTAAACAATGACTCGTATTATACTAAATAAACTTTACTTGACGTCATAATTCAGCTTATTTCTAATTATGGAAAATTACTATTTATGAAAACCTGTTATTTTTAGAAAGTTACTTAGTATTACAATACAAGTATTATAATACACTGGTACATGAATAATACACAACAGAACATCAGAATAACTATAGATAATACAGTAAACTGTAAACATGACAGAATAAGTATAATAAGCTAAGAACACTCAGAACCAGTAAAACACATGTAATTCAGATAACTCATACACGTCCCTATTCTTATGTAGTATTATCCGTCAACGCGGAGTAGTTTCTTCAGCGTTTTCGTTAGCTTCTACTAGACATAAGGTACGGATTCCCGTCCTTCAATAAGGACAATCTCTTCCTTTATTAGGATTTCCCGTATGCAGCCAACCGTTTTCCCAATAGTTATAAATTTAAATGCTTATGTTATTAGTTACCTTAGCCATATAGATGCATGACCAGTTTCACCTAGTTATGGAGGTACCATAACCATAACACTAGAGGCACTAGTGTTATGACTTCGCCATGGTGGAGTGATGGCTCGTGGCGTCTCTTTCAGTTTTGGCCATTATTATGTTATTATTATCATGTGGGGCGTAGGGGTGCATCCTAGTTATAGTATCAGTCAGGATTTCATGGTGAATGTGGTGTGTGCCTTGCATCCTTCACAAGGAGCTGATCCCTCCTACCCAAACCATATTAAATGGAGGCATCCCCTATATTAGCATGACGAGGTCACCCCTCTATGTATTGATGCACATTGTTGACCTCATGACCTATATTGGCTTTTGGTATAGTAAACTAATACAGATTTCACAAGTAAACATAAGCTATATTTTTAGAACTAAAATCAGTTAATCATGTTATACGCCTAGGTTTTTCCCAGGACTTATTCATTTCCGCTGCTATTCATGCTTATGCTCTTATATGCTTTCATATTCTATGTCTTTCCAGGATTTATTGTATATCCGCGCACTGACCGTTATGCTCAACCGTCTACCTTTTCATGTTCCCATACGGCAGGTACCCAAGGTCGCAAGTAGGATTTCTAGAGCATGTGCATTCGGATGGAAGCTATCCAGCCTTCAGTGTTTTATGCATTTATTCCTACTTTATCATACCTTACTTCATTTTGGACATTTATTAGTCCTTTCATTTTCAGTACTTATATTTGCTTGTGTGGGAGTTACTTGGACTACCGATGTTTGATTCCAGAATTTCCTTTTATGGTCATGAATGTTTAGACATTTACCTTGCATGCTTTGATGACACCCCGTAATTTACTATAGCATTCCATCTTAACAAATGGGGTGTTACAGTCATAATATAATATTATAACCTTAATGAAGTCTTATAAATATTTATAGACTTGTCCAAAAAGAACTAGGTAGTGATTCTATATATATTTCTTAATATTAGGGTTTTTTGGTCATTAATCCTAATGATTTTCTAACTTGGGTAATTAGGGTTTACATCCTTATGTATGCTTATTCTAGGGATTATATGATATTTTTATGACTTATATGGTTTCTACATTCTTGTTTTAAGGGTTTATATAAGTTGATCATATTCTAGGGTTGAGTAAGGGAGCTTAAGATCCCATGCTTTGATAACTTGTACCTTATGCATTATAAATTTGTAACTTCACTTGAAATGAATGTATAATCTTAATATGGTATGTAGTTGAGTTTTATAATTTGTGGTAAAAGCTTAGACTCTAATTTAATGTATAATAGATTTTATATGCTAATCTTGGTTACTAGGTCTTAATTTGTAATTAGCCTTGGATTAGTGAATATTAGCATTTTGAGATCAATTAACTTTCCTTTATATGATAGATTGTAATTAGTACATTGTTTTTTATAATAGTACATGGATTTTATGTAGTTACATTTCTTGAAATATTATTTATCAAAGTTTCTAGGTGGTGATCTAGACTATTATGTACAATTACTTGTACTTAACTTTGTATAATTTGTTCTTGCCATGTATTATTATGTCTTTAGAGTATATTTTATAACTTGTTTATATTCCATAATGACTTATTCATAAGTGTTCTTCATTCATGATTTACTATTCTTGAGTTTATAATTCATTTATAAGGATTCTAGGGTTTCTAAGGGAATTTAGGGCATCATGGTTATATTTGAGATATTCTTATTAATATTGAACTTATTAGATCTCTTTTATAGTTTAAACTTGTGTCTTTCATCATTATAGGAATGTGTGGTCATAATAGTTTATGGTGTGAGAAGCAGTTCATTATACCAAGTAATAAACAAAAAGCAAAAATTTCTAGTGGCTTTTCCACTCCTATTCAAACATAGCATATATTACACTTGTAAATTTTATGGGTTGTCATAGCCTCTTCCCTTAAAGATATCTCATCCCGAGATTATAATCATAGTGTACCAAAAAGGCAGATGTAGTCTCGTGTTTCGCTTAACATTCTATTCATATATCAATGAATAAAGTTCTTACAGTTGCTATCTCCTCTTTAATCAATCTCTTCTATTAGGGTTATCACGATGCATAAACACTTATGATATACTGACCATTTAGGTTGTCATGAAATCTTATAAACATTACAAGAATAAGTGTAAATCGTAACAATTAATCAGGTAAATCCTTCTTAGTTCTATAAATAGGAAGGGAAATGTGATTATTTATGAGTTTCTTTGGGTAAAACGGAAGTTAATAAGTCACGGCTTGCTTAAAAATCATAGATTCATTATTGCATCTCTTAAAATCAATTAGGAAAGCATTTCACCAATGTGGATATTCTTTGCATGGTGTAGCCTTTCATCCTTCTTGAGAACATATTTGTGATTACTCATGGAAAAGATTTTTCACAAATCATGATTTTAATCCAGTAAATAATTAACAGTTATTTCCTATTGCACTACGAATTACTATAATACCTTCACAAGATAGGTGCAATTCCAGATAATATAATGTATACATGGAGTATGAAATTCTAATATCTGGATAGTTCTCTCACTTAAACCTATTGGTATAGAGGGAAATGTTCTGTCTTAATGTATTCATGGGGCGCTTGGTTAATTGAAGGGAATGGGAATGAGTAAGGGTAAGGGAATACAAAAGAATGCAATGAACATTCCTTAGTATTATCATTACCATTATTGGTGCTTGGTTAATATAAGACATGGTAGGGACTGGAGATTATGGCAACAACTGTTAGGGTGATAGTCAGTGGTCGCGACAATGACGATGTTGGTAAAGGAAGCAATTAATAAAATTAGTGACAGTTAGTGGTGGTTGAGAACTACGACCATTATAGACGATTGTGTACTTGTGGTAGTCGATAGAGGTGGCGACGGGAGGTGTAAATGGTGGTAATGGCATGATTTGGTGGTTGTTTGTGGTTATTGATGGTTGGTTAATGGTTGTAATAAGTGGTTGTGGTAGTTGGTATAGATGGCGACAGGATGTGGAGGTTGTGGCAGTGGTGATGATCAACGGTGTGGTAAGGGGTGGGGTTGACGCCATCGGTAGTCGTTAATGATTGTGATAGAATATGGTGGCATCATTAGTATAAGTGGCGTGGTGGTGGTAGCGGTGACACCATCAGTAGTCATTAATGATGGTGATAGAGTGTGGTGGCGGCATCGATGGAGGTGGTGGTCCCTGGTGGACAAGTACACACTTGAATCTACCGTGATGTCGGTCGCGGTTTTGGTCGATGGTAGGGGAGATGGTAGCGTCCAATGGTAGTGGTGGTGGTGGTGTTAGAGATTGGTGGTGGCGTTGGGAGGATGGCGGTAGCGACAATGGTGGTGGTCAGTGGTGGTGGTGGCGTCAGAGAGTGGTGGTGTCGGAGAGTGGTGGTGGTATTGGAGAGTGGTGGTGGCATTGGGAGGGTGGTGGTAGCGACAACGGTGGTGGTCAGTGATGGTGGTGGTGGCCAGTGGTGGTGGTGGCGTCGGAGAGTGGTGGTGTCGAAGAGTGGTGGTGGCATTAGGAGGGTGGTGGTCAGTGGTGGTGGCGTCGGAGAGTGGTGGTGATGTTAGGACAATGGTGGTAGCAACAATGGTGGTGGTAAATGGTGGTGGTCGCGTCGCAGAGTGGTGATGTCAAAGAGTGGTAGTGGTGTTAGAGAGTGGTGGTGGTGTCAGAGAGTGGTGGTTGCGTTGGGAGGGTGGTGGCAGCGACAACGGTGGTGGTCAGTGTTGGTGGGGGTGGTTAGTGGTGGTGGCGTCAGAGAGTGGTGGTGTCGAAGAGTGGTGGTGGCGTTAGGAGGTTGGTGGTAGCGACAATGGTGGTGGTCAATGGTGGCGGTGGTGGCATAGAGTGGTGGTGTCGAATAGTGGTGGTGACGTTAGGAGGGTGGTGGTAGCGACAATGGTGGTGGTTAGTGATGGTGGTTGTGGTAGGTGGAGACACAAATATACATACGTCAATCTATTACCTTGAAATCATTACCCCCAATTTATAGTGAATGTCTCATTAATCATTAGTGGGTAATGATTACCTGTATTTAAATTAACCAAGCACTATTAATCATTCCCTTTCCTATTCCTTACCCCTTAATACCCTTAACCAAGCACACCCCCAATATTGAAAATATCGTCACTTTATGTCAACAGATTATTTTGGGAATAACCTTGTTAAAGTTTCATATCCTTTTATGAAATACAATTGACAATGATCCAGATGGTGTCATGTCGTATCTTAAGAAATTCTTAAATAAGTTTCTTAATACAAGAGCTTTTGTTTGGGGTTCAATTAAATTCTCGGTATCTTCTCGAATTGATCACGGCTCAAAGTGGAATAGTTGTTCTTGGTAACTAAAAAGGGGATTGGTTTTCTAATCTACTAAAAAGGATTAAATGCATAAAGTGATAAAACTTTAAACCAAAACAGTTAATAAAATAAAGTTTGAATTAAAATTAAATAATTAAACAATAAAACATAAACAGTAAAATACCCCTTACTGAAAAATGCTTGATTCGGAATATCGTGCTTGATCCGGAATATTTAAGATAAAAGCTTTATTCGGATCAACACCTTCATGCGGAATAATCAGGAACAAAAAGCTTTATTCGGAATAACCTTGATTCGGAATAAAAAATGCTTCGTTCGGAACAATCTACTCATGCGGAATAATTAACAAAAACACTTCATTCGGAATATTGTTTGTTCATCCGGAATAATCTGACAAACTTTTGATTCGGAAAATTTTGGTTCATCCGGAATATTTGGTGATTCGGAACATATGCTCATTCGGAATAAAAAATTAACTCGGAATAATTATGACAAAGATGTTGATTTGGAATATCCCTTCACCCGGAATATTGATTATTCCGGATAAAGACACTGATTCGGAACAACTAAACTGATCCGGAATATCTAATGAAATTACTTGATTCAGAATAAATTGCACTGACTCGGAATATTAACTAAAGAGCTTCATTTGGAATAACTAAAAACTGATCGGAACATTTTTGGAAAAACTTTGATTCGGAATAATGCTACTCATCCGGAATATTGATTATTTCGGATGAACACTTTGATTCGGAATACCTGAATGAAAAATGCTTTACTCGGAATGTTTAAAACAAAAGCTTCATCCGGAATGTTTGGAGCTCATTCGGAATCTGGGAAACTTAAGAACACGAATAACAGGGAAATAAAATAACGCGATTTTTAGCCAAAATTAACCAAGTTTTTAACCAAAACTTAAACCAATTTAACCACTATTCATCTATTAATCATAAACATCAAATCAAATCAACAAAAACACAAAACCCACTTACTTTTAAAGATCAAAATCAACCAAATAAGAACTTAAGACTTTGAATCAAAAGAGAAAGATGAACAAGATTAAAGGAAAGATTATATTTAAAGATTAAGGTTAAGTAAACAATAGAGAAGATTAAAACTTACAAGATTTGTGAATCAACAAAAATGAAAAATCACCAACACCTTAATGGTGTTGGTTACCCTACGAAACAAGAAAGAAGAAAAAAAACTGGAAATGAAAAACTTAAAAAACTTGTCTAATGTGTGGGAGGGAGGTCCTATTCATAGGCCTAGTGGTTGGTTGGTGAGTGGGCTTTCTTCTTTCTTTTCGTCTTCTCGTCTTTTCAGTAAAGTCGACGTTTTCGATTCTGATTCGGGATTTGTCGACGAATAAATTCAACTCGTCTTTCTTCGTTTAATAGACTTGATTTCTTCGACATATGTAAATCTTCCATCTTTGGTCCTTTTCTTTGATAAATCTTCAAATAGGTCCATTGACTTCAAACCTTTGCATCTCTTGGATAATAGACTTCGTCTTGAGTCTTTTTCTTCGATAAAACCCGTGCAATCCCATGTTTTCTTCAATATTTATCCGGTTGGCTCTGAAAACACAACAAACACACAAACCATGCATAATTCCAAACAAATGACATTAAATACGCGTTTTGGTCTTGTTTTAGTAAGAAATAAGTGGTAAAAGGATGGGTGTTTTCACACCTATCAAATCCCCTACACTTAACCATTGCCATGCCCTCATGCAATGCTTAGTGTTAAAGCAAATTTACACTTTTCTCATAATCAAACAACCTTGGCCTTATTAACAATAACCACTACTACTAAAGAGATATATAAAAGCTTGAATGAAACAAAAGGGTTAGAAAACCATTTTCACTTGAAAATAGCTACATGGAAATAACTTGCAAAGAGATCTAAGACTTACATTAGGGCTTCGGTGCTGCGAAGATTTATCACCCTCAAGTTTCACGTTCTCCAAACTAAGCTTAAAAACAAGATCATTGTTATTATAAGTTAGCAAATCAAACACTTACACACATGGCTTAATTATATGCTTAAACTCCCTTATTCCTAGGTGTATCTCTTATATTTTATTGTTGTCTTAGATGATCACGAAGATGCATTGTTGGACTTATTGCGATAGTTTATTTAAGCTGAAAGCAAAGTAGGACGATTTGATTAATAGTTAGCTAAAGGACAAAATCTCTTAAAACTGCTTCTCGGGATATCAAAAAGGTCATATCTTGGCATAACTCGCTTCACGATTTGAGACCTTTCTCGGGCCGATATTTGGCATGTACTTCATACTTCATATCTTGAGAGACGTTCTTGAAATAATGGTCTTCTCTTCGTTAATAGAGTTTCTTCACTTGGAGACTTTTGAGGGATACTCCAACTTTGTTGACCACGACTTCATCATTATTTCTTTAATCGTTAATTGGGATTTTGAGATACAACGATCCACCTCCTTTTCGGACTTGGATCTGTTTATCCTCATACCTTGTTAGGGTCTTTTCGGATAGACTTCTCCATGATCTTTATGGGAGTTGATTGTTTTTCGTCATGAGTCTTGATCCTTCATACTGATTTTTGGTAATAATGCTTTTCACATCACCTTGGATCTTTAGCAATAAAATGGAATCCTCATGCCTTGTTAGGGCCTTTTCGGACTCGCCAATCTTCGCGCCCCGCTTCGTAATTTATGCCTTGGCTATGAACTCTTATCATTACCGAGAAACTTTTAAACGATCTTGGGCTAGAGCTAAGTTATTCAATAAAATCGTACGACCTTACTTATTGCAGATAAATTATCAGCAAGCGATGGGAGAATAGGCTTATAATCACACCAAGTGTTCTTGTGCAAGAATACCGACTTATAATTGACTCTATCATTTCTGGTTCTCCACAATTTAAAATCTCAAGTAATGGGACTCGTGGATGCTTAGCCTAATAAACCAATTAAGGTCTACATGGTTAAGGATACTTGCTAGAATAAACTTGGATAAGTCTATTCGGGTTGAGTCAAAATAATCACAACGGGCCTAATATGTCAAAGACTTCAAAACTAGATACACCACTTTATTAATATTTTTGACTTTATTGAAGGATATATACATATGAAAGCAACGATAAAAATTTAAAAATTACGACTATATGGCCAAAGTTAATTAAAAATTTGAAAAATGCTGAAAAAGATGATTTTCCGGTTAAATGAAGGTATTTTAATGGAAAAGTCCACTTAAAACTTCGATAGAAGTCCCCCCACACTTAATATAAACATTGTCCTTAATGTTTAAGCATGTGGGAAAAGTCTCCCCTAGACTTATGACACTGTGCACGTTGGTTAAATCAAGATAAGGAAGAGACGAATAAAGTGATCAATTTCAAATGTGAGTATGAAGAAAATTGAATCACGATAGTTGAGAGATAGAACCTGATTGCGGATAACACGGGAGCACGGTTCTTCCGAGGTTCCAAAAGTGCATTCATCCCTGTAATCACATCACCACACAAACACAAACAACCTATATAGGCCCCCCTACACTTAGGAGGTAAAACGGAAAGGGATAGATACTCGGGTTGCCTCCCGAGTAGCGCTTGTTTTTGATAACCGAGTCACAAGCCTGACTCGACCCAAAACTAGTTCATGGGAAACAAGGTGAGGGATGGAATCATCTCATGAGAGATGTCCTCACCAAAGTACAACTTCACTCGTTGGCCATTCACCTTAAAATTAGGTCCATTAGGTTGAGCGAGCTCGAGAGTACCATATGGAAAAATTTGGGCAATGGTGAATGGGTCGGACCAACGAGATTTCAGCTTGCCCGAAAAGATTTTCAACCGAGAGTTGAAGAGTAAAACTTTGTCTCCAACTTGGAACTCTCGGTTTTTAATCTTAGAGTCGTGAATGAGCTTAGTCCTTTCCTTATAGATCAAGGAATTTTCATAAGCATCATTCTGGAGTTCATTGAGCTCATTGAGTTGGATTTTGCGTAGGTCACCGGCTTTGTTGATATCGAAGTTAGCCCACTTCAAGGCCCAGTAAGCCTTGTGCTCCAACACAATGGGGAGGTGGCATGCTTTCCCGTACACGAGACGATATGGTGTACAACCAATTGGAGTCTTGTATGCGGTACGGAAAGCCCGCAGAGCATCATCAAGTTTATCGGCGCATGAGGCACGATGCTCTCCCACGGTTCGTTCAAGAATTCGCTTTAACCCTCGGTTAGAGATTTCAGCCTGGCCATTAGTTTGTGGGTGGTATGCGGTGGAAAGACGATGATTGACACCATACTTAGCCATGACTCTTGCGAATTGATCATTGCAAAAATGAGTCCCACGATCACTAATAATGGTACGAGGCACACCGAATCTAGCGAATAGCGACTTCAAAAAGTTACAAACCACCCTTGCGTCGTTAGTGGGTAAAGCTTTGGCTTCAACCCATTTAGAAACATAGTCAACGGCTACAAGGATGTATTTGTTTCCTTTAGATGAAGGGAATGACCCCATAAAGTCGATGCCCCATACATCAAAGATTTCACATTCTTGTATGAAATTTTGAGGCATCTCATCTTTATGTGTGATCTTGCCTTGTCGTTGGCAAGCATCACAATTTTTCACCATTTCGTGAGCGTCACGATAAATGGAGGGCCAATAAAATCCCGAGTCAAACACTTTCTTAGCAGTGAAGTTGGGACCAAAGTGACCACCGGTGGGTCCTTTGTGGTAAGCTTCGAGAATGTCTAAAGCTGCCGGTCCATCAACACATCGGCGAATAATCAAATCAGCGCATTGTTTGAAGAGATACGGGTCATCCCAAAAGTAAGTCTTAATATCTTTAAAGAACTTTTTCTTTTGTTGGGATGTTAACCCGTCAATGAGAATTCCACCCGCCAAGTAGTTTGCAATGTCCGCAAACCACGGGGTTTCATCATAATTCAAGTTGGTAGACATTAAGGTCTCCAGGGGAAAAGAGTCATTGATCTCTTTGTTCGGATGATCCCCTTGATAAGGATCCTCAAGTCTACTGAGATGATCCGCGGCTAGGTTTTCAGCTCCCTTCTTATCACGAATTTCGATTTTAAATTCTTGAAGTAGCAAAACCCAGCGAAGAAGTCTTGGTTTAGAATCTTGTTTAGTTAACAAGTACTTCAACGCGGAATGGTACGTGTACACGATGGTAGTGGAAAGGACAAGATAGGGGCGAAATTTTTCAAAAGCATAGACAACAGCTAAAAGCTCTTTTTCGGTTGTCGTGTAATGCAATTGAGCCCCTGTCATTGTCTTTCTAGCGTAATGGATCGGTTGTAAGTGTTTGTTCACTCTTTGGCCCAAAACCGCTCCAATAGCAAAGTCGCTAGCATCGCACATCAACTCAAAAGGTAGCTCCCAATTAGGGGTAACCAAGACCGGTGCCTTAGTTAGATTATCCTTAAGAAGGTTGAAGGCTTCAATACACGCTTTGGAAAAGATAAAAGGAGTATCTTTTTCCAAGCGGTGGGTCATCGGGCGAGCGATTTTAGAATAATCTTTGATGAATCACCGGTAGAAGCCCGCATGACCAAGGAAACTTCTCACACCCTTCACGGTTGAAGGTAGAGGCAATTTTGCGATAACATCGACTTTAGCACGGTCCACTTCAATACCGGCTTTGGAGATTTTGTGTCCTAGCACGATGCCCTCTTTTACCATGAAATGGCATTTTTCCCAATTAAGAACAAGGCGAGTGTCTTCACACCGCTTAAGCATACGTTCTAAATTGGCAAGGCAAGCATAGAAGGAATCACCATAAACCGAGAAATCATCCATGAAGACTTCCATACTTTCTTCAACCATGTCATGGAAGATAGCCATCATATACCTTTGGAACGTCCTAGGAGCATTGCATAAACCGAAAGGCATTCTTTTGTAGGCAAATGTTCCATAAGGACAAGTGAATGTGGTTTTCTCTTGGTCTTTGGGATCGATGGGAATTTAAAATACCCGGAGAAACCGTCTAAGAAGCAGTAATAGTCATTACCCGCTAGGCGCTCGAGCATTTGATCCATGAAAGGAAGAGGAAAGTGATCTTTTCTCGTGGCATCATTGAGTTTGCGATAGTCGATACAAACTCTCCACCCAGTAACGAGACGAGTAGGAATCAACTCGTTGTGTTCATTGGGAACAACGGTTATTCCGCCCTTCTTGGGCATACAATGGACGGGACTTACCCATGGCGAATCCGAAATAGGGTAAATCATTCCGGCATCAAGAAGTTTGATAACCTCTTGTTTGATGACGTCATGAATTCGAGGATTAACCCTTCTTTGGCTTTGGATTGCGGGTTTAAAGTCATCTTCCATGAGAATTTTGTGAGTACAAAAGTTTGGATCAATTCCGCGGATATCGGAAATTTTCCAAGCAATTGCCTTCTTATGATCTTTAAGCACGGCGATAAGGCGAGATTTTTCTTCTTCTTTCAAGTCCTTAGCGATGATGACGGGTGACTTCTTCTCGTCTTCAAGGAACACGTACTCGAGATGGGACGGTAACTCCTTAAGCTCTAAATCCGGAGGATTTTCGATGGAAGGCGCAGTCAAATTCGGTTCATCGATAGCAATATCCTTGGGAGATGGTGGAGAAATATGGTCCTCATTGAGAAGTTTCTCAATGGTACGAATGTCTTCATCCCAATCGGTGGGAGAATCGTCATATTTTAAATCCACATCCCCTAAACTTGCTTCAAATTCAGTCAGAAGGAAATCACTTTCTCCAAATGGAGTGAGTGATGGAGCAATAGAGGCAACGGTCTCAACATTGGGAAGATAGGTAGGAATACTTTTGCAAGCATCATTAAAGTGTTCTTCACAAGCCTCATCAAGAACGTCGATACAATTAACACTCTCGTATGAATAAGGCTGTTTAGAAATCTTACCCATGTTGAAGACAATTTGATCGTCACCAACTCTCATGATAAGCTCACCCGCTTCTACATCGATGAGAGTGCGACCGGTCCTCAAGAATGGACTTCCAACGATTAATGGAACACGAGGATCCATATCGTAGTCGACTACGACAAAATCGGCGGGAAAAGTGAATTTGTCGACTCCTACAAAAACGTCTTCGGCTATCCCCATTGGATAAGCAACCGTACGGTTAGCTAATTCCAAAGTCATTTTAGTGGGGACTAACTCAGGGAGAGATAATTGCTTCCAAACGCTTAAGGGCATTAAATTAATATTAGCACCTAGATCGTCTAGGGCCATGCAATTCTCTACTCCCAGGAAGTTGCAAGGGATTAAGAAGCGACCCGGATCACCAATTTTGGTTGGCAATTTCCTTAAGAGCACTACAGATCAATTCTCGTTAAGTTGGGTATTAGCAATTTCAAGAAGCTTTTCCTTGTCACTAAGAATACTTTGAACATTTTCGCATATTTAGGCATGTGAGCGAGAGCCTCAGCGAAGGAGATGTTGAAATTCAATTGTTTAAACATTTTGAGAAAGTTTGAAACTTGAATATCGTCCTTGCTTTTGAGCTTCTCTTTCCTCAACCTTGAGGGATAAGGTATATCGGAAGAAGAGGAAAGCTTTGGGATTGTAGGATCACTTACATCCTTGGGTGGTGGAGGGGTAGAAATAAGAGGTGGAGGAATTGGGGAAGTAGAAGGTTGAGGAATAGGAGTAGGTGACTCGTTTTCTTTTGTCACAATCACCGGTGGAGGTATAGGAAGCTCGGGTTCCTTGGGACCTTTTCCACTGCGAGTGGTGATTGCTTTCATCTCCCCTCTTGGATTAGCCACGGTGTTACTCGGAAGAGTACCCGAAGAAGAGGTTTGATTACCTTGGAAGAAACTAGCCATCATGTCCCTTAGGTCATTCGTTTGACTACTCAAAGAGTTTCGCATATCGGCTCTAAGATCATTCCCTTGTTTCACCATATCGCCCTTCAAATTAATAATCTGGGTCTCCAGATTCTTCACCAACACATCATTCATCCGCATGTACATTTCGACCTCGTGGTTGAAAACGGTGGGTTGAGTAGGAGGAGGTGCTTGATAAGCAGGTGGTTGGTAAGGAGCGTGTTGGTAAACTTGAGTAGGATTTTGAGGTGGATATGGTTGTCTTTGAGGTGGTTGGTATGGTGCTCGAGGTTGGTTTTGGTTGGTTCGGTTAAGGTTTTGTTGTTGGTTTTGATGGGTTGGAGGAAAACCGGGCGGGGAAAGAAAGTTGTTTGAGCGATAGCTGAGCAAGTTGCGGTCACCTTGAGGACGAGCTTGATCACCGGCCGGAGGATAGGTACCGTATGCTGCGTTAACATTCTCACAAGGATAGTCTTGGGTGGAGGTACAAGTGGTGTAAGAGTGAGGACCCCCGCATATTTCACATGGTTGGCTTACAGCATTGACTTGAGCGTTTTGAGCGTTGATGCTTTTGGTGTTGTTAGCGGTGTGGGCAGCAAGCGATTCAAGAAGCGAAGTAATTTTGTCAAGTCTCTTATCGTTTTCACTAGTACTAGCACTAGCGGCATTGGTCCGAACACTCTTGGTTTGCACTCTAGACTTATTCTCAATAATATCCCAAGAGGAATTAGAACTTTTAACCAAAATATTACCCCCGAGGCACTATTTAGTGAATCTTGGTCATTCATGCTTAAACCATTGTAAAAAGTATTAATTTGGTGCACTTCGGTAAAACCATGTTGTGGGAACTTTCTTAAAAGGTCTTTAAAACGGTCCCAAGATTCACTAAAACTCTCATCGTACTTTTGTTCAAAATTAATAATTTCATTCCGCAAAGCGGTAGTACGCGAGGGTGGGAAAAAGTAGTTTATGAATTTGGTCTCTAAGTCCGTCCACGTCAGAATACTTTGTGGCGGTTCCTTTGCAAGCCAATGCCGGGCTTGTTCCTCTAAGGAGAAAGGAAAAAGTTGTAAGCGGATTACCTCTTGTGGAACACCATTGAATTTGACCGTATTCGTGAGTTGAAGGAATCTTTTGATGTGGTCATGAGGATCATCAATGGTACGCCCCAAGAATGGTTGAGTAGAGACCATTTGAATAAAGCAGGATTTGAGCTCAAAGTTGTTGGCTGCAATCGCGGGTATGACAATAGGATCGTTGTTACCCTCTACATGCGCTTGCAAAAGTTCGATCATAGGACGATTGTCCGGTAGAGGTTCATTGTTGTTATTATTCATGTTGTTTTGAGGTGGATTATTATTGTTGTTGTGTACACCGGCCATGTCTAAGTTATCGAGAGTCTCGGGCTCTTAATAAGACGTTGATCGTGTACGCATGCACCTGCAAAAGAAGTAACAAAGCAGAAAAGAAATATATTTGGTTTTTTATGTTTTTTAATTTTTAGGATTTTTGAAAATTTTATATTTTTTTGGGTTTTTGAAAATGTTTATGAAAAAGAAACGTTCACGGTGAACGGATCCCAAAATCCAATTTCTCACAAAGTTCCGTTAATCTCTACGAGAAGAGCCGGCAGCGGCGCCATTTAATACAAGAGCTTTTGTTTGGGGTTCAATTATATTCTCGGTATCTTCTCGAATTGATCACGGCTCAAAGTGGAATAGTTGTTCTTGGTAACTAAAAAGGGGATTGGTTTTCTAATCTACTAAAAAGGATTAAATGCATAAAGTGATAAAACTTTAAACCAAAACAGTTAATAAAATAAAGTTTGAATTAAAATTAAATAATTAAACAATAAAACATAAACAGTAAAATACCCCTTACTGAAAAATGCTTGATTCGGAATATCGTGACTGATCCGGAATATTTAAGATAAAAGATTTATTCGGAACAACACCTTCATGCGGAATAATCAGGAACAAAAAGCTTGATTCGGAACAACCTTGATTCGGAATAAAAAATGCTTCGTTCGGAACAATCTACTCATGCGGAATAATTAACAAAAACACTTCATTCGGAATATTGCTTGTTCATCCGGAATAATCTGACAAACTTTTGATTCGGAACATTTTGGTTCATCCGAAATATTTGGTGATTCGGAACATATGCTCATTCGGAATAAAAAATTGACTCGGAATAATTATGACAAAGATGCTGATTCGGAATATCCCTTCACCCGGAATATTGATTATTCCGGATAAAGACACTGATTCGGAACAACTAAACTGATCCGGAATATCTAATGAAATTACTTGATTCGGAATAAATTGCACTGACTCGGAATATTAACTAAAGAGCTTCATTCGGAATAACTAAAAACTGATTCGGAACATTTTTGGAAAAACTTTGATTCGGAATAATGCTACTCATCCGGAATATTGATTATTCCGGATGAACACTTTGATTCGGAATACCTGAATGAAAAATTCTTTACTCGGAATGTTTAAAACAAAATCTTCATCCGGAATGTTTGGAGCTCATTCGGAATCTGGGAAACTTAAGAACACGATTAACAGGGAAATAAAATAACGCGATTTTTAGCCAAAATTAACCAAGTTTTTAACCAAAACTTAAACCAATTTAACCACTATTCATCTACTAATCATAAACATCAAATCAAATCAACAAAAACACAAAACCAACTTACTTTTAAAGATCAAAATCAACCAAATAAGAACTTAAGACTTTGAATCAAAAGAGAAAGATGAACAAGATTAAAGGAAAGATTATATTGATAGATTAAGGTTAAGTAAACAATAGAGAAGATTAAAACTTACAAGATTTGTGAATCAACAAAAATGAAAAATCACCAACACCTTAATGGTGTTGGTTACCCTACGAAATAAGAAAGAAGAAAAAAACTAGAAATGAAAAACTTAAAAAACTTGTCTAATGTGTGGGAGGGAGGTCCTATTTATATGCCTAGTGGTTGGTTGGTGAGTGGGCTTTCTTCTTTCTTTTCGTCTTCTCGTCTTTTTAGTAAAGTCGACGTTTTCGATTCTGATTCAGGATTTGTCGATGAATAAATTCAACTCGTCTTTTAATTTCTTCGTTTAATAGACTTGAGTTCTTTGACATATGTAAATCTTCCATCTTTGGTCCTTTTCTTCGATAAATCTTCAAATAGGTCCATTGACTTCAAACCTTTTGCATCTCTTGGATAATAGACTTCGTCTTGAGTCTTTTTCTTCGATAAAACCCGTGCAATCCCATGTTTTCTTCAATATTTATCCGGTTGGCTCTGAAAACACAACAAACACACAAACCACGCATAATTCCAAACAAATGACATTAAATACGCGTTTTGGTCTTGTTTTAGTAAGAAATAAGTGGTAAAAGGATGGGTGTTTTCACACCTATCATTTCTCATTACTTGTTCTTACCTATTTTTCATAAGAAAATTTTAGGTTAAACAATTTGTAATTTAGACTTCGAAATTCCGTTAAGACATAACTCAAATATCTAGTCCAAAGAAAATCAAACACATATAATTCTAAGTACATGTAACACAAATAAATTATCCTGCCAGATAAAGAAGTAAAATAACACTTAGAGAGAAAAAAATTCATAGATTTTATTGATAATACTCACGTATGTTTAACACACTTATTTATTTACAAAACACAGAAATTTTAGGAAAAATCTAAAAATTCGCCTTGCTCCAACAATATCGGGTTTGATGACCTATTTATAAGTAATTCTAGCACTTTGTTGTGCAGTTTCCATTGTGATGCAGTAGACAATTCATACATTGGGGAATGTGTCTAGCATAGTTATTGTATTTTATTGTTTAGGAATGGTTAACTAGGTTAGTATTTGGGTAATATAGGTAGGGAAGATAGGGATCATAGGTAAAGTTTAAGGGATTGGGTTTAGTTTCAGCAGATTCTTCTTCTTCTTTGATAAATTTACGTTTAAGGGTGTTGGATTCTTGCACATGACTGTGCTTAGATTACATGATGCATTAGTTTCTGAGAAATCTTAATGGCTTCGTCCAAACTATGGGGTTTAGAAATAGTAATCATCCTTGTGAATCTTTGGGGAAATCCTTTGATAAAAGCCTTCATCATTCTTTGCATATCAGTGATGGGATACAATTCTGCTAACTCTTGAAATTTTCTCAAATAGGTTTTTAGATCAATTCCTCGTGTTACTAAGTTGCAAAATTCCTTCTTCACTTTCTCGATTTCTTTTAAAGGATAATATCGTTTTATTAGGAGGCACTTAAAAATCTAACGACTTCATCTTATAGGCTTCGTCTAAACCAACAAGTTGAGTATGTAGTTCCACCATGAAAATGCTTCATTAGTTAGGGTACTAATAGCAAGCTTTACTTGGCGATCCTCAACGCAATTATTTTGGGTGAAAATTGTTTCTGTCCTTTTAATCCAATGGGCAATACCAGTAACATCTTCATTTCCTTCGAATTTATATAACTGGCTAGTTATATAGTCTTCAGTTGGATTAGCATTCCTTACTATTTTGAAGATTGGTAATTTCAAGGCTGTAGCTACTTCATCGTTAGTTATTTGCTGAAGTCTTTCGGGAGTTAGGGTAGAAGATACTGATGTCCTTAAATGTGTCATTCTAAAATTAGAAGACAAATTTTTTGGAATTTAGATATACTTGTCTATTTAAGCATTTGTCATATGTGTATACATGCAACGCTTTACGAGCATAAATTTTCCAAAAAATTAGAAACATAAAAGTTTTTAGGGAATAGGTTTATAGGGCTCTAGTAATTAACAAGTTGTCCTAGGTTTCTTAGGTTATTTATCCTTTATTTAGATTAATATTCTCTTTAAACAAATAGACTTGAGAAGTCCTTTTTAGTTTAAGATAATATCTCTCTTTTGCTATAATTATTTTAAAGACTTATACTTTTCAAGTATTTCTCTTTTCTATAATAATATGCAAATAAAGGAAAGATGAAAAAGGAACTTTTATTTATTAACAATTTGCTTCACTGATGGACATATAAGCTTCTTTGTTACATAAAAGTAAAGACTGATAGCTAAAATATTTACAAGGCTTTTTGGGAAGCTGAAATATTAATAAGCTGGGGATCTTGATTTATGCTAAGAGAGCTTTGATGTTGTCTTGGTATTGAACTTGAATATCCTCGATAAGTTTTTCCATTGCTGTCATTCTTGTCCTTGCTAAGGTGATTTCCTCTTCACTTATCCTTTGCCTATTACGTAACTCAAAATTCTCATTGCTTATTTTTACAAAATTATTCTCTAATTTCTCTATTTCCTCTTGCATCATTTCTTGTTCCCACCTTCTCCTTTCGACTTAATATTCTAAATCCTCAATACGGTTGGATGGAACTTCGTTAAAATAATTGATCATATTCTCCATTTGTTCCTCAAATAGGTTTTGGTTATTTGGGATATTATTGGAAGCTTGAGATGAAGGAGTTTGATACTGCAGAATTGGTATATTTTCATTATTTGGTTGGGGATTATTTTCTGGTGAAAAAGGATTAAGGTGATTATTATTAGCGGAAAGGGCTAGTACTAAAGGTTCAGGAAATTTCAA
This sequence comes from Glebionis coronaria, assembly GCA_025667525.1. NCBI lineage: Eukaryota > Viridiplantae > Streptophyta > Magnoliopsida > Asterales > Asteraceae > Glebionis > Glebionis coronaria. The sequence goes on from CM046878.1 coordinate 42,177,377, forward strand.
AAGGTAAATTTTTTCTGGTTTCGAATCAGATATAACGATAGGATGAGAATAGGAAGACATATTTCTAAAGACGTCGGTAAAAATAAAAATTACTTCTATCAGTAGCTAGCACTAGATTACTTACACATACTATCATTTAAACAGATAACAACATTTCTAGAAATCTTAAATGTCACTTACAACTTTTTGTAGCAGCATGATCTTTGATGTGGAGACTTCACTTGGAATTTTTTTTATTTAAGAAAACCAGTTATAGTTAAGATTTTTAAATCTCTTAGTTCTCTATAACTATAGCTCCGATGCCACTCTATAACACCCCCATTTTACCTTGACGCAAGGAAATAATGTTTTTAGGGTATTTCTTCATGATATGAAAGCAAAGTGATAGAAAACATCTCAAGAGAGTGTTTAAATAAACTTCATTTATTCTTTTATAAATCTATCATTCAAAATCAGAGATTTTAAATAATACAACTGTACATACACTATACATGACAGGTTCCCGAGATCTAGAAAATGTGTTTAAGTGACAAAATCTTCCAAGATTATATCTCTCCTCGTCATTAGTATGCTGCTCCATACTTATCAATTTCAACATTTGAAATATATGCTTTAAAGTCAACATGAATGTTGAGTGAATTCATAGGTTTATAAAAAAATTAGTTTGAATACAAGATCCTTTTCTTGAGCTACGTTGTTATTTGCTCGTAAGTTTGAATAAAATGATGATTTAATTGCACTAAGCTTATGATACCAGGACTAGACATATCTGAAACCCATAGTTGCCCTTATAAGGAAGTCTGCCAAACTATCCTGATTTGCAAAATAAAGTATGCTTGTTTGACCACTGAGGTGCAAGCAAGTGCGACTTGCACAGACAGGAAGTGAGGCTATGAACTCACCTTTTGTCCAGTAATCTTGTCAGGTTTATGTCACACAGATCAACTTAAGCTAACAAACAAGAACGTGGTCTCACACCAACCTGTTTTAACATAATTGGTATGGTATTAAGTTTTTAATCTTTTGATCAATATCTTTAAGAATTTGGTTATATTTTCTTTAATTATGATTTGGTTGTAATTTTAGCACCAGTGTTCGGGCCATCATACTCAGAAGCCATTCTATAAACATTTGAGGAGCGAGGGTACTTTAAATCGTAAACCCAACCACTCAGTCAGAACGTAATATCGAGATGGAACATCTTTGTATAAAGCTCTCTACTAACATGATACTTTCATTACTTTCTCTTATTCATGATTAATCTTCTTTAATTTCAAAATTGGCAAAAATAGTCCTTTTGGTTATATTTTGGCATAATTACACTTGTAACCCCTAAAGTATCTAGTTTTATAAATTGCAATTTTAACCTTCAATATTTAACCTTAGGGCCTCAAACTTTCCAAAATTTATTATTATAAATTTTAATTTCATAAATAACACTTTTGGCCCAAAATGTTAAATAGTTTCAGAATTGACAGTTTTAGTCCCTATACTTGTAAATATCACATAACAACCTCAAAAATGGACCAAATGATCTAGGATTTTAAAAAAAAGTTTATGAACACATTTATAATCATAAAAAAACATTTCTTCAGAATTATAGCATTTGAAAATGGTTTTTGCTTATTATTTTATGTAAATTACAAAACTAGGGTTTTAAGACATCTTTAATTTATAACTTTCATTTAAAATGATGAAATGACTTAGTTTATTTTAGATTATCTTTCTAACATAATTTTGGCATTATAAAAAGTCTAAATAAACATTATTACAATATCAAAGCTTGGTTAACATAGATTTTACCTAGGTAGCTTCAAGAGATTCAATGGCTAGCTTGTAGACCTGTTTTTTTGTCTTTTGGGATGTCCTAAGACGTATATAGAGGTGGATATGAAGAATGGGTAGGAGATACAAAGGAAACGGGGTGCAAGTTTCAAATGAAGCATTTTGCCCCTATTTATACTTGTTTTTCCCTTAGCCTCCAAGTTAAGCATCTAAACGTGTAAGATAGATTTATGGATGACTAATGAAGGTTATTGAAGATCTAAATAAGTTTATAGGTCATAGGTTAGTCCTAATCCTTCCTTGTGGCTCAAAATGTGTCACGGCATACATGTGATAAGAATGGTGATGTGTAGCAAGCAAGGAGGTGATCCACATACCTTTCACACTCCTAAAATATCTTAGGACTAATAAATATCTGGTTTTTAAACTTGGAATGGAGGGAAATGGTTTGAAAATGTGTTTTCAAGGAAATTACAAAACCAGATTCTATTTCTAAGGCTTGTAACTTATGATTTGTGTTTTCGGTGATTAAGGACTTAGGAAAGTGATTAGTGAATGATTAGGGCTTAATTAGGGTTTAGAAATTCTATTTAAGAGATTTGGGTCCTTGGTTTGAAGTTTAACAAAGGTTTGATGTGAAAATGGGAAGTATACATTTATAAATTAGGGTTTTCTAATGATCTAGGGTTTAATCTTAGTATATGTGATTATCCTTCAATTGGTTACTGATGTAAACTTAATTTGGGTCCTATAAATTGTGTCTTAAGTGTCCAAAGAGTTCTCACACTTGGTTTAAGGGTTTAGTTAAGGTAAACATGTCTAAAGAGTGAAAATACCTATTTTGACCTATTTTACAAGTCATGCATTAAAATATTGTACCTTTTGCATTAGGGTACTTGTACATTGTCTTAATATAATCTTATAACCTTAATGAAGTCCTATTAATATTTATAGACTTGTCCAAAAAGAACTAGGCAGTGATTCTATGTAGATTTCTTAATATTAAGATTTTTAGGTCATTAATCCTAATGATTTTATAACTTGGGTAATTAGGATTTATATTCTTATGTATGCTTATTCTATGGCTTATTTTATATGTTTATGACTTCTATGGTTTCTACATTCTTGTTTTAAGAGTTTATATAGGTTGATCATATTCTAGGGTTGAGTAAGGGAGCTTAAGATCCTATGCTTTGATAACTTGTACCGTATGCATTATGAATTTGTACTTGATTTGAAATGAATGTATAATATTAATCTGATATGTAGTTGAGTTTTATAATTTGTGGTAAAATATTAAAATCTAATTATGTATAATGGATTTTATAGGCTATTCTTGGTTACTAGGTCTTAATTTGTAATTAGCCTTGGATTAGGGAATATTAGCATTTTGGGATCAATTAACTTTCCTTTATATGATAGATTGTAATTAGTGCATTGTTTTTAATAATAGTACATGGATTTTATGTAGTTACATTGCTTGAAATATTATTTATCAAAGTTTCTAGGTGGTGATCTAGACTATTATGTATAATTACTTGTACTTAGCTTTGTATGGTTTGTTCTTGCCATTCTTAGGTATTATTATGTCTTTAGAGTATATTTTATGACTTGTTTAGGTTCCATAATGACTTATTCATAAGTGTTCTTCATTCATGATTTACCATTATTGAGTTTATAATTCGTTTATAGGAATTCTAGGGTTTCTAAGGGAATTTAGGGCATCATGGTTATATTTGAGATGTTCTTATTAATATTGAACTTATTAGATCTCTTTTATAGTTTAGACTTGTGTCTTTAATCTTTATAGGAATGTGTGGTTAAAATAGTTTATGGTGTGACATTAGTACACAAAATGGTATCCGTCACACTCAAAAAGAGTGACCGTAGGTCTACAGTCACATGCTGTTTTTTAGCCTTTGTGACTAAAGGTCCCGCGACCGTAGGTACCCTACGGTCACGATCTGATATTTGTGACGATAACCAGTAAAAATGTGACCAATACTCGAAAATGTGTGATGAACTAGGTACAATATTTGGTGTTTTAGTGAATATGTGTGACGGTAAACACTCTACAGTTACACAATTTTTGTTTAAGAGTGATTATTGTTTATAAGTTTGTCACATAAATATACAATATGTGTAACATTTACTATGTGATTAGTGTATTTTGTATGACTATATGCATCAAGTAGTCACATGAAGGGTATGACTATGTGACCTTTTATGACATGTAGTCGCACAAATTATGCTAATGGCTCTGAGTTTATCACATACAATTAACCAGAGAGTTACCAATAGTAGTAATAAGTGTGACTGTATGCTTTGTCAAGTCAAGCCAATTGTATTTTGTGTGACTATATGCATCCAATAGTCACATGAATTGTATGTTTGTGTTACCTTTTATGACATGTAGTCACACAAATCATGCTAATGGTACTGAGTTTGTCACATACAATTAACCAAAGAGTTACCAATATTAGAAATAAGTGTGACTGTATGCTTTGTCAAGTCAAGCAAATTGTATTTTGTGTGACAATATGCATCTAATAGTCACATGAATTGTATGTTTGTGTGACCTTTCATGACATGTAGTCACACAAATCATGCTAATGGCTCTGAGTTTGTCACATACAATTAACCAAAGAGTTACCAATAATAGTAATAAGTGTGACTGTATGCTTTGTCAAGTTAAGCAAATTGTATTTTGTGTGACTATATGCATCCAATAGTCACATGAATTGTATGTTTGTGTGACCTTTTATGACATGTAGTCACACAAATAAAGCTAATGGCTCTGAGTTTATTACATACAATTAACCAAAGAGTTACCAGTAGTAATAAGTGTGACTGTATGCTTTATCAAGTCAAGAAAATTGTATTTTGTGTGACTATATGCATCCAATAGTCACATGAATTGTATGTTTGTGTCACCTTTTATGACATGTAGTCACACAAATCATGCTAATGGCTCTGAGTTTGTTTCATACAATTAACCAAAGAGTTACCAATAGTAGTAATAAGTGTGACTGTATGCTTTGTCAAGTCAAGCAAATTGTATTTTGTGTGACTATATGCATCTAATAGTCACATGAATTGTATGTTTGTGTGACCTTTCATGACATGTAGTCACACATTGGAATGTGACTAACAATGATAATAAGTGTGACTATGTTTCATTTTATAGTAACCTTTTAGAATTCAATAAAAACAAAAAACAAAATCTGGAAATGAAATTTCAATTGCATTAATATATAAAATTGAATGTACATAAGCAAATCAACAACTGTAATGTCGTATTATTTACATGTAACATACTTTTCACAAAGAATCACACTTGTAAAGACTTTGAATCACCGTATTGTAAAGTCTTTTGAGCCTTGTTATTCCTAGCTTGTTTCTTCATACGAGGAATAGTCGTAAATGTACTGCCTACTGGAACGTTCATCAAGCGCTTAGTTCATATCTTTGGTGCACTTTTAACAATAGCTTTTATGGTATTTGGTGGTGTTGTTTCCTATAGGGAAACAAAATCCGTGTATTAAACATTGAACTAAATATGAAAAGCTATGTATATATAGGATGATAAATCAAGTGTATGTACCTCTTGAAAAAAAAATAACCTTTTTCTTTGGCCATGCCACAAAACTACCTTTTACATCCTTAACAGTTTTTAAACCATTATTTCCGCCATCAGGTATGAATGTTGCATCCACTAGGGATTCATCAAGTGGAACTTTGTAGCAATTTTTTGGTAGTGGTTGGTTATGAATCATTACATTTTCTCCATCCTTAGACTTGTATTTGTACCGTTACCAATGATAATTGTCCTAGAGATGTTCCACGGTTTGCACTTAAATGTCTGAAGAAAATATGTTTACATTGCGTTAATGCGAAGTAAATTAAACAAGTAATTATAAGAATATACTTACATCTGGTAGTGATGGTGGAGACTGATTTACTTTTGATTTAGAAGGTGTACGCTTCTTTCGTAATGATGAAATAGGTACGTCTTGTTGTGTCGAGGGAGACATAGTTTGTTGTGATCCGGAGGCTGGAGAAATATCTTCTTGAGATTGGGAATTTTGAAGTGGAGACTTCTTTTCTAACGATCTAGTCTTATTTTTTGCTCCCTTAGTTCTAACAGGTCCCTGCATATATACATAACACAGTAAATAAGTCATGTATAGTAAAATTTAGAAACCAAACATGGTTTTTTATAACTTACCTTGTTCGCAGTTGCAGTTGCAGTTGCAGTGTCCAAATCCTTGTTCGAAGTTGTAGTTGACTTAGACATTGGAATTAACACACCCTTCTGAATTAACACACCCTTCTGAGGTCCCTGCATATATACATAACACAGTAAATAAGTCATGTATAGTAAAATTTAGAAACCAAACATGGTTTTTTATAACTTACCTTGTTCGCAGTTGCAGTTGCAGTTGCAGTGTCCAAATCCTTGTTCGAAGTTGTAGTTGACTTAGACATTGGAATTAACACACCCTTCTGAAGTCCACCACCACTGATCGACGTCGTTTGCTCTTCAGTAGGTATTGTATTTAATGTATTATTTTCTAGTTGTAATACCTGCAATGTATATGTATGTTGATTGTTATTGGTATTATAGAGTGAAAATCATTAAATCAAAATTAGAAAACTAGTCTTACATTTGATTGACTTGGCGTTAACTCGGCTATATTAACCCCATGTGCAGACATAACTTTCAACATTTTATTAAGAGTTTCCTGTGTTTGTGACATATGGGTGGTTAATTGAGTGACTGTAATCTCTTTATCTTTACACGCATGTCTCTCCTTCTCAAGTTCAGTTTCAAGCAACGTAATCCTTACATCAGTTCCTTGTTTCCTTCTAGGAAGATCAAAGAACTTCCTGCACGTAACTCTGCCTCCCACTCCTCGAGCATACCCTCCCTTGTCCTTTCCTAATACATGTGATAATGAATCTGTGCCACTATCAACCGTCAAGGTTCCATCTCTGATCTGGTCCTCTGCTTCCAGCTGCACACAAAAAATGGTAAATAATTTTATTATACGAATATAAACATAATATACAAAAGTTTGCAGTAACACTTACAATCTTAGTGCCAACTTTGATTGTTTCATCATCTGTCTCTTTTCTGTCATTTCTGACCCTTTCGTTAAACCACAATACACCACGCGGGGGGGGGGGGGGGGGGGGGGGGTTCTTGATCTGGTTCAATTTCTTTTCTTATGTTCTTCAAAACATCAAATACATACATATGAAAAGGTAAACAAACATAGACAACCGTGTTAGAATATTACACCAATATAACCTTACAATTTGTTCTTTTACACATACATAACCACCACGTCCCATTGTATGCTGATAAAGAGACTTGGAACGCGCCAATTTATTTGCAGCTGATTTCACCTAACAAAAGAAATTACTAGATGAGAAGCTGCTAGTATGTAACATAATGTGTTTGTATTACGGAGTTTCCAAACAATGCATACATACGGTGGTTATAAATGTAAAACGAAATAGAAATTGGCAACCTTAAATTATTCTTTGGCCGTGTGGTTTACAAAAGAAACCCACTGTTCGGCTTTGACGATTGCTCTGTAATTCTTTGGAACTTCATTTAGTTTTTCAAGTTTATCTAGGTTGGGAACTATATGCTTTGCTGGCATTTTACTTCTGAAATTTCTTAGAAGTTCACCTAGCTTATTCATAACCAACTTTTTGAAGGACACATCAAATTCAAAGTATTGTTGCACATATTAACATAATGTTAAAGTAAATGTAGGAATAAGACTGATAGTTGGGTAAAAAATTTTGTATGTGTACCGTGGTTTCAGCCCAAAGTTTTTCTCTTGCTTCCTCCTTCACATCTTTCCACGATAGAATCTTCAATCCTATCTGCTCCCGAACCATGTCTCCTATAAAACTGATAAAAAATGATATGTTTGGCCCTAATATTCTATTCAGTGCATCAAAGTTCACATTTATCTTCATGACACCTGGTTTTCCATATTTTATCCGAAACTTGGATAACCTAGTTATACCCCTCCTATTAACAACCTTTTGTTTACTGATGTCCTCATCCTCATCTAATTGATCACCATAATCCTCTGATTCATAATCTCCTTGATTATCGTGATTTACATCATGATTATTAACCAAAGAATCATCATTAGCATCATCATTATTAAGAATATAATCTTGATCATCGTTTATAGTGTTCATGATTATTGACCACAAATCGATGTGTACGAGAACAAGTGGAAATGGTATGAAACTAATGAAGAAGTAATTGAGTTTTGTATATTTTGTGATTTTGGATAAAAATCAGGGTTTGAGATGGAGATGGAGTTAGATAATTAAGGTAACTGCATATGCATTAATTTACCTTGGTAATTCAAAATTTTCGTGAAAATTTTGGCTCCAAATACAAAAATTAAACAACCAATATTTTGAACTCCAATTTGCCTCAAAATTAAATATTCAAACTAGGTAAACTTTACCTTTGAGTTTCCTGGTAAAAATCAAGTTTGAACAAATTATGTACTATTTTACATATTTTAACATTCAACCAAAAACCTTTGATAGATAATTGATAATTGCTTGAGTACATATATTGAATTGTACATGGACTTAAAATACTTAAATTATCTAGTTAACATACCTATATTGTTGATTACAAATAACTGATAATTATTTCATAATGCTAGTAACGCATACAAATCTATTAAATTGTTGCAACCTATAGGTTGATAATACAACAGGTGCCTAACAATAGTAGACCAACAAAACACAAAAAAAATTGTTCATATTAAACAGGGAGAACTGACATCATCCAACCTTCCTTTTTCCTTTGTTGTTGCTCCCCTCTATAGCATTCCTTGACCGAACCTTCTTCTCAGCAATTTATTTCCAAGTTTTTTTTATTGGCTAGGCCAACAACGACATTTGGTCTTGGAGCTTTAGCTTGAGAAGATTGAGCTTTGTGAATGTGCTCTGATCTTGGAGTGTGCTTTCGTCTTGCAGCATCAGCTTGAGCAACTAACTCTTCATCGCTAGAGTCAAAGAAAGGGATCATTCTAATCCAATCTCCTTTCTCCCATTCCAACTGATATTTGACCACATCATGTGTTTTAAACAATTAATAGATGGTATAAACGTATACATCTTTATGCATAAACACATAACAACTTAATTATATTGTTTGAAATTTTCTTATATCCTTTGGAGTAAGCAGTCGGATTTGACTTTGAACCTGACATAGCATTAAGTTGAATAAATTAAAACTTCACACTGTTGTACATTCAACCATAAACTTTAAGTTTAAACAACTTTACCTTTAGAATTGCTATTCTTCTTAAGTTCTAACTCATAATCCTCATCACTTGTGTCTTTCTACTCATCACTTGTATCTTCCTCCTCATCACTAGAATCTACCTCGGCATCATTAGTGTCTTCCTCCTCATCAGATGAAGCTGACTCGTCCTCTGCAGTAGGTTTGAATAAAATAGGAGTTTCTAAACATGGAGGACGAATAGAGGGAGGAAGAACTTTTTTGGAAGATGTTGTGGCATTAGGTACACCTAAAATTTGAGTTTGAAGCAAGGGAGGACGAACAGAGGGAGGACGAACTCGAGCGGACGAACTTGTGGCATTAGGAGTTTGAAACAAGGAAGGACGAATAGATGAAGAGCTTGTGACATTATGTATGCCTACAATAGGAGTTTGAAACAGTGGAGGACGAAAACACAGAGTACTTGAAGAACTTCTTGGCAAACTACGAATAGGACTTGTAATTCTAGGGGGTGGGCGAAATATAGCACTTTCAGAAGTAGATGATGAAGTGTCTGATTCAATATGAATTACTTCTGCAAACATGTACATATTAATGTTAGTTATATGTCGATGAAGGGAGTGTTTGGCAGTATGTGTAGCATGGTTGTGGATGCCCTAATAATATTTGGATTTGGTTATGCATATGTTTGTATAGGGGACCATATCCAACTGATTTCAAAAAACCTAAAACAATATCTTACCAAAATAACCTGAAACTATAACATACCATGGGACCATATCTAGACAAATTAACAAAACCCATAACCTAGATTGAAACATAGACTATATAAATACTTTAAGAAGGTTTAATCCTATAAATTAAATCACGTTAATTAAATATGACATATGTCCACATACATGTACTAAAAGTAAGTGTAAACTCTAATATCATAACAAACTTACACTATTCGTATCAACCCTGATATTAAATTAAACAATACTGATTGTTGCATTACCTCTAGCCTGTTCATGTCGTTAATGATTGTGTAGATTGGCGACTATTGTGTATGAGGTTTAATTTTTTTGATCGGTTATTGGGTGGTTAATTTAGGGTTCGTTCTTCCTGTGTGATTGTGAAAATGGTGGTGAAAATGGTGGTGGTTACAAGATGGTTACCGGATATTATGTGTGTTTAATGAAAATGTAAACATTAAATTTACTTAATAATAAAATTACAATTAACATTTAATTTTTAAATGTTAATAATAAATAAATAATAAGTAAATAAAAAAGCATATACGTTGTATTTTTTATAAAAAACATAAAATTAAAATATTACTTTAATTTTAAACATAAAATTATAGTTAAATAACTTAAATATATATAATAATGCTTGAAAAAACGAGATAAATATCTTTTGGTTTTTAAGTAGTATGTGGGATTTAGTTGTGCTTTATATCAATCACCTAGAATAATCATCTCAAGCAATTTAATATGAATAAGGTCGATTTTGAATGGTCGATTTAATAAGGTTAGGGTGAGGACATTCTACTTTGGTATTGGGTTACGATTTATGGTTTATGGTTGAGTGTAAGGTTTATATATGGTTTGAGGTATACGGTTGATGGCTAAGGTTTAGGACTTATGGTTTAGGGTTAATGGTTTAAATATCTAGGGTTTATGGTTTAAGGTTTATGATTAATGGTTTAATTAGCTTGGGTTTGTGGTTTAGTTTAGGTTAAATGGTTTAAGATTTATGATTTAGTGTTTAAGGTTCAGGGTTTAGGGTTTAGGGTTTAAGGTTTATGGTTTGTGGTTTAAGGGTTAATTAATGGTTTGATGTTTATAGTTTAAGGTTAAATGGTTTAAGGTTTATTATTTAGTGTTTAGGGTTTTTTGGGGTTAAGGTTTAGGGCTTAGGGTTTGCGGTTTAGGGTTTAGGGTTTAAGGTCTAGGATTAATGGTTTACTTAGATAGGGTTTGTGGTTAATGGTTAATTAATGGTTTACTGTTTATATTATAAGGTTAAATGGTTTAAGATTTATGATATAGTGTTTAGGGTTCATTGGTTTAAGGTTTAGGGCTTAGGGTTTAGGGTTTAAGGTTTATGGTTTGTGGTTTAAGGGTTAATTAATGGTTTAATGTTTATAGTTTAATGTTAAATGGTTTAAGGTTTATTATTCAGTGTTTAGCATTTTTTGGGGTTAAGGTTTAGTGCATAGGGTTTGCGGTTTAGGGTTTAGGGTTTAAGGTTTAGGATTAATGGTTTACTTAGCTAGGGTTTGTGGTTTAATGGTTAATTAATGGTTTAATGTTTATAGTATAAGGTTAAATGGTTTAAGATTTATGATTTAGTGTTTAGGGTCATTGGTTTAAGATTCAGGGCTTAGGGTTTAGGGTTTAAGGTTTATGGTTTGTGGTTTACGGGTTAATTAATGGTTTAATGTTTATAGTTTTAGGTAAAATGGTTTAAGGTTTATGATTTAGTGTTTAGGGTTTTTTTTGGGGTTAAGGTTTAGGGATTAGGGTTTGCAGTTTAGGGTTTAGGGTTTAGGGTTTAAGGTTTAGGATTAATGGTTTAATTAGCTAGGGTTTGTGGTTTAATAGTTAATTGATGGTTTAATGTTATAGTTTAAGGTTAAATGGTTTAAGATTTATGATTTAGTGTTCAGGGTTCATTGGTTTAAGGCATAGGGCTTAGGGTTTATGGTTTAAATTTTTTGGGTTTATGGTTTAAGGTTTAGGATTAATGGTTTAATTAGCTAGGGTTTGTGCTTTAAGGGTTAATTAAATTATTAATGTTTATAGTTAAAGGTTAAATGGCTTAAGATTTATGATTTAGTGTTTAGGGTTCATTTGTTTAAGGTTCAGGGTTTAGGGTTTATGGTTTATGGTTTATCGTTTATGGTTTATGGTTTATGGTTTATGGTTTATGGTTTATGGTTTATGGTTTATGGTTTATGGTTTATGGTTTATGGTTTATGGTTTATGGTTTATGGTTTATGGTTTATGGTTTATGGTTTATGGTTTGTGGTTTATGGTTTATGGTATGCATGATTATGATTTATGGTTTAAGGGTTAATGGTTTACGGTTAAATGGTTTAAGGTTTAGGATTTAGGTTTTATTATTGGTTAAAGGTTTAATTTAGGTTTATGGTTTAATTGGTTAAGGTTTATGATTTAGGGTTAGCATCATTCGAGATAGATGGGTTTAACATTTCATATTTAAAAAAAAACTTTAAGGTTTTAAAACAAATCAGATAACAAATTAATCATCGTTTATGTTACATTCAGACGTGAGCTTGTTGAAATAAGTTATAAAACCATTTAAGCACCCAACTTATATTATATAATTAATAAACAAGACTTATGTTAAAATTATTAATATACTTATCATGATAATTAAACATGGCAATTTTATATAAATAAACTTTAGGTTAAAATAATTATTAATATAATTATTCATGTTACATTTAATTTTTAACCCTAGACATGGCCATTTTAATTAATTGAGAAACTTAGCTTAATTAAGTATATTAATTTGTAACCAAGGTTTAATTAAATTAATAACATGCTTTAATTTAATTATCCAATAATCATGTATGGTAAAGTTCAATTAATAAAATCATGAAATATTAATAATTAATAATTACTTATAATATCATGTATTATTATTATTAAGTAATAAGTATTTAATATTAATAAACTTTACTATATAATATAATCATGACTTATAATATATGCTTATTAAAACTATAGCTTAAATCATACACTTATTTAATAAGCTTATACTACTAAACCCGACTTATATTATATACACGCCTAACGTGTCTAAAAAGTGAAGCCTTTTCTTTGCATGCAACTTGATATATTGCACCGGTACCCCGTCCACTAATCACTCTCACACACACACGCACACGCATTCAATATCCGGAGGTCAAATAATGAATCAAACACCCACCCACACAGACACAAACAGTAACAAATCTTCAAACCCTGATAAATCAAACCTAAGTGACTGGATGGATATTGATTTTATAGAAGTCTCGATCACTGTTGAGATGATTGATTATGTGATGGATAAGTATGGAACCAACTGGAGATATGATGATCCGATTGCTAACACTATTATTGAAGACTTGATGCAGTTAGAGTTTAAAAAACAGACTAAAGGAAAATCAAATCAAGGTTAGGGTTTTTACTTCGAAACAGTATTATTGAAGTTTTGATGATTTGTTTTTGTTTTTATGATGTTGCATGTTATGAAGATACCAATAATTGATTTTGTTTTAATATTTGTTATATAGATGACAAGGCAAATGAGGTTACGAAGGTTGATGAAGCTATGAAGGTTGATGAAGCTATGAAGGTTGATGAAGCTATTAAGGTTGATGAAGATATAAAGGCACATACTAAAGGTCAATTTTGTGCCATTTTATGTTTATATGTTTGTCAGAAAGGCGTTAGATTGATCAATAGTTAGTGTTTACTATGTAGAGTTTTAGGAGTAGTGAAAATGATAAATGGTTCAAGTATTCTGTTGGTTATATGATGATGTAGATACAGGAGATAATGGGGTGTTTGGTTTAGCTTATATAATGGGCTTATAAGCTTATTAGCTTATATAAGCTTATAATCTCAAACCAAGTGTTTGGCTAAGCTTATATAAGTGGGCTTATAAACTTATATATGGGTGTTATGATAAGCCATAAAAATGTGGCTTTTTAGGAAGGTTTGGGCTTATATAACATATTTACCATTTTACCCTCATGTTAACTTAAGTTCATATAAGCCATGGGCTTATAAGTTTATTAAACATAGGCTTATATAAGCCAAAATGGCTTATATAAGCCCATTATATAAGCTAAAAAAACACACCATAAATTTTTAAAAAAGGGGTTGGTCATACTTGAAACCTTAAACATTTGAGTTGAGATTAGGTTTGATTATCTTGATGGGAAAATGTATAGACTTCTGGCCAACTTTTTTGAATCTAAGATGGCATCGATAGAACAACCTACATCTTTTCGTTTACCCTTTTTTATGTAAGTACCTCTTACTATGGCCGTGTCATTTCCCTTTTTCATGGTCCTTGTTACCGTCAACTACGATCTTTAATAAACGACCCTTTTCTTTTATGTTGATTGGTCGAATGTTTTCCTTCCTAGTTCCCACTTTTGGGGCTTCATGGGGTAGCAAGTTATCCGATTCACCACTATGAATGCTCTCACTTTTTAGTTTCAGTTTCAGTATTCGAATACTCTTTCTAGTTGAGTATCTAGATACATACTTATGTGGTTTATATCATGCATTTAGTATTTGGATTGATCCATGTGTGGATTATATTTCGATACTGAAACTCAAAGTGAAAGTGAGCGTGTTCAGAGTGACGACTCGAATAATTTGATGCCGAAATAAGCGCCAAAATTTACATATGGGAAGGAAATCCTTCGACCAATCAACAAAAAGGAAAAGGGTCGCTCAATAAAGACCTTAGTTGATGGTAGTGATGCCCATGAAAAAGATAATGCGACGGTCATAGTAAGAGGGGCTTACATAAAAAAGGTAAACAAAAATATGTAGGTTGTTCTGTCGATGCCATCTTAGATTCAAAAATGTTGGCCAGGAAGTCTATACGTTTTCACAAATGCATTGGTTCAGTTACTATGTTGTTAATATGTTGGTTATATGTTGATACAAATACAAGAGCTAACTTAAAGAAAAAAGAAAAAGGCAAGGGACCAACAGAAGCTGATAAAGCATCTGATCCTTTAATCTACATAATAGGGTGGAACAGCTTAAAAGGGAATTCAAACTTTTTAAACAGACACAGTTGCAGGGAGGTTAGTAAACTAAATTTTAACCTTTAGATAAATATAGTTATTCACTAGCTTCGGTGTCACATGTATGCTCTAAAGTATTACAGCTCCACATAGACGACATCTCAATACCCCAGATTAATTATTAATGAGTAGCAAAGAAGGCCACTCGCGCCACAGAAGTAATCGTTTGCTCTGAGAGATAGATATCGCCATGATTCCTATTTCTCGTGAAAATCATCATCTTCGTGCCCGGTATGTGAATTCAATATGCATTAACATATTTTTGTTTAGCCTTTTTAGAAAAGGACCTCTTACTTTGGCACTCATATTCGCTTTTCCATGGGTATTGATAATATTGATATCAATCAAAGACCGAATGCGAAGGTCAAATTTTGAGTTACTTACATAAAAAAGGATAAACGAAAAGAAGTAGGTGCATATTGGATTCACATATTGGGAATGAAGATGAACATGTTCACGAGATAGAGGAATCGTGTAGATATCTACCTAGAAGAGAAAACAGGCTTAAGATGTCGTTTATGTGCAGCTGTTAAACTTTAGAGCAGACATGTGATTATGTATTTGTTGTTAACTTATGCGGGATTATGATTTTTGTTAACTGATGTAGTTACAGGAGCTGACTTGAAAAAAAAGGAAACAGTTCAATGGAAGCTGATAACACATCTGATCTTTCTAACCTACATAATAGGGTGGAAAAGCTTGAAAGGGAATTACAACATTTCAAACAGAGACTGTTGCAGGGAGGTTAGTATACTAAATTTTAACCTTTAATTTTTTATATGAATGTTTTATTGTTTTGAGTATCTGGGTGGCTGTTAGTATCTGAATTTATTAAAATTTGTCTTGTATTTTACAGATGTTATCATGGTTGATTCCTCTGAAAGCTCTAAAGAAGATATGCTATCATCAGATGAAAGCTTTGAAAGCTCTGAGGAAGATTTGTTGTCATTAGATGAAAGCTTTGATCATATGAACACTAAAGACTTCCAACACCCATTTCATGATGACCAGGATGAACCTTCCAAGTATTCCAGCACCTCTGAGGATGATTGTAGTTCGGACGAGACTTGGGGAGAGACTAATTCATCGTCCAAGCAGAAAGGCAAAGCTATTGCCTCATCCAGTCAAACTACAGGCAAGGCGAGTGGGTCATCCAAACAGATAGTCAGTCCAAGTGTTAGAAACGGATGTACACCAAAAGCAGAGTCATCTTCTCGGTCTCCATTTTCTACAATAGAAAGGCCCCCACCTATCAGAAATGTAGTATGTTTCCTGCCTTGTAAATGTTTTGAAAGAATTTGAAACAAAGCTAGGAAAAAGGAAGAGGAGGTAGGCTATGGAGGAACCTGTAGGGGGTAGGCTATGGAAGAACTTGTTATCTATGTTTTATGGATGTTTTAGATATTGAATTGTTTAGACTATTTCGGTTAAGTGTAGGTATAGTTTATGTAAACAATTTTAAACACTAATCTGCATGGATGGGTGTATCCATCATTTTTTGGAATGCAAATATGTTGTCATTCACATTTTGTATGAACCTACAATATAATGATCAATATTATGAAATTAGACTTGTATTTCATGGATGTAAACATAGTTCATCTTGTATTTTACTTATTCATGTTGTGAGTTGTATAATCCTAGATGCATAACACATATAACCAAGATTTTTGTGTCAAAGTTACCTATTACACATCCGGTTAAGGCTTTCCACTTCGGTTGATCTTATAACCCAATTTTTTTCCCGCCTTCTCCAACAAAACTAATTAAGCTTTGAGCAGTTTATGTTTTCGATTTAGCTTAACTTTAAGGTGCTTTTAAGTTTTTGCTATTACATCTGCAATTCTTTTCCAATTGGATAGACAGTTGTTAGGCTCTTGCCTTTGGGTTGGAGCATATGTTTGTAACAATACTGCTAGGCCATTCTTCACTCAGAACAAAGCTAATATTGAGTATTTTTTTGAAAAGCTGCTTGTTTCAGCTTATTTCGTTTTAAATCATTATCAAGTCAAGCACAAGTTATGATTTTTTATCTTTTTACTCTAATTTCACTAGTCCTCCCAAGTATTTATTCCAACTCGTGTCTAATTTCCCATAAACAACTAATTTGTTCAAACAATGTGCTTAATTATTAATCAAACTGAAAATGAAAACATTGAAATAATTGAAGTAAAATTAAAAGAATACAAGATGAAAACTTATAAAACATAAATTCAATTCAATAATAATAAAGGATTACAGTTTTTAAATAATAACAAACATTTTGTTTCTCTAATTAATCAAAATTTGGAGATTTTTCACGATCAAAAGACAAATGAACTTCATCGTAATAAAAAAACTCTTTGAACTCATCTTCCTCTTCTTCAATGTCCTGAACAGAATCATAAATATCATCATCAATTATTTGATCTTCTTCCTCCAGTTGCCTCCTATAAGCTTCCTCCCTCTACCGCTGTTCCTCTTGCCTCCTTCTAAAGGAAGTAGCTTCCTCCCTCTCGCGTTGTTCTTGTTCCTCTTGCCTCCTTCTTAAGGAAGCAGCTTGCTCCCTATGGCGTTGTTGTTCCAGTCAGGCATTCTCTTCGTCTTCTAGCTTCCATTGTCGATGTTCGTGAGCTTCCTTTACATAGCAATCGTACTCGTCATATGGATCATTATAGAGACAAACAACAGGAAACTCACCATCTGCATTAGCTTCAATTTTTGGAAGCACACAAGGTTTCCTGAAAAGAACATATAAGATTCTTAGTACTACTTAACAAAAATACAATGTTAATAAAATAAATTATACATACTTGTTTTCTACTGCACTGGTATCTTCAAAAGCAGCAGAAAAAGTTCTTTTTGATTAAAAAGCCATTTTTTATTCTTAAGATAGTGATAATTATGTGTTTGTTCTGCTTTTGTTATGATTAATTCCATTCCTTGATCCTCGTTTATATAACCAAGGATGGAATACAAAGAGTCAACAGCCTACATGAACATCTAATGTATATTCATGCATGTAATTAATTTTTGTGAAGTTCCAAGAATTAACATTCTCATTGGGCGTGTATAAAGTATGTGCTTTATATGTTTTTAGGGCTTAATGTATTTAAAAAAATAGCAAAAAACAAGGTATAGGACTTGAACCCTAGACCCTCCATTCAAACACTAACACACTTAACAAGTTTGCCACATGAATATTTGGTTCTAAATATGTGACTAATATTAACATTAGTGAAAATTGAGATTACATTTGGTTCTAAACATTTGTCACATGAATATTTTACTGTGTGACGTTTTCATTGTGTTGGTCACATATAATCCCATTATAATGTCACTATATATATAATTTAGTTACACATTACTTATATGTTGTTACTATTGCCAAATTTATAGTCACATAATTGTTTGATGATTGAGTATGATCATGTATTATATTTGATCATAGTCTTCAAGTAATTGTAAATTATTTGTCACATTTAAATAAATATAGTGGCAAATGTTTCAATACCAACTTTCTACTTGCCACACATACAAAATTCATGTGTGGTTAACATTTAACATAATATACTTGTCACATTAAAATAATATGTGTGACAACCTTGTTTATCAATTTGTCACTTGTAAAATAAGTTCATGTGACCATATATGATTTTTGGTCACATTCGATGTGTGTATGACAAATATTTGTCACACATGTATAGGTATAATGTGACTACTACTTGAATTAGACTTTGATTCGGTAACACTCTCAAATTATTAAGTGACTAACGACTCACCCAAAAAGCAGTTGTTAGCCCTAGTCATGTAAATATTCAAATGCGTGACAAACAAAATACGAAATGGTCATACAAACTGACTTCAAGTGTGACTGTTTATTTATGACTGGCGAATTCAGTCACCCAAAAAAATTATTTGTGGCTACACGAAATTTGATATGTGTGACCAAAACCCTTTTTGTTCTAGTGTGAGAAGCAGTTCATTATACCAAGTAGTACACAAAAAGCAAACAATTTTAGTGGCTTTTCCACTCCTATTCAAACATAGCATATATTACACTTATAAATTTTATGGGTTGTCATATATATGAGTCATCATGACTCATATATGAGTCATCATGACTCATATATGATTCAGTAAACTAAAATTATCATAAGTCATAGTTCTATAATCAGCTTATCAACTACAAAAATCGATCAGACTTTATTAAAAATGCTCATTCATAAATAAAAACTTGCTAAATCACATGTGATTATCATAGTGGCATTTCATCAAACACATGGTGTGCATCAACAATCATAACTTGTGCCTTGCCTAAAGTACTATAAAATTTTCTTCTACATCTTTTTCTAACTATGGTGAATCACTTTCATCAATGATATGCGTAAGTGAGCACTACATGAGTATGATTGTAAGGTTCATTTGTAATTGTGTGTGTGTGTGTGTGAAGATTGTATGTCGATCGATTGTTTATCGAACTAGTGATATATGTATATCGAATTAATAAAGATTGTAGGTTGTTGATAGAATCAATGCTGGATTCTGTGTTGGTGGTTATTGGGGTGTGAAAAAATGGGACAATGGTTGAGGAAATGAAAGTGGTGGGTGTCATGTTTATACTTATTATTTTAATTTGGTGTGTCGATGTTTACAAAATTAGACGGTTCAGATTGGTCCAACGGGCCTTTACTAAATAACTGGACTATACGGATCTTTTGTCGTATATCTTCATATATTTAGTTAGTACATTCTTTATGATTATGTTTGATTTATTTCAAAAAATTTTAGCCGTAATAAATACAAAATATTTTTCTAAGAATAAACCAGACTAACTAAGGTAAGTGAATATCTTGTCCTTTGACTAGATATTTACTTATCTTAGAACTACATGAAAAATAAGTTTTTATTTGATTTTTATAATGTTTTAGTTAGACAATTCTAGAAAGGAATATGTGGATCACTCTCCATTCTTAAAGAAGAATGTACATAACTAGCTTCGCGCTGACCAACTTCTCTGATTCCTTTTTGTGTGTCTTCCAAGACTCTTTGGAATCAAATGTGACTGTAACAAGGTTCCATGTAAGGTTTCCATTGCTACTCGAAAGAGGTGTGAGGAAAATCCGATGGAACAAACTTATGACACATCATAAAACTTATATAAGGTTTAAAACAATGGGTATCTCTGTTCTGATCATCGGTGGATTCAAGTACCAAGGAATATGGTTTATTTAAGGAAATTTAAAAAGTATGGAAAACCTATTGTTTTAGAAACTTTTTATACAATGAAGTATTACATGTTTCCTTTATATGATTTTGACATTTCATTTCAAAATTTAAATACCTACTTAAGTTGATTA
The DNA here is from genome assembly GCA_025667525.1 of Glebionis coronaria. NCBI lineage: Eukaryota > Viridiplantae > Streptophyta > Magnoliopsida > Asterales > Asteraceae > Glebionis > Glebionis coronaria. Next base: position 42,197,622 of record CM046878.1, read on the forward strand.
AATCATCAAAGATAGTCTTAAGTTTTAATCAAGGCATGGAAATATAATAGTCATAGGGCCAGACCCGAGATTATATAATTGTTGACTAAGTATTGGACGACTTACAACGAGTATGTTTGGTCAGACCTTTTTTTCCCGTAGTACTAGATGAGGCGAAACATGACATGAATATGATTATACATAGTCATGGCCTCATAAAGGCTAAGAGTTGCATTGACGGAAACCATCATTCGATGATTACCTTTTGATTTATTATCATTTCTAGTAGATCAACTGCGTTAATGATAATAAGTTCAAGTTGGATCTTATGTTCTTGATAAAAAATAATTGTTTAGTCCATAAACATGGGTATTTAATTTTATAAGAGAGCAATTATCAAAAATAGTAATATTGAGTTTTGCAAGTTCTTTTAATCTATTAGTGCAACCTAAACCGCAAGCATGTGTTTGGTCTTTACTTGAGAGTAACAAACCATGTTAGGTTTCCATAGAAAAATTTTAGTGGTCGCTCCTATACTTTTTACAACTGAAAAAGCTACAAATGAAATGATTGAGTTATCCGAAATTCGAATCAAACAGGTGAAATACTTAACGGTAAGTTAAATTTCATATATTGTTGGATAACTATAGAACTTGTGTGTTAGCTAGCAAAGGTAAATATCTTGATATGAGCAAGAAATATTTTAAAGGTTTGATTACAAAGACTGAAATATCACCGCACAAATGGTAAAATCAAAACCTAGAGAACCGGTTATCTTTAGTTGTTTGTTTTGACTAAGTAAAAGGCGCTACACACCCAGAGGGTATTGTAGGTGTGCTACAAGGGAGGGAATCGCATGTTAATTTTTCAAGTTAAAAAATTATATATATATATATATATATATATATATATATATATATATATATATATATATATATATATATATATATATATATATATATATATATATATATATATATATATATATATATATATATATATATATATATATATATATATATATATATATATATATATATATATATATATATATATATATATATGGAAAGTCTATCATAGGAATACATATATAGAGCTTAACACATCTTTTTGAATATCTAAGTAATTAATATTAGTCAATGTGACTCACACTAGCAATAATGTGTGGATATTCAATAACATGGAAAGATAAAATGTTACTTACTATAACTAGTAATGAAACACTCTTACTGTTTTCAAGAGCAGTGGCAGTAATACATTTTCTACAAATAATAGACTTAAAATGTTGTCAATATCGGTGGGAGCTATTAGTTGCTCATTTTATTTCTTGTTAGACTTAAGATAATGAATTACTTTCTATGTGTGAAGCATATTCATTTAATAAGAATCACCATGTATTATCTTAGATAAGTTTTTGTCTTTTGAGTTGTCGCTCCTGATGTTAAAAATATCTACAAGATAATTATGCACGATTCGTCATAAATAGATGAAGTTCTATTAGTAATAGCCAGTCTCTAAACTAGCCTTAATTCAACTTTTGACACTATCATATTATTGATACAACCAAACTAAGTAGTGTAGTGTGGTGTTGTTTTATGCAATACGTAGTTCCATACCCAAGTGTGAGAAAACTTTATTGTGGGTTAGGAACAACTTTGACAATATGATTAAGGGGTTTCTTGACTTTATAAGTAAGGAAACCATTACTCTATTAGGACTACTACACATTTATGGTGGGTTGTCCTATTAGATATGGAATGTCAATATAGAAAGATAAAACTACATGATTATGTTTTCCTAGAAAATGAAATGCATGGTAAGTTATGATTAACTTGAAGTTACTATTGAAACCATGTTTTGGTACACAAATTTACGTTATTTCTATAATTTTTATGTCTCATTGTTTATGACATGAACATTTAAGTCTTCTCTTTGTGAAAAGACGTAGAACATAAAGTAAGATAGTTATCTTGTTATGTATTATTGATTAAGACATGTACATGAAGTCGTTGAATTAGCTAATGACTAATAATAAATAGTAAGAATTGGATTGGATGTCTACTAGTGAGACATGCACATTAAGTTATTGATTGAATCAAAGATTTATAATTAATAACATGCGATTGGCTTAATGATACTATTGATGCTATTAAGTTTTGAACTTAACTTGACATAATAGACAAAGCCATGAAGTATATGTTCATCAAATAAATTATGAGATTAACTCATGAGTGTAATCTTATTAAAATTCTAGTATAAGATATGTCTAAAAAGAGAAATCAAAGTATATACATTTATATATTTGGTTGTAGATGAATTTAACTTATTACTGTTAAATGTTATTAATGAGTGTGAAATCACACATCATTAATAACATATTAAACCCTTAAAACAAGCCAAAGATAGACCTTTATCCTTTAAAAGTCAGAATTATGCAGGTTTTTTGTGTCTTTGTGTTTTTGTAGGCAAAAAGGTACAAAATGGTGCAAACATGAGCTTTCATGGTTTTTTTAATAATTTATGAAGAAAAGGACAAAATGAAGCTTAAAGGACCAAAAATGTAAAAGACATGAAGTTTCAGAGACTAAAGATGCTCATCTTACAAGTTTAAAGGCTAAAGGTTCAAGTTATAAAAGACATTGGCCATTTCAATTAAACCACTTAACTGTACTATTATTCAACAAACAAAAATCCCCCAATTTCCCCAAAACCTATATGAACCCTAACTGCTAATTGGCCACGTGGCTTCTATCCATTGGCTCTTACACGTCATACTCTAACTAACTTCACCCTAAACACTTCTCATGTCCTATAAATACCCCTATACCCCCTTCATTTCAAACGTTTAGATTAGTTACTTTTCACATAGTTACTGTAGCTATAGAATTTACATCTACAATATTGTTGTATCTAGTTTAGATCTTGTAATCAATCATTCATATTGTACTCATAATTCAGTTCTATCAATAAAATCACAAGTTCAGATCATTCTTCTTTATTCCTGTATAAGTACTGTTCATGCATTGAAGATTGATTCGTGTCATTGTTCTGTTGATTAATGTTATGGATAACAAAATGTTTGTTACTCTCAGAAGTTCAGTTTTGATCATGTGGTTACATAGCTGTCAAGTGATCAGAAGTAGCTGTTTTAGATCTTTATTGTAGAATAATAGCAGAATAGTGTTCCAGCTATAATCCATGGAGTTAGCTATTGATTTGAGTTGATTAAGTGTTGATATTGATCCTTTGAGCTATCTTCTCTAAAGAACATGGCCTCGATGTTACTAGTTAAGCAAGTTTTAATTTTCTGCACAAATTAGTGTAAAACTGCTAGTTGCTATTGTAGTTGTGTAGATTGATTGCAAATTGCTTAAACCTGTCTCGTTTGATCTGATGTAGCAATAAGAGGTGTTTGGATTAGTGTTGTTATGGTTTGTGGTTAGAGTTCATTGCAAGATTTTGTTACAATCATATTTACTAGATATATTCATTCTCATTTCAGTCAATCATTAGCCAAAAGATAAAGTCAATCAAGCAATTAGTTACAAAATGGTTTAGGTTAAAACATAGTCTGATCTTCCATTTTTAGTCATCCATAACTTTGTGCTCCTTTTGATTCAGACCTTGTGAGTTAGTGTTTTGAGTAGCCAGTAGTATCAGCTTATTAAGTCTAGTTGATCATTTCTTCTATAGCTTATTCACTAAGCCTGTAATTAGTCTTAAAGTAGCCTAAATAATCACTGTTTTCATTAGTTTTCATCAAGTGTTCAGTTTTGTTTAAACCTCATTTCTAGATTACTGTGCTTATTTAAAGTTGCTAAAAAAAACATTCTAAAAGTAGTAATAAGTCACTAGAAAGATTATCTCAAAAAGTCAACATTCTGGTAAAATATACACTTTTGGTCAAAGTAGTTAGAATAGCTTATTTTGTGTGCTTATTGGGAGTTTTCTGGGATAGACCTCATTTTTCTCATGTTTTCATCAAACTTGCAAAAATACAGCTTATAAGAATAAGCCAATTGCTCTAGTTTAATCTTTGGTTAAGTAGAAAAATCCCTTTTGCTTATTCAACTTATTACAAAAGTTGAAATTACTCTTCGCTAGCTTATTTTGGATAAGAAACGTTTTGCAAAAAGAATTATCCCATTTGGTCTAGAAATAAGCTCAAACTAGCTTTTTGATTAGCTTATGCCCGTTTTCTTAATGAACTTTCCATTAATTACACTTTAGTCCTCAGTATTTTTGGGTTGTTGCATTCTATTATAGAAAGTTTGTTAATTATGTTATTTTCAGTTTAGACCTTCTAGTTTGTTATTTTTGTTAATTATGTTTTTATTAGTTTACATTTCTATTACTTTTCAATTTCAGTCCTTTTTTGGCACTTTGTTACAATTTAGTTATATTTAGTTACAATTTGTTTTGACTTGTATTTTGTGCATTAAATGTTGTACGTGCACCTTGTTTTAGATTAGTACGTATACGTATCGATAATATTTTTACGTTTTTATATGCTTTGTGCTAATTAGAGATAGATACCAATCAATCTTTTGCAAACAAAAAAAATTAAGTCGAAACGTGAAAACCTGATTTCAATTCGATTCGAGTTGAGGAAAAACGATATATTAAAACGGATATTAAAATGGCGCTGATGCCGATTCGTATTCGTGAAGATTGACGGTTTTTCTTGAGATGTATTGCTTTTTAGGCTCCGTTATATATTGAACGTTCTATTTGTTGCATTCAAAAATTAAAAAAGTTAAAAATATAAAAATATAAAAAATTAAAAATCAGTAAAGCAATTTCTTTCCTAAAAATTTCACCAAAAAAATTAAAAAAATCCAAAAGTAACTCTTTTCCTAAAGAGTTACTTCAAAAATATTACCTATAACTATACATATTACTTTCTTATCTCTCATGTTTTCTTGTGAATATATTCTCTTATAAAATAAAAAAACACAAAAATATTTTCCTTTACGTAGTATATGTAAATACATATACGTAGATAAGCACCTTACTACACATATCTCTATAAGTATTGCTTTACAATACATAGTGATTAGCGTCGTTCTGGTTCTATTCACGCGTATCGATCAAACTAATAAAGGCACATTGAATAAATACTACAAGCTACTTGATCTAGAGAAAGAAGTTACCGTGTAGGGAGTATAAGGAGAGTGTATTTCACATTCGAAAAGAAAAAGACTCTTAAGTGCTTCGCATCACCTCGTTCCTCCGCTCCCTTGTGATTCTTTTGAAGGCGAGAGTAGTAATGTGTGCCACCCAAGTATTACTGCGTACATTGATACTTTTATGGATATTAATTATTGAATCTCGATTGGGTAACCAACCCCTTTCAAAGTCACTTAGAGCATTCCCCTTACTCCTCGGTTTTTACTTGCATGCGCATTCGCGCGCGTGCAAACATACCACGTGGTGTATCACTTCCTTCCACGAGGAAGTGTAGAAGTACTTTGCCAAGACAAGCCGATCACGAGAATCGAGTTGTTGAAGTAGAGTTGGCCATGGATAATAGGCCTATGATTGAGATTTTGAAATCTCAAGTGGATGGCAATGCGGACGCGATTGTGGTTCCTGATATTGCAGCGAACAATTTTGAGCTTAAGACTGGGATTATACAGATGGTATCCGCTATCTCATTTTTGGGACTATCTATGGATGACCCACATGCCCACATTGAGAGGTTTTTTTCCTTGAATAACACTGTGAAATATAATGAGGTTCCACAATAGGTTATTAGGCTAATGCTCTTCCCCTTCTCTTTAGAGGGGCAAGCTCGGATTTGTCTTGACAAAGCGGCATCTAATAGCATTCATACTTGGGATGATTTAAAAAAAGTTTGTGAATACCTTCTTTCCACCCTCTCGTACCACGGATTTAAGGAATGATATTATACGTTTTGAGCAGAAAATGGGGAGAATTTTAGAGTGGCATGGGATAGGTTTAAGGAAATGATTAGAAAGTGTCCTAATCATGGTTTTGACTTGATCCACCAAATTAATACTTTTTATAATGGTTTGAGCTCAAATGATCAAGATTCACTAAATTCAGTTGAGGGGGGTAGCATTCTTGTTAAGACCACACAAGTTGCATGGGGCATAATTGAAAACAAAGCTAAAGTACCAAGTACTAGATCAAGGGCTCAAGTGGCTAGTACTAGTGGAGGTAGTGTTATTCCTATGGATGAGTATACTCAAGTTTTTAAACAAACTGATAGAAAAATTGATAGACTTTATGATTTAGTAGAAAAAGTTGTTTTAAATATGAGCACTCATCCTACTTGGACTATCAATGCCATTCATGAGACATGTGAGACTTGTGGTGGACCACATTCTTACTTGAATTGTGATAAAGTGTATGATAATTCTCAAGGTGAATGTTATGCTTATAATGATGAGAATGGGAGGGCTCATTTTAAACCCAACATTAATCCTAACCATTTGTCTTACAAGTCCAATCATTTCCTTGCCCACTTGGTTTCCCAGCCCACCAACCCACCCAACCCCAAGTTCAAAATAATCAACGTCCAAATAGAGTAAATATTCAAGGTAATTCTAATATGAGGGGTCAAAATCAATTCCGGGGGAATCAATTTCAAGGAAACAATTTTCAAGGGAAAAAACAAGTATTTCTAAACCAAGGTTTTTACAATCAAGGTTTTACAAATCAAGATCAATTTCAAAACCAAGGTTTTCAAAATCAAGGGTTTAATCAAGGGAATATTCCAAATCCTCAAATAGACTTGATTCTTCTTAAAATGAAAGAAATGTAAGAGGAAACTAATAGGAAATTGGCAATCATGCAAACAAAAATGTTGCAAAATCAAAGACCTCAAGGTGCATTACCCAAACCAACCCAAGGGCTAATGTGAATGCTATCACAACTAGGAGTGGGAAAACCACTATGGGACCTTCTAATATGAGTTATACTCCACCTTCGGTGACTACTCCCATAGCCACTCCTAGTCTATACCACCTTTGACTGACCCTGTGATTTCTGAAACCGAAGAGTCTTCCAAAACCCTCTCCTCAACCTTCTACCAAAAAACAAATATCCCTTATCCTTAAAGGTTGAGGAAGGATAAATTGAAAAACAAAGATGACATTCAAGTTTCAAACTTTTTGAGAATGTTTAAACAATCAAATATTAACATCTCTTTTACTGAGTCTCTTGCTCACATGCCTAAATTTGCTAAGATGTTTAAAGACCTTTTGTCTAACAAGAAGAAATTAATTGATGTGCCTAATACTTCTTTGAATTAAAATTATTCTGCGGTCTTATTAAAGAAATTGCCCATTAAACTTGGTGACCCTTGCAGATTTTTAATACCTTGCAATTTCCCTAGGGTGGAACACTGTACGGCCTTAGCAGATTTAGGAGCAGGTATTAACTTGATTCCCTTATCTGTGTGGAAGCAATTATCACTCCCCGAGTTAACCCCCACAAAGATGACTTTAGAATTAGCAAACCGTACGATTGCTTATCATGTAGGGCTGAGGATGTATTTGTGAGAGTTGATAAGTTCACCTTCCCTGCAGACTTTGTTGTGGTAGATTATGATATGGATCCTCTTGTTCCTCTTATTGTTGGTAGACCTTTCTTGAGGACTAGGAGGATCGTTATTGATGTTTCTGAGGGAGAATTGATCATGAGAGTAAGGGATGATAAGGTTGTTTTCAATATGGGAAAGATTTCTAATAAATCCCATGAGCATGAGAACGTGAATGTAATTGATGTGCTTGATGAAGTATGTGAAGAACATTTTCACGAGGCTTGTAAGAGTGGCAATTATGATATTTCACATGTTGAGACTGTTGCCTCTGTTGCTCCTTCCTTGACTCCTTTTGGAGAGAGTGATTTGCTCTTAGAGGAATTTGAGGCTAACTTCTTAAGAGATGATGATTCTCCCATTAATTGGGATGAGGGTCTTCGTACCATTGAGAAATTGCTCAATGAAGACCCTTTCTTTTCACCACCTCCTAAAGTAGTAACAAAAGATGATCCCAATTTAATTATGCCTTCCATTAAGAATCCTCCAGACTTAGAGCTTGAGGATTTGCCTTCACATTTAGAGTATGCTTTCTTAGAGAGTAAGGATAAGTTACCTATGATCATTGCTAAAGACTTACAAGAGGATGAGAAGGCTAGGCTTATTGAGGTTCTTAAGAAGCATAAGAAAGCTATTGCTTGGAAATATCTGATATTAGAGGAATTAATCCCAACTTTTGCACACATAAAATCCTTACGGAAGAACTTTAAACCTGTAGTGCAAAATCAAAGAAAGGTAAGCCCAAAAATTCAGGAAGTCATCAAGAAAGAAGTTGTCAAACTTCTAGATGCGGGAATGATATACCCTATATTTGATTAACCATGGGTTAGTCCAATCAATTGTATACCAAAGAAGGGAGGTATGACGGTTGTTGTTAATGAGAACAATGAGTTGATTCCTCAAAGGCTTATCACTGGTTTGAGAGTTTGTATTGCTTATCGGGAGTTAAATGCGCTACAAGGAAGGACCATTTCCCACTTCCATTTATGGATTAAATGCTAGAACGTTTAGCGGGAAATGAGTTTTATTGCTTTCTTGATGGATTTTTAGGGTATTTCCAAATCCCAATTGATCCTAAAGATCAAGAGAAGACAACATATACCTGACCTGATGGAACATTTGCATACAAGAGAATGCCCTTTCGCTTATGCAATGCTCCTGACACATTTCAAAGGTGTGTGATGGCAATATTCCATGATATGATATAGAATACCATGGAAGTGTTTATGGATGATTTCTCGGTCTTTGTAGATTCATTCACTTCTTGCCTTTCCCATTTAGAACGAATGCTTAAAAGGTGTCAGGAAACTTGCCTTGTTCTAAATTGGGAGAAGTGCCACTTCATGGTTAAGGAGGGGATATTTTTGGGACGTAAGATTTCTAAATATGGCATTGAAGTGGATCGTTCTAAAGTTGATGTGATTGCTAAAATACCCCCACCTACCACTATAAAAGAAGTTAGGAGCTTTCTTGGGAATGTAGACTTTTATAGACGATTCATACAAGGTTTCTCTAAGAAAGCAAGGCCTATAACCCATCTCTTGGAAAAAGAGACTCCTTTCATATTCTCACCTGAGTGTTTAGAGTCCTTTGAGATCCTTAAAGAGAAATTGACTAAGGCCACAGTGTAGGTTTCTATAACTGGGAATTGCCTTTTGTGCTTATGTGTGATGCTAGTGATTTTGATGTGAGAGCAGTTTTAGGGCAGCGTATTAACAAGCATTTTTAGTCTATTCACTATGCGATTAAGACAATGACGGGTGCTCAATTGCATTGCACAACTAAAGAGAAAGAGTTGTTAGCCGTTGTGTGTGCATTTGAGAAATTTTGCCCCTGTCTTGTTCTTTCAAAGACCATAGTTACACTAACCACTCTACCCTAAAGTACATTATGAATAAACAAGATGCTAATCCTTGGTTGCTTAGATGGGTTTTGTTGCTACAAGAGTTTAAGATAGTGATTCATGATAAAAAGGGAGATGAGAATTTAGCTGCGGATCATTTGAGCATTTTAGAGGATCCTTATCAAGGGGAATTACCAAATCAAGAGATTAATGAATCATTCCCTTTTGAAGTGCTTATGGTTATTTCCTCTCAAGAGGGTGATACCCCTTGGTTTGCTGACATAGCAAACTATCTAGCGGGTGAAGTGCTTATATCTTGTTTGACATCCCAACAAAAAAATAAGTTTATCAAGGACTTGAAATACTATTATTGGGATAATCCTTACCTCTTTAGGTAATGTGAGGATTAATTATGATGAGTTGTGTAGATGGGCCTAAGGCATTCCAGATTTTGGAAGCCCGCCATAAAGGACCTACTGGTGGACATTTTGGTCCCAACTACTCTGCTAAGAAAGTGTTTGATTCGGGTTTCTATTGGCCAATGTTTTACAAGGATTCTCAAGAGATGGTGAAACACTGTGATGTTTGCCAAAGGCAAGGAAAGATTACACAAAGAGATGAGATGCCACAAAATTTTATCCAAAAGTGTGAGATATTCGATGTACGCGGAATATCTTTATGGACATTTTCCTTCATCTAAATGGAATAAGTATATCGTAGATGTTGTGGATTATGTTTCTAAGTGGGTTGAAGCTAAGGCTTTGCCTACTAATGATGTTAGAGTTGTTGTTAAGTTCCTTAAGCAGTTATTTGCTAGATTTGGTATACCTAGAGAAATTATCAGAGATCGCGGGACTCACTTTTGTAATGATCAATCACTAGATTCATGAAGAAGTATGGTGTTACACACCGACTTTCTACCGCGTATCACCCTCAAACCAATGGTCAAGCTAAGGTCGCTAATCAAGGTCTTTAGAGGATTTTAGAGCGTACTATGGGATAGCATCGGGCCTCTTGGGCAGATAAGTTAGATGATGCACTGTGGGGTTTTCATACTGCATATAAGACTCCTATTGTTAGTACTCCATATCGTCTTGTGTACAGAATGGCATGCCACCTCCTTATTGAGTTGGAACATAAGGCATTATGGACTTTAAAATGGGCTTATATTGATTTAAACCAAACCAGTTCACATAGAAAAAACCAATTTAATGAATTGGATGAGCTTAGAAACAATGCTTATGAGAATTCCTTGATTTACAAAGAGAAAACTAAGCAAATTCATGATGCCAAGATTAAGAATCATGAGTTCCAAGTTGGAGATTCTGTTATACTTTTTAACTCATGGTTGAAAACCTTTTCGGGCAAGCTAAAGTCGCGATGGTCCGGTCCATTCACCGTAGCACAAGTGTTTCCTTATGGTAACATAGAGTTATCTCAGCCTAATGGACCAAATTCAAAGTGAATGGCCATCATGCGAAGCATTACATTGGGGAAAACATTTAAGCGGAAATGGTCCAAGAGATCCTCATTTTCGCTAAGAACTAGTTATTTGTGGGATGAGTTGAGCTAGACACTCCTTAAATCAAGCTTTAATAACTAGCTTAGATCATCTAGAGTAGACTTTGGTAGGTTAGGCATAATAAGAGGGTGATATAGTTGAGTTGAAGTGTAGGGGGAGCCTTTCTTCTTGTCTTTTGGTGTTTGTTTCAGGGTTGCTCTCTCTCATTTCATTCATGGAGCATATGGAGGAGGCCCTAGTACCTAGTTCACTTTGATACTTTTATGATTAAAACTTGTCTATTAATAATGACTAAAATGAATTCACTTTAATTGTCTCTTTCTTAGCTCAATTTAAACAAAGTCATCAATGTCATAAGTGTAGGAGAGTTTCTACTCCAATACTCTTAAACATTGAGGACAATGTTTATCTTAAGTATAGGGAGACTTATATCGAAATGACCTTGCCTAGACCATTGCCTTTGACTTCATTATAAACGGAAAAATTAAAAAATTTAACAGTTTTCAAATTTTTGATCTATTTTGGCCACAAAATATTGTTTTTATTTTTGCATACATTTTTATTTGCATACACCTTGCATTTTCCATTCTTTTTAGTTCTTTAAAAACAAAATAAAAAATAATGAAAAAGGAAAAAATTTAATAAAAGATATGGTTTTTTCTAAAGGCTAGTTAGTAGTTAGTGATTCAAGTTGTAGTGACATCCAATTGGGCAGTATGCAAGCCTCGAACCTTTCGTCTTAGGGGTTAAACCCTACTCCTGCTTCTATTTTATTCCGCCCCTGAAGATACATGGTGAGACTTGAACCCAAGACCTCTCCAAAGATACCTCCTTAAGGATTCCTTGGTGGCCAACTGTGCTAAGACAGTTGGTTAATAAAAGATATGGTTTTAATTTGTTTAGAAGTCTTTGACATATTATCCCATCATGAATATTTTGACTCAACCCGAGTTTTCTTATTCAAGCTTACTCTAGCTAGTATCCTTAACCATGTAAATCGTTAACTCGATTTATTAGGCTAAGAATCTACGAGTCTCATTATTTGAGATTTTAAATTATGGAAAATGAGAGATGATACAGTTTGAAGTAAGTGGAAAGGGCTAGATAAACTTCATATTAATTATTTGTGGCTATTTTAACCCCTTTCGTACTTTCTTGCCAACACCTTATTAATTGATAATAAATAATAAAGTACGGTTTTTTCCGATTTTTAGTCTCTTATGCATTTTTGACTAATAATTTGTGGTTAATATGAGTACATGTTGGGTTTTAAGTTGACCGCTTTATATGTGTTGGGCTTTTATTTTGTTTAATAGGTGGCGTGAGAGTTAACTTATGAAAGAAAAAAATAAAAAAATAAAAAATAAAAGATCCAAAATGGACAGTGATGTGTAAGGTTTCTATTATATTCCAATATTGCCCTTCAAGGCTGCGAGATTGAGAATTCGAAGTCCTAAAAAGACCGAGGATATAATTTATTGTGTGAGTTAATTATTACGTGCGTAACCACTTATTAAGCAAGGTAAAAGCTTGGCACTTATAAGGTGACGCTTAAAATTTTGATGTGGACTTATATTAATTGTGGATGGTTTTTCAAGTAATGGGTGAGATGGTTAATTATTGTTTAAAACCGGGCTTCCTTTATTTTTAGAATTTTCTTTTATATTTCACGCGAATAAAGACAAATTTGCTCACAAGCAATGATGACGTATAGTCCCCAAACCGGGTCATGAGCCCGGCCCACGGGTACTACCCGTATCCGGCCCATCGTAAATGGGTGGATAAATATCACTCAGGCTTATGGGCTTGAGTGAACAGTGCTCGCACATATGTGCGGCCCACGGCCCAAAGCGGCCGACATAAGATCAGACAGAATAATATTCTGTCTAAGCATATCTTAATCCTAATAGGAAGAGATATTCATTGCCAGAATTAGAAGATAGCAATCATTCTAATTCTGGTGCTTATCTTTTCCTTGGGGCCGAAGGGTCAGTGAAAGCCCACTGGGGTTTCACTGCCTATAAAAGGAACCCCCAAGGGTTCCACAAAGGTATCACAATTCTCTCTAAACTCACATATAACCCTAAATCGATTACTTACTCTCACGCCGGAGTCTAATCGTGGGAAACCTTCCCACGGTAAGCTTAACGCGTGTTGTTTAGTGTGCAGGATCCCAACCAGACGATTCACTTGGTGCAGGAGCCGGTACCCAGCCAACCCGAATTAAACCTAATTCGGGTCTAGCAAGGATCAACCAACTTTTGCATCAACAAGTTGGCGCCATCCGTGGGACCTTAACACTAAGCTAGAACAAAACCTCATCTCGATTGTTTCAATGACGAAGGGGCATCCGCCAGTTAACCCCAGGAACGTGAATCCTGGGAATCGGAAGCCCTCAGGGGAAGGGATTCTTATTCCCAACCAATCACCTAGCCGCCTCGCAGGCGGTCCAGGTAACCGTAGCGGTCTTCAGTCCGCAGGGGTGACGAGCACGATCTCGGTGACACCCCCGCCCACTTCAACCCTGGACAACCCCGATCCGGGAAGTGCACCAGCCCCTCCTAACAAGGAGCCACGTAGACCCTTAATGGAGGAAGAAGTGGAAGCTCAACCACTCAGCGAGGACGAGCTCACTCGGGTTCTTACTCAGAACTTTGAAAGGATCGTCCCAGGGATCGCATCAAGATTGAGCCTGGGGAGGAACCTCCAAGCCCGACTCAACTTTGGCGACAGTGGACCATCCACTCCTTCCCGAAATCGGAGAAAAAGGAGGACTCAGCCTCGGGAGCAGGGAACCTTTGAGGAAGACCCTCAACCCCGGAATGTGTTTGAACGCATAGGGGATCGCATCATGCAAGAATTAACGCAACCTCAAGATGGGGAAAGGTCGGATGGCTCATCCGAGCGGCCAGACCGAGAGCTGACCAGAACCACACGCCGCCCAAGTGTGTGGGATAGGATGAACACAGGAAGGAAGGCTCCTGGCTCATCTCAAAAAAGTGGTCCCTACTCAAAAGGCGGGGCACCACCGCCGTCCCCAGATCCGTCTGGGGAGGACTCAGATGACCATCCGCCCAAACGCCGCCGGCCAAGGCGCACGCCACCACCACCAAGCAATGATGAGTATTATGGTGGCCCCCACTATAGGGATACGGAAGCAGAGGACCTCTCGCGTCCGTGGTGTGAACCATGGGATGACCCTAGGCTCACACGGCCATGGGCTGATCCTAGGGAAGATCCGTTTACCCTTCGCATACGGAACTACTCTGAGGACACCAAACGTCGCATGCCGGCATGTATCAAAACGTATGATGGGTCCGGTGATCCTGTCGATCACCTCAAAATATTTGATACTCAGGCTAAAATTGAGCGATGGCCCATGCCCATATGGTGCCAAATGTTCAATTCGACCTTAATTGGTAACGCTCGTGACTGGTTCGAGGCACTCCCCCCACGGAGCATTGATAGTTTCACGGAACTACGCACTGCGTTCGAAAACAATTATACTCAGAGAAAGAAGTATAATAGGGATCCGGTTTCATTGGCAACCGTTAAGCAACGGCCGGGGGAGTCCACAGAAGCCTTCACTGAACGCTTCAATGATGAGTGCACACGCACGAGAACCATGCCAGAGCTCCTGAAAATCTCGGACTACATGCACGCCATAACAGACAGAGAACTGATCAGGCGTCTCAACGACAAGCGTCCAGAAAGATATGATGACCTCATGGAGAGAGTGAGGAATTTCATAGAGGGAGAGACAGCGGTGGCCGCAGCCTACCCATCCCGAGGGAATGGGTACCGCTCAAATGACCAGTCCAGGAGACAGTCGGGTGGTCAAGGCAACCAGAACAATAACAAGGGCTCGGACTATAAGAGCCAGAGCAAAGGCGGACGGTCAGACGACAAGTTCACCCCCCTAAAGATGTCCTACCGGGAGATCTTGTTGACTGAAGGGGCGAATTTTCCAAGGCCTCCCCCAATGACCACACCCCCGGAACGTCGGCAGGGAAGTCGCTTCTGCGAATTCCATAATGACAAAGGACACGGCACGGAGGAGTGTATCCAGCTAAAGAAGCATATTGAGTCGCTAATCAAATCAGGCAAGCTTAAGCACCTGGTTAAGGATTGGAGAGACGGAAAGGACAACAACAAGAAGTATGATAAGAAGGACCCCCAAAAGGACAAGCCTTCTACCATATACATGATCCAATCCAGACAGCGCCGCACGAGACAGAAAATTGGCCAAAAATTTTCCCGCGGCAAGGAAATCTCATTCCCTCTCATCACAGCAAGTGACGTGGTTGATGCGCCTCTCACTATTGAGATAAGCATTGGAACGCACAATGTCCGCCGCATGTATGTGGATGGAGGATCGTCAGCAGAGGTATTATATGAACACTGCTTTGTGCAGTTATGCCCAGAAATAAGAAGCCAATTAGTACCGGCCACGTCGCCGCTTACTGGCTTTAGTGGAGATACTATCTGGCCAATAGGGCAGTTGCGTCTGCTTGTCACCATTGGGAATGAGGAACATTCCACTACAACATGGATGAACTTCATGGTGATACGTTCACATTCCCCTTATAATGGAATCATAGGCCGACCAGGCATTTTGGCTATCCGAGCAGTACCCTCTACGGCACACGGAATGATTAAGTTCCCAGTTGACGGGGGAATCGTTACTATTTATAATACAGTCGTGCCGACGTCCGAGTGTCACACCGTGACAACACCGGCACCACCTGTACCACCCGAGGATGGGGCACCACCACCCAATTGGAAGGTGGCCATCCACCCTGACTACCCGGAACAGGAGGTATCCATAGGAGGGGCACTCTCAGATAGCGGCAAAAGGGCCATGTGTGCACTTTTAAGTGCAAATCTGGACATATTCGCATGGGAGCCAAAACATATGACGGGTGTGCCACGTACGATAGCAGAGCATAAGCTCCAGATCCGCCAAGGGTACCAACCCATCAAGCAAAAGAAGCGCGGCCAGGCGCCCGAAAGAAGCCAAGTTATATTGGAGGAAGTGCGGAAACTGGTGGATGCAGGCATTATGCGCGAGGTATACTACCACGAGTGGTTATCCAATCCAGTCATGGTCAAGAAACATGATGGAAGTTGGCGCATGTGCGTGGATTTCACGGACCTGAACAAGGCCTGCCCACAAGACTGCTACCCGCTTCCAGAAATTGACTGGAAAGTAGAATCTTTGTGTGGATATCCTTTCAAATGCTTCTTGGATGCATATAAAGGGTATCACCAAATCCAGATGGCGGAGGAGGATGAAGAAAAAACTGCGTTCCACACAAGCCAGGGCGTGTATTGCTATACGAAAATGCCGTTTGGATTAAAGAACGCCGGCGCTACGTATCAGCGGTTGGTGGATAAAGCTTTCGAATCACAAATAGGACGTAACTTGGAGGTATATGTTGATGACTTGGTGATAAAAAGCCACACGGAGGAGGCACTCCTCCGGGATGTCCAGGAGACATTCGACACGCTGAGAAGGATTAATATGAAGTTAAATCCAAAGAAATGTACGTTTGGTGCAACAGAAGGAATGTTATTGGGATATTTGATTGACCCAAACGGCATCAAACCTTGTCCAGAAAAGACGGACGCAGTGATACGGCTACCGTCCCCGCAGACACGGAAGGAGGTACAATCCCTGAATGGGAAGTTAGCCGGACTAAATAGATTTCTATCCAAATCCACAGAGAAGTCACTGCCCTTATTTAAGACACTGAAGAAGTGTATTAGAAAGGGAGACTTCCGTTGGACGAAGGAAGCCGAGGAAGCCTTTGGCCAACTCAAGCAGCATCTCGCATCTCTCCCCATGTTGGTAGCTCCCCGCCCAAAGGAGGAGCTTGTTATGTATCTCTCGGCTACCCATGGCGCAATAAGCGCGGTACTGATGACGGATAGAGACACAATACAGACCCCGGTCTACTTTATAAGTAGAACATTACAAGGAGCGGAGCTGAACTATTCCCCCATGGAAAAATTGGTACTAGCACTAGTATTTGCTACAAAGAGGCTGCGCCGGTACTTTCAGGCGCACCCGATTGTCGTGATTACGGATCAGCCAATCAAGCAGGTTATATCTAGACCAGACGTGGCAGGGAGACTAGAGAAGTGGAGCATCCTACTGGGGGGGCATAATATATCGTACAGACCAAGGACGGCTATTAAAGGCCAGATCTTGGCAGATTTCCTGATCGAGAAGCCGGATGAGGGAGAACCAGTCATTAAGCAAGAGGAGGCCCTATCGGAACCTTGGGTGCTATTCACGGACGGGTCCTCATGCACAGACGGATCCGGGGCAGGCCTCATCCTTACAAATCCAGAAGGTATGGAATTCACGTACGCCCTCCGTTTTGAGTTCACGGCCACCAACAACGAAGCGGAATATGAAGCATTAATTGCGGGTTTAAAAATCGCCGCTAGAATGGGAGTTCGCAACCTTGAGGCCTACGTGGACTCACGGCTTGTCGCGAACCATATTCTAGGTGGGTATGTGGCTAAGGAGGACAACATGGTCAGGTATCTGGAAAAAGTCAAGACGTTAATCGCAACTTTCAGTAAGTTTTCCATCAAGCAGGTACCAAGGGGCGAGAACAAGAAAGCGGACGCCCTCAGTAAAATCGCGTCCACAAGCTTCGCTCACTTGTCTAAACAGGTTTTGGTGGAGATACTCAAAGAAAAGTCTATTACGGAAGGGGAAGTGACTGCGATAGTTGAAGAAGAGGGACCTACGTGGATGACCCCAATCATCAACTATCTGGCTAGCGGAACACTCCCAGACGAGGAAAAAGCAGCAAGGCGCGTTAGAAGGAAGTCACAATATTTCGAACTCCGGGAAGGCATCCTTTATAAGCGCTCTTTCTTGCAGCCGTGGCTGCGGTGTGTTGGACCACGCCAGGCGGCCTATGTGATTAGTGACATACACGAAGGATTGTGTGGCATGCATGCAGGTCCACGATCCGTGGTAGCTCGAGCCTTACGAACAGGATACTATTGGCCCACTATGCACAGAGACGCGCGCGACATGATTCGCAGATGCAATGATTGCCAAGTGCATAGGCCAGTACCGCGGCACCCACAGCAGGAGCTTACACCTATCACGTCCCCATGGCCATTCTACAAGTGGGGAATTGACATCGCAGGACCATTTCCTGTAGCTGCGGGAGGGGTTAAATTCTTGATTGTTGCAATGGATTACTTTACACGATGGATAGAAGCCAAGGCAGTAAAATCTATCACGGGTAAGCAGGTCAAGAAGTTTGTGTGGGAACACATTGTATGCCGTTTCGGTCTACCTGGAGAAATTATATCAGACAACGGCAAACAGTTCACGGATAACCCATTCAAAGACTGGTGTGCATCATTGAACATCAAGCGGCGCTTCGCGTCTGTCAAGCATCCACAAACGAACGGCCTTGTCGAACGAGCAAATAGGAGCTTGGGGAATGGGATTAAGGCGCGGCTGGATGAACGACAGGGCAAATGGGTCGAGGAATTGTCGCATGTGCTATGGGCACATAGAACCATGATAAAAACAGCCAACGGAGATACTCCGTTTGCATTGGCTTACGGCACTGAAGCCGTTATACCAGCAGAAATAGGGATGCCTACCATCCGCACGGCGGAGGTTAATGCCGTCACAAATGATGAACAGCTGTGAATCAACCTAGATCTGTTGGAGGAAAAAAGGGAATTAGCAGCCATCAATGAAGCTAAGTCCAAGGCTAAGATGAAGGCTTATTACGATGCCAAGGTCAAGGGTGTTTCTTTTCGACCGGGAGACTATGTCTATCGTGCTAACGAAGCAAGTCGCGTGGAAAATACAGGAAAACTGGGCCCTAAATGGGAAGGACCGTATGAAGTCACTGAAGCCTTGGGACGAGGCGCGTACAAGCTACGCGATATGGATGGCCGCGACCTAGAGCGCACATGGAACATCGCCAATCTAAAAAGGTGCTATCTTTGAAAGCTACGGCTCCCGCATGGATACTTTGCTATAGGTGGTCTTAATAAAGAACCATGCGGGTTATTTGTCTTATTTGTTTTTTTTCTTATGTTTGTTTAAGTTTCCTTTATGGACTTTTTTAGGACTTGTCACCATTGTTCAAACAAAAAATGTAAATGTTCTAATAAAATGCCGTGGTGCCTAGCTAGCTCCACGGCCTGTTTCGTGCAAATTATTGTCTTCTTTGTTAGATTCTTTGTTAGCCGTATGAATTTTACTTGTGTTATAATATGCCATGCTTCTTTCGTATGCATTCCCTCAAAATACTGTACATGTACCAAACGCCTCCAGGTGGGGTAAGAGGATTAAGTGAACCTACTAATTCAACTTGCCGCGTAAGAGGGATGCAACCCCAGCCGCACGGATCACGTATCCTTACTAGACACCTTACTCACAAGACGTTGGGGTAAGTTTCATATGCTACAGCCATACGGTGATCCGCATAATAAAGACGCACGTCGCATGTCTAGTAAATTGGACTTGTATGTAAGACGTGATATGTCACGCAGCATTGGATTGCAATGAGATACACAAGTTTAAAAATGAAACAAACAAAATGGCCGTGGTTGACACGGACTTCTAAAATAAAAAGACAAGTTGTTACATGCATGTCTTAGCCGTGTACATACACGGACGAATATAAATACAAATGTCTACAAACATACAAGTTACATGGGGGGGAGGAATTCTTCTAGATCCTTCTTTCCTTCCTCAATCAAAGCACGGAGAGCCTCCCCGCGAGCATCTTTCCCGTTCTGAACTTTGACGGCAAGAGTGTCTAAAGCGTCATCAAGCGGCTTCTCACCTGACACGGCCTTGGATGTACAGTCATAGGTAGCCAGCGTCAAAGGGGTTGGGTTAGCACTCAGCCGAGACATTACTATTTCGTTGGGAGCGTCTTTCAAGGCTTCAAGCTCGTCCAGAAGTGGGTGTTGAAGGTTGGCCAAGGCGTCCATGGACGCAGTCATTTTCCCCGCTGCGGAGAGGTTGTGATACGGATGCCGGGTGATATCCTCACCTTTGGTGATCATTTCCGCAGCTTGGATCATGCCTTCATGCCTACCACGGTCGATCCCGTCAGATACAACCCCAGCAAAGGCTTGCAATAGGTGTGGAGCGTTAAGAGCCCCGCTTACGGCAAGCCGCATCCCTTGCCCGATAATCCACCTACGGCCGGCTGTTGCACTCAGTAGGGGGGGGCATACTCTCTCCACACAGCTGGCGACCACCCGGCTCAACTCTTCATCAGCAGCGACAACGTGATTTTCAAAGTTGCTTTGAGCTTGCTTCAATTCCTCCTTCAGTGCGTCGCGCTCCTGAGCAATGCTGAAGGATTGCACGGTCACCGCCTTGGTAGCCGCCTCAGCCGCAGACACCTGCGTATAAGATTGGGAGTTAGTGTACGAATATATTTTTGGGCTACATACACACAAAGAGTAGACATATATGAGCAACATGTTTGGAAGATTACCTTCTCATTTGATGCGACTACAAGGGCCTCCAATTCAGCAATGCGCTTCTCTCTTGTCTCGGCATGGAGTGCCTGCTCCTTTACCGTCGCCTCAGCAGTCAACAACGCCGCTTGCAAAGACGCAATGGTCTTCTCGCTCTTCACAACCAAAGCCTCCCGGCGGGCGATCCTTTTGTCGGCACGGCTCACATTGGTGAGGGCCTTGATCAGTCTGCGTCTTAGCGCGGCACCCACCGTGACCTGATGTGCAGATGACACATCAAACTGCTCGATTAAAGCCTCATGGTCCAGCTCATCCAAATCCTGTGCGAGGACGGGCGGAGTGATGTGTTCAATGAACTCCGAGCACTCTGATTCGGCTTCTAGCCGTGTCAAGCTTGATAGGTTCCAGGCTAGACGCAAGCTCTCCTCAGGCCCTTCGTGGCACGGTTCCTTGGCATGGGTGGGGGAAGGAGGATTGTTAGTAACCGCGGGGGATGGATTTCTCCCCACCTCTTCTCCTTGAGTTGCGACCGCCGGATTTACCCTGTGATTAAAAAACAAGATAACTTTTTTTTTTAGTCTACATATATCATGCGAGGATACAAATCATCATCGGGATGGGTACTTACGAGGTGCCAGTAGTAGGATCTGGGCCGGTAGGGGCTACGGCGTTCACTGGAGCGACATGAAGAACGGGCCCTTCCATGGTCGGGGTAGGGTCGGCCTGACCAGACATGGTGTTGCCATCCCCCTGATATTGAGGATGGTCTGGTCGCAACTTCTTGGGAGGAGCATTCGCAACCCCGGCATCCTCCCCAATCTTTTTTGCCACACGCCTGGTTGTCTTCCTCTTTTTTGAAGTACGTGTGGAGGATCCGGAAGCTTGCGTATTGTCTTCATTCAGGTCGCGCTCCTCCTCCTGGTTAATGGTGCCTCCCTCCAGCAATGGGTCGTCACCATCTTCGTTGTGAAAATCCAATGGGGATTTTTCGATAACAGGTTCCTCCTCGTCCGACCTAGGTTCGGTTGTCTCCTCCAATGGAATAGTACGATCGGCCAATGCTTCTAGCAAAGGGAGCTCATTCGGCTTCAACGGCCGGAATCCTTCCCTCACCTTCATGGGGTCGCCTTGGCGAATCAATCCGTGGAGGTTCATCTCTGCAAATGATTGGAGAAGTATGTGGGTTAGTAACATTTTAAATATACGCGACATATTGGATATACAAGGTATATATAACCTACCCTCGCCTTGCTCCGTTAAGAAGCACGGATACAAGTCATCCCTCCCAAAGTAACGACGACTTATTCCTACCAAGCACAGAAAATTCTCCGGCAACCCTCTATGAAATTCCGTGCGGTGGGTATCTAATATTTTCAGGTCCCGGCTACTATAGTCTTTAGGCTTGGGCGGATAATCTCTTGGGGCTTTGGTTTTAAGTACAAAGGGGGTAGGGAATACCTTCTCATCTACAAAGAAGTAATGGTCGTACCAATTCTTCAGGGAGTCAAGGGGTTTCCTATATGTCATCGGGGAATTGCCGGGACGTTTCTTGAATGACAACCACCCGTTCACCAACTGTGGAAAATAGAAAGCCCTAAACAGGTTAACGGTGGGGGTTACCCTACAAGTGTGGCATGTAATCTCAAACTGGTTGATCTTACACGCCCCTATACAGTGAAGCTGGGTGATATGAAAGTCATAGTACATGAGAAGATCTACTAAGAACTTCGATAGCGGAATACGGTAGTTGGCTGAGTCAAATAGGCGTGTGTATATGCCTATTTTCCCCGCCGGTGCGTCTGTAATAGCTTCACCATCACCCGGAAAGGTGGGGTGTACGCTTTCAGGCACATAGTACTTCGACAGGAAGTCGAGGTATTTTTCTCCCGACATCACATTCAGGACGTCCGTGATGAGGGGGTTATCCTTAACCATAATTTATGAAAAGGTTTTTAAGGGCGTGGTGATCTAACCTGCGGTGATGGATGTCCGTGGAAATGAAGGCAAAAGTTGTGAAGGAAAAGCTTGAAGATTAACAATGGCGGGGGGATGAATGAATTGTGTGTGTAACATACACGCATGCTCACCCTTATATAGGGTGGCTTCGGTTTCCGAGGTGCCATGGATTCTTGACACGTGTCAGTCACATTTCCTATCCAATGGGTAGGATTTCTGACATTTCTGTAACGTCAGTAGGGGACCCACGGGTCATTTCTTAAACAGTTTCGTGTGGCTCGAGGCTAGTCAGTAATCATGCACTTTTTGCAGTTATACGACTGGATTGTTGCATATCATTAATGCGACTGGATTCTTGTCGGGTTATGCGGCTCTTACGTTAGACCATATTAAATGTTGCATTTAATTTGTCTCGGCCATCGCGTGGCTGCGGTAGTATTCGCTAAGGGATATTTATACGACCGGTTGCCACGTGCGGCCGGAACTAAATTTCCATTATCATTTCTTAGGCCTTTCTTGGTAAGACCGGAGGGCAGCTTGATAGTCTAGAGGTTACGCCTACGGCTGTAACAACTAGACTGGGGGGACATGATGACGTATAGTCCCCAAACCGGGTCATGAGCCCGGCCCACGGGTACTACCCGTATCCGGCCCATCGTAAATGGGTGGATAAATATCACTCAGGCTTATGGGCTTGAGTGAACAGTGCTCGCACATATGTGCGGCCCACGGCCCAAAGCGGCCGACATAAGATCAGACAGAATAATATTCTGTCTAAGCATATCTTAATCCTAATAGGAAGAGATATTCATTGCCAGAATTAGAAGATAGCAATCATTCTAATTCTGGTGCTTATCTTTTCCTTGGGGCCGAAGGGTCAGTGAAAGCCCACTGGGGTTTCACTGCCTATAAAAGGAACCCCCAAGGGTTCCACAAAGGTATCACAATTCTCTCTAAACTCACATATAACCCTAAATCGATTAGTTACTCTCACGCCGGAGTCTAATCGTGGGAAACCTTCCCACGGTAAGCTTAACGCGTGTTGTTTAGTGTGCAGGATCCCAACCAGACGATTCACTTGGTGCAGGAGCCGGTACCCAGCCAACCCGAATTAAACCTAATTCGGGTCTAGCAAGGATCAACCAACTTTTGCATCAACAAGCAATTTGCTCAAATAAAATCAGATAAAGGAAAAATAAGTGGGGGTATATAGTTAACACAAAAAATTCTTATGGATAAGTCGATGCACTTTTACTTATGAATGACAATAATCTCATTTTTAAGCTTAGTATGGGGAAAGTGAAACTTGAGGGTGATAAATATTCATGATACCAAAGCCCTAATCAAATTCATTTATTTCTTTTCAAGTTTCTTCCATCAAACAATTTCAAGTGAAAACTAAATAAAAAATATAGTTGTATTCCTTTTTTGCATTTTCATTAAAGTTCCAAAAATAATCATGTAATATAGTATAGTGTAGTAAATCATATAATGGCCAAGATGGATTAATTATGCGAAAAGTGTATTCTAGAGCTTTTAAACATTGCATTGCATGAGGCATGACAATGGTCAAGTGTTGGGGAATTTGAAGAGTGTGAAAACACACATAATTAATAATGTATTAAACCATTAAACAAGCCAAAGATACACCTTTACTCTTTAAAAGTCGGAATTATGCGGGTTTTTGGTGTCTTTGTATTTTTGTAGGCAAAAGGTATAAAATGGTGCAAACACAAAATTTCATGGTTTTTATTGAAGAATTTATGAAGAAAAGGACAAAATGAAGCTTAAAGGACCAAAAGTGTAAAAGACATGAAGTTTTAGAGACTAGAGATGCTTATTTTACAAGTTTAAAGGCTAAATGTTCAAGTTACAAAAGACAAGGGCCATTATTGCGAAACAGCCAAAGATTCTATATAGCTAGCCAAAAGCCAATTACAATCCAAAGAAGCACCTCACACAGATTGGAATATTGTTGCATTTTATGCCTAGATCTCAACAATAAAAATATTTACTAATCCCCACTTGCTTCATTTAAGCCAATCACAAGCCAAAGAAAAGGGTCACACATATCACATTGTTACTTTGGATAGTGACCGGTGTGATTTTTATTCTACCAATCCAGGGCTGCTACGTCATCTATTTATGCTCAACGATTTTTGAAGGCAAAGAAGGCTGATTCAGAAGACGTGCTTAACTTCAAAAGTCATCTATACTTCAAGGCGAACTCAACTGAACCACTTAATTACACTATTATTCAACCAACAAAAATCCCCCAATTTCCCTAAAACCTATCTGAACCCTAACTTCTAATTGGCCATGTGGCTTCTATCCATTGGATTTTACATGACATACTTTAACTAACTTCACCTTAAATACTCCCCAATCTCCTATAAATACCCCTATATCCCCTCTATTTCAAACATTTAGAAAATTAGTTACTTCTCACATAGTTACTATAGCTATAGAATTTACAGCTACAGTATTGTTGTATCTAGTTTAGATCTTGTAATCACTCAGTCATATTGTAATCATAATCCAGTTCTATCAATAAAATCACAAGTTCAGTTATTCTTCTAAATTTCTACATAATATTGTTCTCTCATGATGATTGATTCCTGCCATTGTTCTGTTGAATCTGTTATGGATAACAGAATGTTTGTTATTGTTTAAAGTTCAGTTCTGATCATGTGGTTACGTAGCTGTCAAGTGATCAGAAGTAGTTGTTTTAGATCTTTGTTGTAGAATAATAGCAGAATAGTGTTCTAGCTGTAATCCATGGAGTTAGCAATTGATTTAAGTTTATTAAGTGTTGATATTGATCCGTTGAGATATCTTCTCCAAAGGACATGGCTTGGATGTTACTAGTTAAGCAATTTTTAATTTTCTACACAAATTAGTGTAAAACTGCTAGTTGCTATTGTAGTTGTGTAGATCGATTGAAAACTGCTTAAACCTGTCTCATTTGATCTAAGTTAGTTTTTTGTTACCTGTTTTCAGTGTTTTCTCTTAGATCTCATCTTTTCATTGATAAACTTTCATATATAGCAATAAGAGGCGTTTGGATTAGTGTTGTTATAGTTTATGGTTAGAGTTCATTGCGAGATTTTGTTACAGTCATATTTACTAGCTATATTCATTCTCATTTCAGTCAATCATTAGTCAAAAGATAAAGTCAATCAGGCAATTAGTTACAAAATGGTTTGAGTTAAAACATAGTCTGGTCTGCCAATTTTAGTCATCCATAACTTTGTGCTCCTTGTGATTCAGACCTTGTGAGTTAGTGTTTTGAGTAGCCAGTAGTATCATCTTATTAAGTCTATTTGATCATTTCTTATGTAGCTTATTCAATAAGCCTGGAATCAGTCTTAAAGTAGCCTAAATAATCATTGTTTTCATTAGTTTTCATCAAGTATTCAGTTTTGTTCAAACCTCATTTCTAGCTTATTGTGCTTATTAAAAGTTGCTAAAAAACATTCTACAAGTAGTGATAAGTCACCAAAAGCTTATCTCAAAAAGTCAAAAAGTCAACATTCTTGTTAAATAAGCACTTTTGGTCACAGTAGTCAGAATTGCTTATTTGTGTGCTTATTGAGAATTTTCTGGGATAGACCTCATTTTTCTCATGTTTTCATCAAACTTGCAAAAATACAGTTTATAAGAATAAGCAAATTGCTCTAGTTCAATTTTTGGTTAAGTAGAAAAATCCGTTTTGCTTATTCAGCTTATTACAAAAGCTGAAATTACTCTTCACTAGCTTATTTTGGATAAGAAACGTTTTTCAAAAAGAATGATTCCGTTTGGTCTAGAAATAAGCTAAAACTAGCTTTTTGATTAGCTTATGCCCGTTTTCTTAATGCACTTTCCATTAATTGCATTTTAGTCCTCAATGTTTTTAGGTTGTTGCATTGTGTTATAGAATGTTTGTTAATAATGTTATTTTCAGTTTAGACCTTCTAGTTTGTTATTTTTGTTAATTCTGTTTTAATTAGTTTACATTTTTGTTATTTTTCATTTTCAGTCCTTTATTTTGGCACTTTGTTACAATTTAATTATATTTAGTTACAATTTGTTTTGACTTGTATTTTGTGCATTAAATGTTGTACGCGCACCTTGTTTTAGATTAGTACGTATACGTAACGATAATATTTTTACGTTTTTATATGCTTTGTGCTAATTAGACATTGATACCAATCAATCTTTTGTAAACCAAAAACAATTAAGTCAAAACGTGAAAACCTGATTTCAATTCGATTCGAGGTGAGGAAAAAGGATATTCAAAAAACGGATATTAGTTATCAAGGTTAGGAAATTGAGTATATCTTGGATATACTCAATATGACTCCAAAATGGAAGGTCAATTTAGACACTATTCTTTAAATAATAAGATGTGATGAATCCCGTCGAGTATTAATTGCATTTTGTACTTTGCTAGAAATCTTGGAGATTATATTAACAAAAGTACAATTCTACTTGGTGTATTTTGTAAGATGCACAAAGGAAACAATGAGATAATGCTCTTACAACCCCACACACAGAATAAAAGGTTTGTTGCTCTTTAACCAGAGTTCTTTGAGAATAGTCTCTCTTTACAAGAAGCGAGTAGGAGTCCTATGCTTGCACGAAGCAAGTGGGAGTTTTGAATTATTTCAAGGACATAACATACAAGACTTCTAAACACACTTGCTAGAGTCAACTAAGGCTAAACATGAAACTGTGGAACTTTAGTATGATGTTACTCACATTCATAGATCCGCAATGATTCCTCATGATATGTTTTTTATATCAATATTGAGGTAATGAGTTAGAAGATCATTGTGGTATTGTTAACCATAAGTGATGTATTATCAAATTTTAGATTTGATGAATAAGTCAAACTATAATGGAAAGATGTTTTTCATAGAAAGATAATCATAATTTTGGAATTTGATTGTTCTTTTACCTATCAATTATTTGATAAGGTTAAAAATGAGTTTCCTTGTTACGAAGATTTATTAAGAAAATGTTGTATATGATTATTTCAAGTAAATGATATAAATTAAATCATACTTAAGAAATTGATTATGATTAAAACTTATACATTTGCAAACAACAAATGTGTAAAGATGTTTTCATTGAGTTATGACAGATTAGATTACAAAAGTCAAAACTCTTTGATGAATGATTACCTTGCGAGGATGATATGTAATCATAAGAAGGTTTTATGAATCCATAAATAATCTTTATATGATATACAAAATGTAAGAATCCACATATGAATTAAAAGCATGTATCTAACTGAGCAAAGTCTTAAGTTTAATTGTTAAATCAATCACTTGTGGGATTTGGTTTATAGTTATAAATAAGATTTCTCATGTATAAATATCGAAGACAGTGGGAGTACTTTATTTTATTTCTCTAATACTGAATATGTTATGAAATATATTAGAAACAATATTTCATCTTAATAATTGTTACTAAGAGTGAAATAAAGTCTCTTATAAGTATTGTAGAAAATGAAATTTACAACCTTAGAAAATATGTTATGTTTTAACATATTTGGTCAATTAAGTCTAAATAGAATGTAAATAATCCTTGTGTGAATCTCGGGTGATGTATCTTACATGGTAAGATTGAATGCATGAATGAATGTCTTAAGACCTACTGAAGGATTCATTAAGAGCATTATATTGTACATGGGATAAGTTGTGTCATTTGTATGAATGTAAGTTGATTTGATAAACACTAAAAATATAATTAAAAGATATTAGAAATAATTTTAGCAACATTAAAGTCTAATTGAAAGACATTAGAAGAAATGTTGAAAACATTGAAAAATCTAATTGAAAGACATTAGTAGAAACATTCAAATGAGTGTTGGATAAATAAGAAATTTATTCCTACACCCAATAATAGAAATACTATGGATATACTTAGTGATAATCATAGTAATATCATTATGGTTGAAAACTTAGAGTTTGATTAAATATCCAAACCCTTGTTTAAGGAATGTTCAAAGTTTACAAAATAGAAGCATAGTTGTATGGTATACACTAATGCTTATTTTAATTGAGATGATACTCAATCCCAGTTTTAGCAAGTCTTTGTTATGGATAACACCATTTTTGAAACTGACATGCTTTATTTAAAAAACATAGTTGGATTATACATTAAAAATGTTAGAATACTTTACAGTTTTGGAAACTGTTGTGATGAATATTTACAATAAATGTATTATACATTTTATGGAAACTAGTGTGACCAATCAATGTGATATTATTATATCATGGTGGACAAGTACATATTGACTAATCGTGATATTATTAAAAAATATCACAACTTATGATTATGAATAAGTATTCTCAAAGTTACACAAGATCAATAATATAGTTTGTAGGAATATATGCCTTATCAAGAAATGGGTTGTTGTGACTAAGACGATAGTATTCAATATAGGGTTATATGTAGTGATCTTAAATTGGTATTTGGATAAGATACATTTAAGAAATTATATTAAATAATGAACTGATATATGAGGTATGATCATTTTCTTTAAATACTATTGTGTCCTATATATGCATGTTAATCCATGGATATAGTGTCTACATATTTATATGTATTATATACATTATTCTAAATATAAGAGTCATCAATATTGTAGTATTGTTGAACTAAGACAAATATGAGGTTGGTTGTATTTAAAAAAAAGATATATAAAGATGAATCTTCCAAACTCATAAGTTATTCAATGTGGTTGAATAATTGTATTATCCCAACGTGTAACTCTACTTTATGGATTGTCGCCATTAGTAGGTTACACTAATGGTAAGTATTACTATTATACTTAAGATTCAAGCGGATCTTCGCATGGATGGGTAGCATTTCGTGATTTCGTGTAAATGTTGCATTAGTAACACGAGATGTTATAAAATCTGTTTCAGAAATTACTTTGACATGTGTGAAAGGTAGTTGTACTCAAAATGAGATTTTGTTTCTTCATTAGTGATGGAGTATGATACATACTAGGCCCTCGTATGGTTGATAAGATGTTTACGTGCCACATCCAAATTGTAGTTAAGATGATTCTATTTGCGTTTGGTAATCTTGATCAATACATAAACAAGAAACAAAATCGTTGAAACATGAAATGATTTTTGATCCATATTCATGATTAATAGTATCAGAAACAAAATGGATGCAATAACTTATACCATAAGGCTGAGATTATTTACTGAAACCAAACTCAGATACTTTTGGGAGCATTTATGGTGTTGATAGACTATTTGTCAATGTTAGTATAGATTATGACGGACACTTCCGTAAGTGGGAGCTGTTAGGATGTGCGTAAGTCATAGTTAATATTTTATACGGCTGGAAGTACGTAGGCCTAAGGGGTCACACTCACACACTTAAACATCGAGACCATCTTTTATTAAGATACATAATATAATATATCTTTATATATTGTATATACTTAATTTGGCTTTTGTGAATACTTAACGGTAGTTAGTTAATAAGTTAAATGGTTTAAGAGGATTAACTAAAAGACTTAAGACTTAAGGATAATTAATTTAATTACTTAATAGTAAATTCTAGAAAGTATAAAATTCAAAATCAAGGGTATTAACACCCTTGGTCGGCTGAACCTTAGAAGAAAGAAATGGATGGTTCTAGAACTAAATATTGGAATATTTTATTAGATAGTATCTATTCCTTATTTATCCTAATCTTTGGGTTATAAATACAAAAAAATAGATCACTTTTCATAAGTCGAAAAAAAATCCTCCCTCTCTTTATTCCTTTGGCCGTCGACCACAACAAGAAACCAAGGGGATTTTTACCTTTTTTTTTATCAAGTATTTAAGTGTCAAGACCTAGCAATTAAGGATGGTTGATTGAGGTGTTGTACGGAATACCTTGGAGAAGATCATACTTTTGATCTTGGGGTTTTAGTAGGTGATTCGTGTAATACATTAGAGGGGTGTTCATGATTTGGTGATCTAACTAGTTTCCACCATTGTGATCAAGAATGTATATATTCTAGTTCTCTTTTGTGTTAATTACATGTTGCATATGTGATCCTTAATCTTTCGCCGTGTTTACTCTTGATGCATGTATAATAAGTTGTTAAATTCCAACAATTGTAACTTCCTCAGCTCACAATCCCTTCTCCAAACAATAATACCACTATAAAAAACTAAAGAAACAAATTTAAAGAGTGCGTATGAGGTGTTACAAAACACGCACTCAAAGCACGAGCAAGATAAAAATCTATTATAACTAACAACACAACATAAAACCAACTCAGTATCACCTATAAGTAGATGAGACAAAAACAGTTAAATCAAAGATAATAAACCAAGAAGCCCTAACCAACAACTTTACGGTTAAAACAAATAATAACATACAAAAAAATAATCACAAACAAAGAAAATCAAGAACCACTAATCAAGATATGATACAAACGATCTTGATATATCAAAGACCAAGAACCAACATCCAATATCTCACAAGAACTAATCAAAAAACTTGAATAGACTCAAGATCCCCAATTATAGACAACCCTAAAACCAAGAACCCTAATTTTGACAAAAAGTTAAAATTAACCCAATTTGAATACCAAGAACGATCAATCAACACTTTTTGAAGATCGATTTACCCAAGAACATAAAGCCCTAAATTTAAGGATTGTTCTTTTACCTTGTATCAAAGCAACCAAGGCTCTTGTACCGTGTAAACTTTTAACAATCTAATCGAGATCAAGATCAAATAGTCATACAACCATCCTTTATTTTTTTATTAACTACAAACGACTAGCACTTCAACTACGATATCTTGTGTTTTAATATATACGAATTACAACTGAAACAATACTAAGAACAACCTAATCGGTTACAATCTGAAAGAGATGATCAACAACTTAATAGTATTTGAGAGAAAACAACATATCTCAATATCTAAGGTAGTGTAAGGTTTATTTTTAGAACCAGTAAAATGTACAGAAGTGCAAGAACCACCTTTTTACTCTTAACAATGCATATATATTTTCATTGTTATGTTTAAATTAAGCGTTTACTAATTGTTTTATTGTTTATAAATCCGCGTATCGTGAGCGATATGAAAAGTGCACAATGTGTTTCCATATTATCCAATGAAAAACTAGTTATGATACAAACGAAAAAAATACATGTGCATGGCCCTATGCTATGTACTTAGTGACCTAACACAATTAAAATTCATGTATATCTACCTAATCTTTTTCTTTATAAAGCAAAACCCAAAGTAGGGACTTTTCCAAGAGATTCTTTCCTTAGTAGGAAATAATCGTTTTATTTATTCCTTTAAAAAGTGTTTGTGTTACTTAATTTAGTAAAAATTGTCTAATTTTCGTAGTTATTGTTTATTAACATTAAAATTCGGGTTAAAAATATACGTGTCAAAAATGAAAAGAAAAAAACTTATAAAAAAGCGGGTGGAATAGTATAAAACTTTAGGGTTGAAGCTATCATTTGTAAAACTTTAGGGGTTAAAACTCGTGTTTGTGAATCTTAAATCCCTGCTCGACCATTTATGCAGTCATTGACCAGAATATAAAGTAACGCAAATTATAATAATAACAATAATCGATTGATCATAGAGATGAATGATAAATCTTCCTTCCGGATTTTATTACGCATCTGCACAAGTTTACGCATAACGATCCCTCATCTGCTATCAATTTTCAGGTTAGATTATTACAATATTCAAAGAAATCGATATACTCTGTTTAGAATATCTGATAATTGAAGTCGTTATATTTAATATGTTAATACTTCTTTGATTTTTGGTCTCCATCAAACTAATCAAAACCTAAAACACCAAAACCTAATAACTTTCCTAAAAAGTTGTTCGACCAATCCGTCCACTTCCACTAATGCTACCGCAACCTAAACGACAACCGAATTCTGGTCACTTCCATCACTGCTACGACTAAATTTTACAAATGTGTAACCTGAAGTATAAGAATAAAATGTTAGTTTTGAATGACACTAAAGGTGTTTGATGTTATGCTTATGATAACTTTTATATTAACTTGGGTTAAAATTTATTATTATTTTTATGCACAATTTGGATTTCCTTCTTGATGTGGGTTTATGTGATTTTTTAGATTTATGATATCTTTATGAGTTGTGTAGGGGGTGTTTGGATATTTGTTATAAAATTGATTAGTATGATATGGACAATCAAAATCAAATAGTAATTGAGTAAAGTATAACATGGTGTTTGGTTTTGTATAATGAAAACGCGGCGATAATAGGATAGAAAGTAGTCGGCTACAAGTAGGTTTGTTACCGCAATGGATACT
This sequence comes from Glebionis coronaria, assembly GCA_025667525.1. Classification (NCBI taxonomy): domain Eukaryota; kingdom Viridiplantae; phylum Streptophyta; class Magnoliopsida; order Asterales; family Asteraceae; genus Glebionis; species Glebionis coronaria. Next base: position 42,230,305 of record CM046878.1, read on the forward strand.
GTTTCGAGTTTTGGACAAGCCTTTTCATTTTGAGCATCAAATTACTGGCATAGTTTATGTATTATTATTACGAAAAAGCAATAAGTATCCTAGATATTGGTTTTTCACCTTTTATCTTACCGGAATATATATATTATAAAACGATTGAACATTCTTCAATAATGCAGTTTGTGAGGTTTCTATGCATTTGAGTACAATTTAGATGACTGTCAACACTATTTTATTTTCGTATACATATTTTATTGGAAAAAGAGACGGGTTGATTGGGTTCTTTAACAGGTCCAAACATGGTTTTTTGTACGCATTGACAACATGACTTGAGTTGGGTTGATTTTATTCTGATCTCTTTTTTGTAGCATCAAATATGGCAAAAAATATTACTCCTTATGTTTCAAGAACTATATTATTTTGAATAAAGTAATATATTATTTTTTCATGCTGTAAAAGCTAATCAAAGGTAGAGGTCAAACCAACTCTTCCCATTCGGAGTGCAGGGAAAATTTATCGTTTAGTGGTCGTAAAAGATGTAAATATGCTGATTTAGTATGCTCATTGCCATGTCTCCGAAAAGACTCCCTCAAAGAAATCTAGAGGGAGTGAAAAATCAGATAGATCAAGGGGTTTTCGTAATAATAAGGATGCAGATGTTTCAAAAATATCATTTAATTGATATGATTAGGAGGATTTGGAGATTCATTAGATGGAGAGTAGCAATAGACGGATGAAATTCAATGAAAGCTACAACTCTAGCTCATCTAACCTAATATCAGTTAATTGCTAAGATTATGAAGATCTGGAGATGCATTAGATAGAGAGTATCAATAGAAGGATGAAATTCAATGACAACTACAGCTCCGGCTCATCTCACTTTCATAATGCGAAATCTGCAGCAGATGCTGGGGACTCGAGAAAAAAACAAAGCTAATCTAATCAGCCGGGCTGACAGATTTCATCCCCACGAAAGTTTTAGTATCATCCGATGGGAAACCTTGATGAAGATGTTGGAATGCCCTTTGAAACAAGACATAGTACCGATACAAAGTCCACACCTTTGCATCAATTGTGTAGCTTTTGGAGGTCAAGATCAAGGATATTTTGGAGGTAAGGTTACTAATCTATTTTTCTGTTTTTTGTTTATAGGTTAGAGGTTTGATATAATTCATGGTATGTTTAATTTCAAGTTTTTGAAATTATTATTATAGCATATTACGGGATATCGAAATTATATCATCAGTTGTTTTGTTTATTTTATATAGATTAATCAATCCCGCAGTTAATGATAATGCACCAAACGAATTTTATCATCATTTTAAGCTTTTCACAACACAACCATTCATACACTTTTTATAAGGTATGTTATTTAACAATTTCTGAAGACGTTAAAGAATTAGCTGATGGAATTAATCATCAGGAACAGCCATATGGAGATCTTGAGTATAATTTACTCTAAAGAGTGATTGTTTTAAACATCTTCCATATGTCGGTAAGTTATTGCGAACGCTAATATTACCACCTCGAATAAACAATTTGTGAAGTATTACTTTACCTCAAACTACAACTGTTTAAAAGCGTGCAATTTGTGAAGTATCGCATTACCTCAAACTACGAATGTTCCTAATAGTGAGATAATAGCTTGATTAGGAGTTTTTTTGAGAGCTTATTTCAGAAGCTAATAACCTTGATTCGTGCTAATTAAGCGCTTTTGAATTACCTTTTTCAGTAGCTATATTAGCCTTCACACCATACTATTAGGGGTTGTTTGGATGACTTTATTGTATCAGCAAATAAACCTTGCCATGCTCACCTTAACCACTCTAAGTATTCTGTTTTGCTAGGGGCTGTTTGGGTCCAATTCCAACATCTTATACCATCTGCGATAATAACTCAATTTGATAATATACCATTTGTATTCATATTACAATGCAAAAAAACATATATAAGTTATCTTATAGGATGTTCATGGGCTTTATTGAGCATCATAAGTGAAAGTTTGATTTACGTTTGGTCTTAGATAGTTGTATTCAGGTACAAGGGATTTGATCCATGTCAGTGTCACACTCATCAATATATGCTTCTAGATCTTAACGAGTGAACCAACACCATATTTCTAGATCCGTGAGCTCGAAATTGAAAAGAGCGCCTGGGATATCTCAGGGGGTTGGTGGTTCGAATCCATCCGGATCTGTCACCTAATAAAGGTGTCTATTGGTGTTAAAGAAAGTCAAGTTATAACTCCTATGATGTGTATTGAGTTTCGAGTATAAGCATCATATTTTGTTTTTATTATATAGTTTAGGAGTAGCTGTAGTATTAATAAGCATGACAGGGTGCCATATTGCTATATATAAAAAAATTGGATGGAAATAGTTATAAAGCTAATGGTTCAACTGTTCAAAATTATGACAAATGGTATATGAGTTTGGTCGTGACCTGTATTTTTTTGTTGAGGTTTACTAAATTGTTCCCATTTATGATATTTTAATTTGAATAACTGTACTGGGGTTGCAGGATTACAACAACGACTCATGTATCTTATTTATGTGTATCAGTGGACAACTTTTTTGTTTAAGGATGTTGCTAGGACATCAGGCAAGATGTCAACTGAAATAAGCCCTTAAGACGGGAAAATAAGCTAACTCAAACGCTCCAAAAAGTATCATTTTTAATTTTTATAAAATTATTTTGCTTTTCCTTTTTTTGCTTAGAGTTTTTTTAAGTTAAGAATTCATTCGTTGAATGTTATGGTGATGAAGTGTAATAGATACTTGGATTGATACTTGGGTTGCTCTTGGATTTGTAGTGGGAAAAAGGATCAACGGTTCACACAGGGGCTGGTGTTTAGGAGGTAAGTATATCTTGGCATTCTGTGGGGGATGTGCAGGTAAGTCTTATCAAACTCCTATTTGTCAACGATGCAGAAGCAATAAAGATTATGCAAAAGGAAGTGAGAAATTTTTCTAATGTGGTATGTGTAGAGCTAAGTTATAGCCAAAATAGTAAATGTTGCCTAATTTTGAACTCTCTTAAATCATACTGTATTATGTGTGATCGAAAGAAACCTTGAATTTCAAGTGAGCTTTACATTTGATACAGGAAATGATTTATACGTAAGAAATGCATGATGGCCTTTTTTGCATTTCTATGTGGTATACGTAAGAAATGATTTCTACTATATTAGTGACGAGGAAGACATTATTATGTGTCGGATATTGGAGGAATAGATTTCCAAGTGTTGCGGGTACATTTAGCACTTAGCAGGGAAGTTAGGTACCATATCTCAAGAGTTTGTTGAGGCGTCAATTCCTACAAGCTTGATATTTCGAACTTCTATGGTCGAGCAAGACGGATTCCTCGAGCTCTTATGAGAATCTGACAAACAAAAGAGACTAATCACACACAAAAGTTGAAGTTTGCAATTGGTTAGATTTTATTTTGCACAATTATGTTAATTATTAGTATTTAGTTTCGAGCTCTTTTTTTTAACGACATATTTAGTTTCGAGCTTAGTAATGAGTATCCAGTTTCTGTAATGATGGTAAACAATCTACCATTTAGGCTATATGACTTATAAAGGGTTCACCTTGTGGTTGTAATGCTCCCATGAAAGTCATGTATCCGTGTAGTGTTATATAAATGTTATAAAGTAAACCTTGAATAGCGTTGCCTATTACTTGCAAACAATAATAATACATAACTAAAGTTTTAGAAATAAACCCGTGCGTGCACGGGTATTATAACTAGTTAACTAATACGATAAAAACACATGTGCATTTGAACAGTTTAAAAATATTCTCGCAATTATTAATAAGGCGCTTATATACTAGTCAATCAGCAACTTCCAGAGATATACAGAAGTAGCCCCTGCACAATAGATAAACAAAGCACGTAATATTATAACAAAGGAAATAACTATACCTTAACTACTTGGAAGCCCCTAGAGTTTATATCTCCAGGGTTAGCTTACATATCATAAGTTTTAATAAAACTTTACAAAAACAATCTTTGGGAAAGTTTATTCAAACTATGACTTTTTTTTCAACCCAAAAAAGCCTACGTTGGATGGCTTTTTATTGTTTAGCGTGTTTTTCCGACGAAAATTGTCTTCGAGGAATTGTTCGTCGCCCGTTCTTTTAATTCTTGTAGTGAAGGGAGTACTCTGGTAAGTTGCAAGGGTGTTCATGACAGAGACGTGGGCATGTGATTTGATCCGCGTACTAAAAAGAATTGTCGCCAATAAGCTTTGAATACGGTTGACTTTTCATTGTCACTTAATTATGGAAAAGTTGACCATTCTATATAACTTATAACTATATGCTAGTTTAATCAATTATTTTTCTTTTCAATCCAAAATGGCACTATGACGAATGGTACTTATTTCCGGTCCTGATATCTTTCTTTAGATACGATATGTATCAAATCGATATATGGTGAAAACTTGTGTTTAAGGTATCCAAATACGTGTGTAATACTACGACAATTATGATTAAACATTTTAATTCATCCTTAAAACTACAAATTATATTCTTGCGTGAAGCCAGGTATGCAAGATGATATATCATGCATAGGTGACTATTGTATAAAAAACTAGGAGCAACATGATCCAATAAATTATTTAAAATATTTGTTGCCTTATTTGACAATTAGATCCTTTGGACATTAAGTTGAATTGCCAACCATCTGTATTTGTTCTTTGGTTAGTAATGGCTTCTATTCTCAAATCCTCAATTACCATTACCAAATTACTCTTTGTTGTTATATTGTCTATAATCACCTTGTTGCTTGTTTTCTCGTGTTCAAAGCAGTTTTATTTCCTCCAAACTGACACAAACACATTTCATGTTACGATACAGTCCCACTCGTTACAAGCTGATCGTACTAACATTTCTCACATCGTTTTTGGACTTCTAGGAACGACAGAAGCATGGCACTATCGGAAACCCTATATTGAATCATGGTGGCGTCCAAACATAACTCGTGGCTACCTATACCTTGACACAGCTCCTACTAATGATCTCCTACCATGGTCGCTAAGCTCTCCACCTTATCGTATTTCAGATGATAATACGAAGCTACTGGAGAAAACGCACCATGTTGCACCAATAATGGTTCGGATGGTTCATGCCGTGATCGAGGTATTTAGAGAAGAGAGGGAAGGGGTAAGATGGTACGTTATGGGAGATGACGACTCGGTCTTCTTTGTTGACAATTTGGTTGATGTTTTGGCACAATATGATCATACTAAATACATATATATTGGTGGTCATTCTGAGTGTATATACTCAAATCAAATATATTCGTATGATATGGGATTTGGTGGAGCAGGACTTATAATGAGTTATCCCTTGGCGAAAATGGTACAGAAAAACATCGAAGATTGTTTCGCAAGGTACCCGTACCTGAACAGTGCCGATAAAATTTTAATGACTTGTGTTAATGATTTTGGAGTATCCTTAACTTCTCATCAAGGTCTTCATCAGGTACTATTCATCAAACTTCATTTCTTTAACTACAAATACATATCCAGTCTTAAGGTGAAAACGGCGAGACTACTCACAATACACAACTTACACATTGACCTATTTTTGAAGTAAAATGAAATTTTTTGCTGCGTAAAATTTAAAAGGCATTGCATCCGTAAACTCACACGATATATAATTTGCAATTATTCACATCCATCCCCATCAAACTGCTTTTTATATAAAAATGTGATGTCGATGTGCTAAAACATGTATTGATCGAAAATCCAATGGAAATTTTACAGATAGATTTACATGGAGATATATCTGGATTTCTTGCTTCACATCCAAAAGCACCATTGCTTTCCCTCCATCATATAGACCAAGTTGATCCACTCTTTCATTCAATGAACCGTTCTGAATCTACGAAACACCTCATGAAAGCGGCAAATGTGGACCAATCTCGTATGCTACAACAAACTATTGGCTATCAAAGAAAATCAAATTGGTCTTTTTCAATCTCATGGGGATATTCAGTTCACATTTATGAAAGTATCATCCCTCGAAGCATCTTAAAAATGCCACTCGAGACATTCAAGCCGTGGAATTCAGATTCTCAACCGCCTTTCTACATCTTCAACACAAGACCCGTTTTAGACGATCCATGTGTAGCTCCTCATGTGTTTTCATTTGAATCTATAAAGATAAAAAGGAATGAGATTATAACTAACTATCTACGTGTGGCTCCACGTGGGTTGCCTGCTTGTGGATTAAAAGGCAGCCATTCTTCAGACTCGGTTAAAAAGATCATAGTTGTCTCACCACTGAGAAAACCCAATCTAGTAAGTTGACAGCATATATCATTTTTCGCTTTATTCCCTATGCTGTTTGATCGCATTACTTATACTTTTATTTTTTCATTTGTTATAGAACGGAAAAACAGAATGTTGCGACGTGATTAATACACATGATGCAAGAGTGGCAAAGCTGATACTGAGAGACTGTTTGGACGACGAGTTAGTTGCTTGAGATAAATGAAATTACATGATAGCTAGATCGAACCATGACATTTTCGAGTTGATAACAAATCAAGGGGTCAGTTTGGTTTGCAAATGCAGGTTTTGAAGAAGTCAAAGAACTAAAGGTTAATGTTCTTCAAAGATTAGTACTTGAAGATTGAAGTTCCAGACTGTACATATTTAGTTTTTGACTTTTTTCTTCTTTATTTTTCTCATACTTCATGTGTATTTTTCTCCCTTTTACTCTTCTTGGTGTGCCACTTTTCTTTGTTCGTTTTTTAGTGTGTGTATAACTTTTCTTTGTATTAATTTAGAATTTAAAAAAGGATAGGAATTTAATTATGAGGACTGATGTTAAAAGTCTTAACTCTTAACTAGTTTTTGAGTTTCATAAAATCTACACTTATGGTCATTGCCGAATATGTTGAAAGGTCTATTATGTACTACTAAAATATGTTGAAAGGTCTATTACTATTATGTACTACTAAAACTATAAAATGATTAAGGTGTTATAGTATTTTTACCTCCTTATCTGCAAACCGCGCATGTATAAAAAGATGTAATTTAAAGTTTCCATTAGCAAAGATAAAGATTATTTGTTTTTTTCTCCTTTAGTATTTTTTTTTTCAAATAAGTGAGAAATAACGAGAAGAAATAAACAAAGGTAAGGTTTGTAAAGTGGAGAAAAATAATTAAAATGTTATATTCTAAATATTTTTTAGAATTGAAAAGAAGCATATATGTTTGGAATAAAATGAACAAGCCTCTTTGTGATACGATCTTGTTGTAGAGGTGACAAATCTTGCTCATTTTAATAAATATTAGACGAATACTCGCGTATAGCGGCGGAATGTCTAGCGGTGGATAATTAACATAATGACTCATTTTGTAGTAAATCTTTCTTGAAACCGAAAATAAATTTTTTAAAATAAAAATAGAAATGTTCATAACATTCCACGAGTTCTTAACATGTAGATCGGTTCATGAATCTGACTTTAGGATAATTTCGAAGTTGGACCTCTTTTTATTTTCAGAATGAGTCGCATGGTGAAAGCTTTGAGATTTACATTAAAGTTGTAATATTTTCCTCATTTAGATGAAATGTTGAAAAAAATTAACTTTTCAACAATTGGGTTAAAAGTTTTATAGGGATATAAATTTTGTCTTTTTATTAGGGTCCACATTTTCAACCATTCTATACTTTTCAACATTTCAACCATAAGGATATAGCTTTTATAAGATAGTAAAGATGAGCACTTTTTGCCCATTTTCAAAAAAAAGATGGGGTACTTTTTGCCCATTCTTTATTATTAATGGGCTAAACGGGCGCATATGTAAGAAACTTATGGGCGTAATGGGCGCACATGTAAAACAATAATTAGGCTATTCGGCGGATATTTTGTATTTAGTTTTTATCCCCGGCTTTTAAACAAGTATTTTTATTTTTTAAGTATACGTTTTTATATGTCTTTTTTCTCATTTTAGCTTGCGCCCGTTTGTCCGTGCCCGTTTAGCCCGCGCCCGTTTAGCCCGCCGCCCGGTTAACCCGTCGCCGTTTAACCCGTCGCATGTGCTCGCCTGCCCGCCCGTTTTGCCACCTCTATCTTGTTGCCTTACGTGAGGTTGCAAGTGCATATGCAAAGAAAAATGTATTCATAGTTCTTGTGTATCCTTATTTGCTTGGGGAATTGTTCACAAATATATATTTTCATATTATATGGGACTCAAGTCATCATATAAGAAATCTATGTTTTACTATTTGTGAAGTAGAAGAAAGATGGATAACCTAATATGAAACTTTTGAGCATATATATTGTTGCATCTCAACTAGGGTGTCATTCATTGAGTCTTATTTATTTTTTGTTTTCTTTTGTAGATCTGTGATCATTATGTTAGTATGTTACAATCGTTCAGTTGTGATTGTATAGTTTCTTTATCTTGTTTCATAATAAATCACTTTGGTTGATTCTTTGGTTTAGTTTGAGAGTATTGAGTGATTTGTAGAGTAAGGTGATAAGATCCATCTAATCTTGATTATCTTTCATTAAAAAGCACTCAGTTGACGACTTGTTTTTATTGTATTATGTATATCCATAATAAGCACTACATGGGTGGTTGATTTAGTAAAATTGGTGTGTTATTATTGATCTTGATATTGTTCACATGGTATTAGAGCCTGGCTCTATGAAATCGTGTAAATCTATATTAAGGTTTGATAATCTTTGGATGTTTTATTATTCTTGAGGTTCTTGGTTTGGATTGTGGTTGGTTCTTAGCGTCTGTGTTAAGAGTCGTTAGTTAGTGTGGTTAATTGTTGATTGGAGTAATTAGGGTTTTGAAACCCTAATTTTGTTTTTAGGGCTCTGATGCCTCATTGATTATGGGTTGGTTCTTGGTTGTTTTCGCTGGTTCTTGTGCTCTATAAGTCTTACTCTTCTAGATTGATGTTGCAATTATTATTAGTGCAAACAGGTTCACTTAACACCTTGACCCTCTAGATTGATTGACGTGGATACTTGCTCTGGTAAACCCCAGTTCATACAATTGAATTCCTTGTAGTCTTGAGTGCTTATTTTTTTATTAAGTTTTTTCTTGTTTATTATTTCTGATTGGTGTCAGGTTCTTTTCAGAATCAATAAAATATACTGAACAACGAGAACCACATTCTATTTTTAACAATGCTTATGTATTTCTCTTGTTATATTTAAATTAAACGTTTAATACTATGTAATTGTTTTATTGGTATAGATCCGAGTATGATGAGCGGGATGAAAAGTGCACACGTGTTTTCATACTATCCATCGAGAAGATAGTTATGATATAGATGAAAATAATACATGTGCATGGTCCTAAAATACATGTATCTAATGATCTAACACGATGAAAGTCCATCACGTCTACATGGTGAACTAACATGATAAAAATACATGTGTATTTTAAGAGTAAAAAGGCGGTTCTCAGAGTTCTGGACATTTATTTGGTTCTGAAAAGAACCTCGCCCTATCAGATTGTTGTGTTTTCTTTGTATCTTTATTGATTTCGTTCCATATTCCTTTATTTTTGTTGTTCTTGATTATATATGTTTTTATATGTATTTAATCATGTTGTCTACTAGTGGTAGTATTGTTTATATGTTAATTAATAATCTTGATGTCGGTAATCCTCTTAATGTTCAGAAAAGTGATAATAGTAATTATGTTTTAATTCCTTTTAAGCTTCTTGGTATCGAGAACTCTAGAATATGGAATGGTGTTATAAAATTAGATTTACAAGAAAAGAATAAGTCTGGTCTAGTTGATGGTACTTGTTTAAGAGAACCTTATGCTACTAGTGATGTATTAACTACTTTATGTGATAGTTGCAATGATATGGTATTAGCTTGGATTATGAATTCTACTGTAACACCCTCAATTTTGGTCAATGCAGTGGAAGGGTCCTTGGATGTTACTATCATGATTCAAGCTCATAATCATAGAAAACGGCTCAAAACGAGTCGTTTTAATATAACTACATCCATTCATTCATCATTTAAAGATAAAACTTCACACATGGTCCTAGACAGTTTTAAATGTTTACAAAACATAACAAAAGATGAAAGTAACTTTGAATGGATAAAATTTATAAAAGCGGGCCAAAACATTTAAAATATGCAAGCTTTACGAAATCGCCTTCCTCGAATGCCTTCCTCATTGACCTGAGATAAAACATGCTATAAAGTCAACAAAAATGTTGAGTGAATCTATAGATTTTAAAGTATGTAAAACGAACACAAGTATTTAGAATAAACCTTCAATGGTTAACAATCATGTGGACCAAACATAATTATTGTGTTATCTCATAAGTCTCGTGACATTGAACATTAACATATTATATTTCAGCCCACAACGCACCTAGGCAAGTGCGTATATTTCTCTTATACAATGCATCCGATGTGCTCCAATACACTAGTGCTTCACTGCACCTTGTGATAACTAATCACATCAGACAAGGCGTCACCCCAATAGATCTATCCAAAGCATTAGAGTTCACTCACACCAAGTAATTAACAATCCATGATAAGTGGGTCCTTGAGGCTATAAGCAAACTTAAGTAAATAACTTTCATCTAACCCCTTGTGTTATGCTTTTAAAGTAAATAGGGTTTACCACAACTTCTGGTTGCACCCATTCATGGGTTTACAACAACTTCTTGTTGTACCCTTCATTTTCAATAAATACTTTTCATGTAAATAAAGCTTCAACAACTTCTAGTTACACCCATTCATGGGTTTACCGCAACTTATATTTGTACACTTTATTTTAAATAAATAAGCATGTTATCCCCCTCACAGGTTTCTAAAACAATTAAAGAATTTAAAAGCGTGGCTATAGACTCACCTTAGTACAAGAGTGGCAATGAGTTGATTGCCGACGATAAGTGATGCCCGTCAAACACGAAAACGGCAACCTACCAAATAAGCCGTTCTCGTTAATAATTGACTCAAGTATAATCCATACTTAATAACACAAAACTCAAAATTACAAAACCATGACAATCCCGAAAGAATAACAATGCAAGTGGTACTACTATACCCTCTTACATGTTTACTTTATTAAACTATACCCTCAATAAAAATCTGTCGGCACATACCAAATGTACAAGCTTATTTCCCTTACTTAAGCAACTTCGTTTTCGACGAAATCTCGTGTCAAACTCATAGATAACCTGAATAAAACTCAGTTTTAATTTCATTAAAAAATATTATTCCTAAGACCTTCTGCTTAAAGCATCTTTAGGCTTCAAAAACCGGACTGTTTTTGCACACTCGACTCGTAAAATCATTTTGACCTTTCTATCAATTCTTTTTGCAAAAACGATACTTGAAGTTGAAATAGACTCAAAATGCTAGGTTTAGAGCCTGATAACAGCCCTTGACCATTTGTGAAACTCATTTTATAGTCCCCGAGATTTGATCAAAATATCAACAACAATTTCGGATTGTGTTGACACTCGCCTCCCGGTACACGAATAATCAAACTAACATAACTTCCTCCTCGTTTGGAGTTGGAAGCTTTACCTTATACCAAATCGAAACTTAAGAAATTTTCTACAAGAATATCAAATCATTTAAACCTTGGCTCAGACGTAAGACCACTAAAATTAGCCTTAAAGTTACTAACCTAAAATGATCATTTAAAAACCATGCTAGATCAATATTTCTACCCATTTTAGCAATTCTCATACTCCTAGTATCAACTACCAACCATCACAAACAACTTTTCTTAATCCTAAATTCCTTGCATGTTGATTATATCAAAAACAAAATTAAAAACTCAAACTTTTAACAATCAAAATAATATGATCCTATTAAGATCATCACATGCATGATCATAAAAACACTTTCTACAACTTTTGTTTTTATCAAAAATTAAAACTTCGTGCATGTAAGTAAAATTGGAACCAAAAGAATCACCTTTGAAATTATAGGATGGAACTTTGTTTACTTTTCTCAAAATCAAGCTAAATTTTTTGATCTAGGGGTGTTTGTGTGGTGGTATTCACGGCAAGAAGAGGGAGGAGAAAACAAGAAAAGTGTGTGTGTTTTTAAATGAATAAAATGAAAAATAATTAGGTGAAAAAACCTTATATAGTGGGGAGTGAGGGTAGTTTTTGTCGTTCTTGTAATCTTGTGGACTAATATGCAATTAAATAGTTTAAAGGGTAGAAAATGACTATTAGTCAATTTTAAAAATATTTACGGGACTCGGGTTTCGTAAAAATACTTTTCAAAAGTTAAAATACATCATAAATATAATAATATAGTTTCGACACGACTTAAAACGTAATTAAAATGAAAACGTCGAAAATATCAAATATCGAAACAATCGATAATAAAACGTAAAATTTTGGGCATTCGTCGGTATCACGATCACTAGTAGTTCTCGTCACTCTTTAAAACGTAAAACACGAGAAACAAAGATAAATAGAATAATATCATTCTTATGATAAATTGGGAATATAATATCGATGCCTAACGTATTCCTTGTCGATTTTCATCTAAACGACAATCTTACGCTAAGTTTCAAGTCATAACCTTCCTGGTTAGACGATATTTGAAATTTTCAATAAAGTAATACATAATACGTAATAGTCGAGATTAGGATAACGACCTGAAATTGACAGATTGTCACATCCTCTCCACCTAATTGGGATCTTCGCCCCGAAGATCAACTTACGTTCTTCCTCGATCGCTCGTTGAAATCAAAGAGATAAGGGTAATTCTTCCATATTGGATCTTTCGTATCATAATTGTAGATTCTGGTCCTCGTCTTGAGTTCCGTCAGACTTTGACAATAGGAATTTGACTTTGCTTTAGTTGCTTAACTTCCTTATCGATAATATCAACAAGTTCTTTGATGAAATGCAACTTACCGTCGATTACTTCGTGAAAAAGGATAATAGGGTCCTCGTTGGAAAGAAATTTCTTCATGTTCGACACATTAAAAAGTATTGTGAATTCCTTGTAGTTCTCGAGGTAATTTAAGTTTGCATGCCACCGGACCCACTCTCGATATTATCTCAAATGGCCCAATATAACATGGACTTATCTTTTGACGTTTTCCAAAATATATAACACCTTTTCCAATGGTGATACTGATGAGACTGCTTTTATACATAGTCTCATCGTCCAAATTGGGCTTAAAATGTATTAAATATCTTCAAAATACCCAAATATATGCTTTTGTTTGTTGCTTGTGTATTTTAGGTACGGATATTGAGAAAATGACAAAAGATCACAAGAATCAATCAAAAACGAACACGGGAAACGAAGCCGCACGATGAACCAAGCCCTAATGAAGAATTTTCCAAAGAAAACCCTTGAAGATTTGAAGAATTATGAAGATTGGTCCTCCAAGTTTGAAGAATTGACACTTTATACCCTTGTATCTTCATAATTACAAGTTTAGTCCCTAAAGTTTGTCAAAATTACAAAAAGGACCCTTAACGTTGAAGAATTGGCAAATTTAGTCCCTCAACAAAACTAAATTGTCAATATTGGTCCTCCAAGAAGTCAACAAACAAGTCAAAGCCTTGAAATATGAAGACATGTCAAAAACAGCCCTTGAATATTGAAGAAATTGCATGTTTAGTCCTTATTCAAAGTTTATAAAAGTACTTGTGCCAAAAATGCCAAAAGCTGAAAGTTGATTTACAAAGAAATTGGAGTTTATTGCATTTAATACAAAGTGAAAAAGTGAAGAAACCTTGGGGGCCAATGTTGCCCAGACAACCTAAGACAAACCACCACTCACAAACTGCCACATCACCAACCTTAAACAATCACCCAATCAGAATCACCCCTTCCTCCACGTCACAAATCCACTCACCTTTATTTAATTTACTTAATCCCGTTTTGAATTTTGGTGGCAAACACAAGTTTTAAATACTTAACCCCCTTTTCAGATTAAACACACTCTAATCCACCCTTAAACCCTAAATATTTCCAGGATGAACACTTATCAAATCAAAGGGTTTTTTGTTAATTCTTTCCAGATCATTGATTAACCATCATCTAAACCTAAAACCACCCTTAAACTCCCATCACCATCACCTCACATGTTTGTGCAACCCTCCCCTTCCCCACTATTCACTCTCAAACAAAATGAGGACAGCAAATCAACAACCCACAACAATTTCGTGTTCCCAAAGGCTAAATGGACGTCCAAGATCTCTTTTTCATCACTGGCATCTCAGCTACAAGCCAAAGATCTTCACATGGCTTATTTTTGACTGAAAATTCAAAATCGTCCAAGGGCAAGTTTGGAAATTTATATCATTAGGGTTTCTAGTTTCCATTCAGTTCTAGAATCACATTGTAGCCTCTATATAAAGGCATTGTAGGACTTAGCAGTTTTCTGTTCTTGATTTTTTCTCCTTTTTCACAAGCTTTGTAAATCCAGTTTATTAAGGAATATAAATGGTTTAAGTGTTTGTTGATGAGAAAGATTGAGTTCCTTTTACATTTTATGTTGATTTAATTTCATGTTGAGTTTGGTTTAAGTTTCAGCAAAGGTTTTCAAAATTCCAAGTTTCTGTTTTCTTTTTAAGCTTTTTTCTCAAATCTTAAAATTCATACAAATCTGATACAATGGTGATTAAGTGTGTTGGTGTGATGGTATTTGAGCTTGTGTATGTCCATAACACCATGGCTTGTTCTAGTGTAGTGGGTACCCAAGTTTAAAATAGCCATTGGTTTGGTCATTTCCTTTTTTTTAGTTTATCAGAATCTTACCCATAAGCTAAGGTTTCCTTCTAGCTTAATCTATAAGCTAGTGGCAAGCTCTTAAGCTTTTACACAAGCTTTGTTCCCTTTTCTCTTAGCAGATTCAAAGAGGAACATTTTCATCCATTTTGGTTAAGGAAAACTTCATATTCATCTCAACAAAGTTCTGCATAGGCACCAGCCTATAGGGAGGTGGTTTTTCAACCACTAAGGGTCCTGGATGTAGGACCCTTAAGGTAGTTATTGTTTCCTATTTCATTATTTAGTTTTCTGAAAAATTATAAGCTTTATGTGATTCTGCATGTCAAATGTTTAAGTGTTGGTAAAAATTGTTTGATATTGCTTAATCTGGTGTAGGATGCATGTTAGATTGATATTGATTCACTTTGATTAGGTTTTGAGTTCATTGTGTTTGAAAAATTTGCATATTCAGTTTTAAGGGGTGTTTGGATTAGGGTATAAGATTGGTTTAATGTTTGAAACTTAGCTTAAACCTGTTTAGACATTACCCTTAGGTTGCTATTAGGTGCTAAGTGTGACTGGTTTTTAGTTTGGAAGTGTTTTGAAGCAAATTGCATGCTAAAAAGTTTAAAAGAAGCATAATCTGCCAAGTAATTTTTCTGCTTGATTTTGTTGGAATTTGTGCATCATATCTGAATCATTGCTAGATTATAGGTTTGTTTAGGACTGTGTATGGTTTTTGTGTGATCTGGTACACTTGTATGAAAGATTTTGAGGGTTTAATTTCATTATTATGCTAAGTGCATCAGCATAATACTCATCAGAAACCTAAGCTACATCAGTAACTTTCATTGTGCTATTTGAGTTTGATCTTGTGTTGTACTTGCTTGATTTTGTGCATTTCTTGACTCCTTATACTCCAAAGAGTATAAGGGTGCCTTCTTATCCAACAATCATCCACAAAAAGCAAGGATCAAGACCTCTTGATCATTTATTCACAAGTGAAGAAACTTCACTTGTGTTCATCAGAAAGTTGAGCAAGTTTGAGCACGCTTTTTGATTTCTAAGTAGTTTAATCTTGTTAAATTTATATTGGATTTGTGTTTTAGTGAGTAATTTAGTTACTGTTTGAGTTTGGAAAAGTAAAAAAAAAAAGAAAAAGTTTGTAAAAAGCTCACCTTGCCTGGGCTCGAACACGCGACCTTGCTTTCCAAGGACTAACGTGTTAACCAGTGATCTGGATGGCTTTTTTACGTTATAGCTTCATTTCATTACTTATTTAAGGGTTAATTGTTGTATAGCTTATTTACTTATCAGCTTTTAAATAAGCTGATTCTAGCTTATTTCTTCTAGCCTTTTCCTGTTTAGCATTTTTCCTAGGATTTTATAAGGGTTTTTGATTTTTCTGTTTGAAAAGTATAATTTTCCCTTTATTAATTAATTTTTTAGGATTATTTTAAGTTTTTATTTTAGAATGTCATTAAAAAATAGTAAAAAGTAATTTAAAAATCTGAAAAAATAGGTTTTAGGTTTTTAATCATATTTTTGAGGTTTACAGCTAATTAGGTTTTCAATTTAGCTTATTTTTAATTTTATAGGATTTTAGGGTTTTTAAGCAAATTTAAAATTTAATATAAAATTATTAAATAAGTTTCAGAAAATTTGGATTGCATTTTTGTTTTAGTTACATTATTTAGGATTTTTGATAATTTTTTAGAATTTTTTGGTGAACTTTGAATTTTTTTGATTATTTTAATATTATTTTATTATTAAAAATTGAAGTTTTATTTTTTCTTGTTTTTACATTTTTCCTAGGTTAAGGACACTTAATTAGGAGCTTTGTCACTTTCCAAATATTTTTTAGACTTTTCAGTTAATTTCTAGAATTAATTTAAGATTTAATAGATTTTAATAGTTTTTAAGTGTTTAAAAATAGTTTAATTTGGTTTTAAAATTTTTAAAAAATAGTTTTTAGCTTAATTAGGATATTTTTGAGGTTTAAAACTATTAGATCTTGTTTAAGGCTTTTTAATAATTAAAAGTGATTTTTAGGGCTTTAATTAGCATTAAAAAGTCATTATCTAATTAATTAAAAGGTTTTAGCAAGTTTGGATTTTTTGTAAACTCTTAGAATATTATTGGGGATTTTTAGTAATTTTTAGAAATTTTTAGGTTAAAATTTTAATTTTGGCACTATTTTCGTTTTTACGTGTTCGCCTTTTTCGTCGTAGTTTAATTCGTCTTTGTAACCGTCTTTCTCTTCTAATCACATTTCTTTCTCAATCATATAATCACAAATCAATATCAACTCATCACACAACACACTTGCCTCCTTGGGAAACGAACTTGGACTTCATTTGGGTCATTAGTGCTCGGTTTTCCTAAACCGACACTTAACGCTTACCACTACTTGTGCACTCTTTTTCCTAAAAGGGTATACAAAACGCTACAATCATTTTGGCGCTGCTGCCGGGGAGGCGTGTTGTGTTTTGGTTGAACCATTGTTGTTTTTATATATAGCCATAAAAGTAGTAGCACTCTACTAATACGTATTATCGGTTTTTCGTTTTTTGTGAATACTATTACTATATTGTATACGTAGAACAATAAATTTACAAGTACTCCAAATACGTGAGAAATCACAACCTTGACTTGGGAGGTCATTACCCAATCATTGTATTCGAATCTCAAACCAAAGAAAAAGGCAAACATAGATAAATACTTTCGTGAAGCTCGATTTTGAGAAATACAAACTATAAGGTGGGTATAAGGCGGTTGTATTTCACGACCTAAAGGAAAAAGGCTCTTAAGTGCTTCGCGCCGCCTCGTTTCCTCTGCTTGCTTGTGCGTATTTTGATTTTGAAAGCTAATCGAGGGTTTTGCCGCCCAAAGTATTACTAAGTATCATATATATTTTCTTGGTTTCTATTGATTAAACCCTCTTGAACGATTTGGTGTTCCACCATCGTTCTAAAGTCATCGAAGGCGTTCACTTCACGTGATCGTTTTCATTCCTTGAGGCTTCTTTAATCGAGAGATTTGATTAAGGAGGAGATTTGTAGATTTTGGTCTACTTAATACATTCCAAAAATCCAAAAAAGTAAAAACAATCAAAAACCACAAAAAAATTGAAAAAGTAAAAACACCAAAAAGAATCTTCTTTGCTCGCCTTCTCGTTGTACGTGACGTTTATGCAAACTCGCTCTAAAGCAAGACGTGCTCGTAAACGAAGATTCAAATCAATCACTCCTACTAGTGAGGAGTCTCCTATTGACGAACCCATTATAGTGAAAGAAGCACCCATGGCTAATCGAACTATGATGGAGTTGCTTCAAGCACCCACCGAGGGTTATGGAGAAGCGATTGTGATTCCCGCTATCCTTGCGGAGAATTTTGAGGTTAAGACGGGTTTGTTGTCCATGATTCAAAACAACAAGTTTCGAGGGGACGAAAAGGACAACCCTCATAACCACATTCGCCAATTTAATCGTCTCACCGCCACATGCAAGTTTAAGGACGTCTCAAACGACTCGATTAAGATGATGCTTTTTCCGTATTCCTTAGCGGGGCCCGCAAAAAATTGGTTAGAGAAAGAGCCACCCAATTCTATATTGACGTGGAAGGATCTCGTTTCAAAATTCGTGAACCAATTTTTTCCACCCTCTAAGACTACGCACTTGAAAAACGAGATTTCAAAGTTTTCACAAGAGTATAATGAGAGTTTTTCAACGGCTTGGAATAGGTTTAAGGAAATGTTGCACGAATGTCCTCATCATGGTTTTTCCGACTTGCATCAAATTGACACGTTTTACAATGGCTTGAACGATCATGAGCGTGATTATCTTAATGCCGCCGCGGGTGGTAATTTTTTGTGTAAGACGGTCGAGGAAGCATTGTTAATCATTGAGAATAGGTCTAAGGTCTATAGTCCTCGTAGCACGTCGAGTGTTCGTAAGACTTCGTCTTCGCCTTCATTATCACACATCGTTGATGCTTGCCAAATCGAGGCTAATTTGGAGAACAAAATTTTTGATAAGTTGAAAGGATTGTTAATTGAGTTTAAAGTTGGTGAACAACCCGCTCCCGCTACGATTAAAGCGGTTGAGGTTTCTTGTATGTATTGTGGTGGAGCTCACGATTATTCCGAGTGCATTACCAACGGTGGTAACACTTCGAGTGCCTTCGCAGCCGCGGGAACTTATAACCAAAACGGTCAAGTTCCTCGCACTAATCAATTGACTCCACCGGGTTTTCCACCAAATCAAAATGCTAACAATTATCGAAACAATCAAGTTGGTTACCAAAGCAATCAAAGGAACAACTTTAAGGGTAATAACAACTATGGAAATCAAGGAATTAGTAGCCAATTGCAAAATCAAAATCAAAACCGTAATTTTCAAAACACAAGTCAAGGTCTTCAAAATGTTTATACAAAAGAACTTCCAATGGACTTTTTGAATTACGCCACGGCAAATGATAAGATTTTGGAAAACATACAAGAACAATTGGCTAGTCAAATTAGGGACACGGCTAAAAACACTAAGGAGTTGGCTAATTTTGTGAAGGAAAATCTTAACATGAGAAATGAGTTGAAAAATGATTTTGCTAATCAAATTAGAGGTCAAAACAATAAGATTGAACAAAGTCATGCTAGGCTTGAACAAAGAATTGACCAAAAAGCCGCTAGTCAAGATTTGAAGTTTAATAGTCAAGATGCTAAGCTTAATGCTATTTTAGAAGCCGTCATGGGAAACAAAGACTCTACTTCGAGTGGTCTACCTAGTAACACCGTTTCAAACCCGAAGGGAGAGATGAAAGTGATTACCACACGAAGTGGTAAGACACTTAAAGAACCGACTCCTCAACCAATTACTCCAACGGTGGAGGAAGTTGAGGAAGAACCCGAGGTGGTGGTCGAAAAGGAGCATATTTCAAGCCCACAAAGTACCGCTCATGCCACACCTACGGTTGACCCATTACCAACATTGGAACCCGAGATTCCAAAGGCTATGCCTATGCCCCAACCCACACCACCCTTGCCTTACCCATCGAGACTTAGGAAGGAGAAACGACAAGAGCGCGACAACTACCAATTTGAGCTTTTTATGAAAATATTTCGTGAGTTGCACCTTAATGTGAGTTTCGCCGATGCTTTGGTCATGATGCCTCGATTTTCCGCTAACTTTAAGAGTATGTTGAACAACAAGGAGAAATTGCACCAAATGTCTAGTTGTTCGTCGGTTTATCTTAATCGCATACCTCAAAAAGTCGGTGATCCCGGTAAATTTTTGATCCCTTGTGCAATTCAAGATATGGAAGAATGCTATGCCTTGGCCGATCTTGGTGCTAGCATTAATTTGATGCCACTTGCAATCTTCAAGTCGCTCAATCTTCCTAATCTTACTC
Source organism: Glebionis coronaria (assembly GCA_025667525.1). Taxonomy (NCBI): domain Eukaryota; kingdom Viridiplantae; phylum Streptophyta; class Magnoliopsida; order Asterales; family Asteraceae; genus Glebionis; species Glebionis coronaria. The sequence goes on from CM046878.1 coordinate 42,250,410, forward strand.
CTTCACGAATGTCTATTGAGTTGGCCGACCATTCCACGATTCTTGCATGTGGTTTGGCGGAAGACGTTTTTGTGAAAGTGGGGAAGTTCTACTATCCCGTAGACTTTATCGTCGTTGATATCCCCACGGATCCTCAAGTTCCTCTTATTTAGGTCGTTCGTTTTTAGATACGTCTATGGCTTTAATTGATGTTCATGCTAGAAAGATCACCTTACGTTTCAACGACGAGGAACTTGTTATAAACGCAACTCAAAATTCTCAACTTTCTCATGTTTATTCTGTTGCTACCATAAACCTCGTTGATATGATCGACGTGGTTTGCGAGGAATTTTCACAAGAAGTTTTAGGGTTTGGTGATGAAGAAACTAGTGGCAATCCCACTATGTTAGATCCAATTCTTGATAATTCGACACCAACCTTCACTCCTTTCGAAGGTGGTGGTTTTACGTTGGAAGAATTCGATGTTCCACGTACTTGTGACGAAGACCTCGACAACGATGAGGACTTCTCGATTATCAAGGATTTTCTCAACGATTTCCCATTTCCTCCACCCGAGGAGGTTATGAGTATCGAGCCCAAATCTTCACTTGAGGAACCACCTATTCTCGAGTTGAAAGATTTACCTCCTCACCTCGAATATGTCTATTTGGAGGAGGACGACAAGTTGCCGGTTATTATTGCGAAGGATCTTTCGAATGATGAAAACACCGCACTTGTCGATGTTCTTAAGGACCACAAAGGGGCGATTGCGTGGAAGTTATCCGACATTAAGGGAATCGATCCCAAGTTTTGTACCCACAAAATCTTAATGGAGGAAGATTTCAAGCCCACAATCCAAAGTCAAAGGAGGGTGAACCCCAAAATTCACGACGTCATCAAAAAGGAGGTCCTTAAACTCCTTGACGCAGGAATGATTTACCCTATTTCCGATAGCCCTTGGGTGAGTCCTATTCATTGTGTCCCTAAAAAGGGAGGGATGACCGTTGTGCCAAACGATGCCAACGAGTTGATTCCCACTAGACTCGTGACCGGATGGAGAGTGTGCATTGAATATCGAAAGTTGAATGAAGCCACTCGAAAAGACCATTTTCCCTTGCCCTTCATGGACCAAATGTTGGAGCGTCTTGCGGGAAACGATTTATATTGCTTTTTAGATGGTTTTTCCGGTTACTTCCAAATTCCCATCAATCCTCGTGATCAATAAAAAACTACGTTTACGTGTCCATATGGATCGTTTGCCTATCGTAGAATGCCATTCGGACTTTGTAATGCACCAGGAACTTTTCTACGATGCATGATGGCTATTTTTCATGATATGATCGAGAAGACGATGGAAGTCTTCATGGATGACTTTTTCGTGTTTGGTGATTCTTTCACTTCGTGTTTGTCGAACCTAGAGAAAATGTTAAAACGTTGTAAGGAAACCAACCTTGTGCTAAATTGGGAAAAATGTCATTTTATGGTTAAGAGTGGAATCGTCTTAGGGCACAAGGTCTCGAAAGCGGGGATTGAGGTAGATCAAGCTAAGGTAGACGTCATCGCCAAATTACCTCATCCCAAAACCGTCAAGGTAGTTAGGAGTTTCCTAGGCCACGCGGGCTTTTATCGTCGATTCATCAAGGACTTTTCAAAGATTTCTCGACCTATTACACATCTTCTCAAAAAAGAGGCACGTTTTGTGTTTGACGAAGATTGTGTACGAGCCTTTGAGATCCTTAAGAGGAAACTTACCGAAGCTCCTATTCTTGTTGCTCCCAATTGGAACCTCCCCTTTGAGCTTATGTGTGATGCTAGTGATTACGCCATAGGGGCCGTTTTGGGGCAACGTCATGACAAGCACTTCTTGCCTATTCACTATGCTAGCAAGACGATGACCGAGGCTCAACTTAAATACACTACAACGGAAAAGGAGTTCCTTACCGTGGTGTATGCATTTGAGAAATTCCGACCTTATCTCGTCTTGACAAAATGCATAGTGTATACGGACCATTCGGCTATTAAGTATCTCATGGCAAAGCAAGATGCTAAGCCGAGATTACTTCGTTGGATTCTCCTCCTTCAAGAATTTGATCACAAAATCGTTGACAAAAAAGGAGCCGAGAATCTAGCGGCCGATCATCTCTCTCGTTTGGAAGATCCTCACCAAAGTGTTTACGAGCCCAAGGAAATCACCGAAACATTTCCGTTCGAGACACTTGGTGTAGTGAATTCTAAGCTTGATTCTTCTACTCCATGGTTTGCGGATTTTGCAAATTACCATGCGGGTAACTTCATCATTAAGGGTATGACGACTCAAGAAAAACGAAAATTTCTTTCGTGACGTCAAGTTCTACTTTTGGAACGACCCTTACTTGTTTCGAACTTGTGCGGATCAAATCATCCGACGTTGTGTATTTGGCACCGAAGCTTCTAACATCCTTAGAGCTTGCCATGAGGGACCCACGGGTGGTCACCACGGTGCTAATCTCACGGCTAAGAAGGTGTTTGATGCCGGCTTCTTTTGGCCTACTATTTACCGAAATGCACAAGATCTTGTGAAGTCATGTGATGCATGCCAACGACAAGGAAAAGCCTCACAAAAAGATGAAATGCCACAAAATATCCTTCAAGTATGTGAGATCTTTGACGTTTGGGGCATAGACTTTATGGGGCCGTTCCCATCATCTCGTGGTAATAAGTACATTCTCGTTGCGGTTGACTACCTTTCTAAGTGGGTGGAGGCAAAGGCCTTGCCCACCAATGATGCTCGTGTGGTAGTCAAGTTTTTGAAGCAATTGTTTTCTCGGTTTGGAACCCCTCGTGCTATCATAAGCGATCGTGGAACCCATTTTTGTAATGACCAATTTGAAAGGGTTCTAAGGAAATATGGGGTTACACATCGTCTTTCTACGGCTTATCACCCACAAACGAGTGGGCAAGTCGAGGTTTCAAACCAAGCGTTAAAGAGGATCTTGGAGAGATCCGTTGGGGAAAACCGACAAACTTGGTCGGATAAGTTGGACGATGCTTTATGGGCCTTTAGGACCGCTCATAAGACGCCCATTGGGTGCACTCCCTATAAGCTTGTGTATGGAAAGAATTGTCATTTGCCTATCGAGTTAGAACACAAGGCTTATTGGGCCCTAAAGCATTGTAATGATGACATGGAGACCGCGGGAAAACACCGGAAAATGCAATTAAATGAATTGGATGAATTGAGGGATATTGCTTATGAAAATTCATTGATTTATAAAGAGAAAACTAAAAAGTTGGATGATTCTAAAATTAAAAACCGGGTTTTTAACATTGGGGATCAAGTTTTGCTTTTTAACTCGAGATTGAAAATCTTTTCCGGTAAGTTGAAATCCCGTTGGTCCGGTCCATTCACCGTGACTCAAGTGTTTCCGTATGGGACCATCGAGCTAGCTCAAGATGATGGTCCTAACTTCAAGGTGAATGGACATAGGTTGAAGCACTACTTTGGCGGGGAAGTTCCATCCTTGAACTACCTCGACCAAGTCACTTTCCCCAATGATAATTAGTATTGAGGGGATCGAGTCAAGCTCATGACTCGGTAATCAAAAACGAGGTGCCTCGTGGGGGATTCCCATGCTTATCCTATGTACATATTATCGCTTTCTAATGTAGCTTACGTGTAGGGATTTGTGCCCTTCCAACCTTTGTTCCGTGGTTGTTTGTGAATTGTGGTTTTTAGATCATGATCTTCACGATTGGAGCCTCTCGTGTTCGTTTTATGGGAGCACTCGATCATTTGCTTTGGAGACATTTCTCAATATCCATGATATATCCTTGATTGTTCTAACCTTAGGTTTATAGCACACTTCATAAACGGCTATTAATTTATTGGTTACACCCTTTCCATGCTAGATTAGGCATTCGACTACGTCTCTAGTATGGGGGTGTTTGCACCCCTAGACTCGAAACATTGAGGACAATGTTTAACTTTAGTATGAGGGGGTGAATAGATACTTGCCTTGCCAAACCTTCACGCTTTCCAAAGTTTACCTTTTTGTTATCGTTTAGTTGCAAAATAAGGCTAAAAATGGCCAAATTTTAAAAATTTTCTCATGTTTTATAAGTGTTTGAAGACACGAATGTAGGTTTTCCGATGGCGAGAATAAGAGTAATTTTTGACTCGACCGTGCGTGTTGAGCACTTAGCTTTGATTCCTTAACTACACATTAGGCTAAGTCTCTTAAATGAGGACGAGAAATGATACAGTTAATTATAAGTTACTATGCTAAACGTAGAGTACTCGTATTCTTTCAAAAACTTATGTGTTCTCGTTGTTTGCTTATTCTCCCTTCGCATGTAAATATTTTTTGCTTAATAAATATTGACTTGGCGGTTTAGTTAGGATTGTTGGGTTGCTAGTCTTTTCTAGTAGCTTCCGTGTAATTAAATTGGGAAGACATTAAGGTATCGCCAGCATCACGGTTTTGAAGTATTGGCACCCGAATAATCGAAAGCTTCACCCAATAATAAGATTTCAAGTGCTCACCTAAATCTAGCAAACTATTTGAAGCCCTACAAGGCCTAAAATCTATGCAAAATTGAAAGTGAATCAAGCCTTAATCTTCGAAGCTTTAAAGATCCAAAATTCGCTTTAGCGTGAGGATATACGTCTTTGGCTAATAAAACCACCGATGAGGCAGATAATAAAAGGCAAGGCAAGACCGAAGTCATAATAAAAGCTTCATGGCGAAGTTGAATAAAAGATGGAGGTAAACCAAAGATAATAAGGCCCTTCCGTTAGGGGGCGTATAAAAGTCTTGGTAATAAGTCTCATGTTCAAAACCGTTATAAAACCATGTTTATCGATTCTTCTTGTCAACTTAATTTTTAACATCGTTGTCTATTAGGAGGGGTTATTGATTTGATGGTCTTAGTTACACCGTTAGGACTCTATTTTTAGACCTAAATCTCTATTATCGCATAAGTCAACAATGTATCCTCGTGATCATTAAGACATAATAAAATATAAGAGATACAACTTAGGAATAATGGGAGGATAAGTACGTGATTAGGGCATATGAGTAGTGTTAGCATTACTAACTTATAATGACAATGATCTCGTTGCACGCTTAGCATGGAATTGAAGTGAAAATCGAGGACGATGAAATTATTTCTAACGAAGCATTCACATGTTCTTATTCTATGAACCTAAACGTCCCATTTTGCGATGAAAATCATACATTATGTCTTTAACACAAGTAGTAGTAATAGTAGTAGTGTAGCTAGTTTATCATTCAATAAAGTGAATAAAAATGAATTTTGGAGATGCTATGATACTTATTTCTAGCATTGCGTGAGGGCACGGCAATGATTTAGTATGGGGGAGTGATGAGACTGCTTTTATACATAGTCTCATCGTCCAAATTGGGCTTAAAATGCATTAAATATCTTCAAAATACTCAAATATATGCTTGTGTTTGTTGCTTGTGTATTTTAGGTACGGATATTGAGAAAATGACAAAAGATCACAAGAATCAATCAAAAACGAACACGGGAAACGAAGCCGCACGATGAACCAAGCCCTAATGAAGAATTTTCCAAAGAAAACCCTTGAAGATTTCAAGAATTATGAAGATTGGTCCTCCAAGTTTGAAGAATTGACACTTTATACCCTTGTATCTTCATAATTACAAGTTTGGTCCCTAACGTTTGTCAAAATTACAAAAAGGACCCTTAACTTTGAAGAATTGGCAAATTTAGTCCCTCAACAAAACTAAATTGTCAATATTGGTCCTCCAAGAAGTCAACAAACAAGTCAAAGCCTTGAAATATGAAGACATGTCAAAAACAGCCCTTGAATATTGAAGAAATTGCATGTTTAGTCCTTATTCAAAGTTTATAAAAGTACTTGTGCCAAAAATGCCAAAAGCTGAAAGTTGATTTACAAAGAAATTGGAGTTTATTGCATTTAATACAAAGTGAAAAAGTGAAGAAACCTTGGGGGCCAATGTTGCCCAGACAACCTAAGACAAACCACCACTCACAAACTGCCACATCACCAACCTTAAACAATCACCCAATCAGAATCACCCCTTCCTCCACGTCACAAATCCACTCACCTTTATTTAATTTACTTAATCCCGTTTTGAATTTTGGTCGCAAACACAATTTTTAAATACTTAACCCCCTTTTCAGATTAAACACACTCTAATCCACCCTTAAACCCTAAATATTTCCAGGATGAACACTTATCAAATCAAAGGGTTTTTTGTTAATTCTTTCCAGATCATTGATTAACCATCATCTAAACCTAAAACCACCCTTAAACTCCCATCACCATCACCTCACATGTTTGTGCAACCCTCCCCTGCCTCACTATTCACTCTCAAACAAAATGAGGACAGCAAATCAACAACCCACAACAATTTCGTGTTCCCAAAGGCTAAATGGACGTCCAAGATCTCTTTTTCATCACTGGCATCTCAGCTACAAGCCAAAGATCTTCACATGGCTTATTTTTGACTGAAAATTCAAAATCGTCCAAGGGCAAGTTTGGAAGTTTATATCATTAGGGTTTCTAGTTTCCATTCAGTTCTAGAATCACATTGTAGCCTCTATATAAAGGCATTGTAGGACTTAGCAGTTTTCTGTTCTTGATTTTTTTCTCCTTTTTCACAAGCTTTGTAAATCCAGTTTATTAAGGAATATAAATGGTTTAAGTGTTTGTTGATGAGAAAGATTGAGTTCCTTTTACATTTTATGTTGATTTAATTTCATGTTGAGTTTGGTTTAAGTTTCAGCAAAGGTTTTCAAAATTCCAAGTTTCTGTTTTCTTTTTAAGCTTTTTTCTCAAATCTTAAAATTCATACAAATCTGATACAATGGTGATTAAGTGTGTTGGTGTGATGGTATTTGAGCTTGTGTATGTCCATAACACCATGGCTTGTTCTGGTGTAGTGGGTACCCAAGTTTAAAATAGCCATTGGTTTGGTCATTTCCTTTTTTTTAGTTTATCAGAATCTTACCCATAAGCTAAGGTTTCCTTCTAGCTTAATCTATAAGCTAGGGGCAAGCTCTAAAGCTTTTACACAAGCTTTGTTCCCTTTTCTCTTAGCAGATTCAAAGAGGAACATTTTCATCCATTTTGGTTAAGGAAAACTTCATATTCATCTCAACAAAGTTCTGCATAGGCCCCAGCCTATAGGGAGGTGGTTTTTCAACCACTAAGGGTCCTGGATGTAGGACCCTTAAGGTAGTTATTCTTTCCTATTTCATTTTTTAGTTTTCTGAAAAATTATAAGCTTTATGTGATTCTGCATGTCAAATGTTTAAGTGTTGGTAAAAATTGTTTGATATTGCTTAATCTGGTGTAGGATGCATGTTAGATTGATATTGATTCACTTTGATTAGGTTTTGAGTTCATTGTGTTTGAAAAATTTGCATATTCAGTTTTTAAGGGGTGTTTGGATTAGGGTATAAGATTAATGTTTGAAACTTAGCTTAAAACCTGTTTAGACATTACCCTTAGGTTGCTATTAGGTGCTAAGTGTGACTGGTTTTTAGTTTGGAAGTGTTTTGAAGCAAATTGCATGCTAAAAAGTTGAAAAGAAGCATAATCTGCCAAGTAATTTTTCTGATTGATTTTGTTGGAATTTGTGCATCATATTTGAATCATTGCTAGATTATAGGTTTTTTTAGGACTGTGTATGGTTTTTGTGTGATTTGGTACACTTGTATGAAAGATTTTGAGGGTTGAATTTCATTATTATGCTAAGTGCATCAGCATAATACTCATCAGAAACCTAAGCTACATCAGTAACTTTCATTGTGCTATTTGAGTTTGATCTTGTGTTGTACTTGCTTGATTTTGTGCATTTCTTGACTCCTTATACTCCAAAGAGTATAAGGGTGCCTTCTTATCCAACAATCATCCACAAAAAGCAAGGATCAAGACCTCTTGATCATTTATTCACAAGTGAAGAAACTTCACTTGTGTTCATCAGAAAGTTGAGCAAGTTTGAGCATGCTTTTTGATTTCTAAGTAGTTTAATCTTGTTAAATTTAGATTGGATTTGTGTTTTAGTGAGTAATTTAGTTACTGTTTGAGTTTGGAAAAGTAAAAAAAAAAAGAAAAAGTTTGTAAAAAGCTCACCTTGCCTGGGCTCGAACACGCGACCTTGCTTTCCAAGGACTAACGTGTTAACCAGTGATCTGGATGGCTTTTTTACGTTATAGCTTCATTTCATTACTTATTTAAGGGTTAATTGTTGTATAGCTTATTTACTTATCAGCTTTTAAATAAGCTGATTCTAGCTTATTTCTTCTAGCTTTTTCCTGTTTAGCATTTTTCCTAGGATTTTATAAGGATTTTTGATTTTTCTGTTTGAAAAGTATAATTTTCCCTTTATTAATTAATTTTTTAGGATTATTTTAAGTTTTTATTTTAGAAAGTCATTAAAAAATAGTAAAAAGTAATTTAAAAATCTGAAAAAAATAGTTTTTAGGTTTTTAATCATATTTTTGAGGTTTACAGCTAATTAGGTTTTCAATTTAGCTTATTTTTAATTTTATAGGATTTTAGGGTTTTTAAGCAACTTTAAAATTTAATATAAAATTATTAAATAAGTTTCAGAAAATTTAGATTGCATTTTTGTTTTAGTTACATTATTTAGGATTTTTGGTAATTTTTTAGAATTTTTTGGTGAACTTTGAATTTTTTTGATTATTTTAATATTATTTTATTATTAAAAATTGAAGTTTTATTTTTTCTTGTTTTTACATTTTTCCTAGGTTAAGGACACTTAATTAGGAGCTTTGTCACTTTCCAAATATTTTTTAGACTTTTCAATTAATTTCTAGAATTAATTTAAGATTTAATAGATTTTAATAGTTTTAAGTGTTTAAAAATAGTTTAATTTGGTTTTAAAATTTTTAAAAAATAGTTTTTAGCTTAATTAGGATATTTTTGAGGTTTACAAACTATTAGATCTTGTTTAAGGCTTTTTAATAATTAAAAGTGATTTTTAGGGCTTTAATTAGCATTAAAAAGTCATTATCTAATTAATTAAAAGGTTTTAGCAAGTTTGGATTTTTTTTAAACTCTTAGAATATTATTGGGGATTTTTAGTAATTTTTAGAAATTTTTAGGTTAAAATTTTAATTTTGGCACTATTTTCGTTTTTACGTGTTCGCCTTTTTCGTCGTAGTTTAATTCGTCTTTGTAACCGTCTTTCTCTTCTAATCCCATTTCTTTCTCAATCATATAATCACAAATCAATATCAACTCATCACACAACACACTTGCCTCCTTGGGAAACGAACTTGGACTTCATTTGGGTCATTAGTGCTCGGTTTTCCTAAACCGACACTTAACGCTTACCACTACTTGTGCACTCTTTTTCCTAAAAGGGTATACAAAAAGCTACAATCAGATACCTTTGGCATAACTTTATTGTACAGGATCATAGCCAAGTCAATTGTGGTTAAGAGCATGGTTGAGATTCACCATGATTGATTGGGTATGTTAAACAAAAGTGATGTAAGAACTATGAAGAATAAGAACAGGTTTTGTAAACAATCGACTTTATTATTGGAATGAATTGATTTTGGATGTTTACAAACGACACATATATATACACACTGAACCGATGCCTTCAAACCAACATACTGGTTCGTTACAGGCAGTTATGATGGTTATACCTAATCTATAAAAGTAAACGTTGTATCATAAACTAAACGTTATAAACCTAACAACCTATTGACCCAACCCATAACCCAAGTATGTTTACAGGCTTTTATTTACATAATATGTACTAAGTACATATGTTTGACATAATGCGATTAATGGCCCAACATCTCCCCCTTAATCCATTTATGTCAAACTATCTCTTGAGTGGCGTTTTTGATCTTCACACAATGACAAAAAGGTCATTGCTTTCTGTGGTGCTTCCATTTGCTTCTTCTTCATCCGAGTTTCCTTACAATCTTACTCCAAAGGGTGTCTTCCTGTCCATCGGTATCTTCTCAAGTGCTTCCCTTACTTCGGCCTCACCCTTCTCTCTGCCTTGTGGTCCTTTTCCCATAACATTATCACTGCTATCACCAACCACATCTTTTCCAGACGTTTCTCCAAACCAAGGTGTTTCTGCTGTCTTGTAATACACTTGTACCATATTTATGTACTTCCTATATCAATCCTTAATTGCTTCTCCACCAATTTCTTCTATCAAGCCTTGCATACCAGCAATCGTTTTCCATGTGTCATCAACCGTGACACTTATATAGCCTCCAAGGCTATCTACCAACTTGTGCAAACTAAGCAAGTTTATTTCCACCACTCCTACTTTTGGTGGTATCTCATCTAGCCTTTCATAATTAAGGTAAACCAGATAGAACCACTTTATCATTTCAATAAACTTTTTACTAAAGATCTCCCAATTTTTGTATACCAAACTGTCTTTCTTAACAAACCCATGAAAGACAAAAACATTGAAAATGAATTAACTTTCAAAGCATACAAAGATCCATTCCAACTTACGTATTCATCATCAATAGAGTCCTTTTGATCATCCTTGTTCCACATTAATTATTCCAAGCCTTTTACTAATGAAGGTTGTTCCTTTGGTTCCATAGATGTAAAATATTCTTCCAAATATTTGTTGTGTTTAGTGACAGCGTCCATTAAACCATCATCAGTGGGACTCCCTTCTTGCACCTCGCCCTTCCTTTTCTCATCAAACATGGAGAGAATATTACACATGTTGCAAGTAACATCTATAATATAGCCTTGTTCTTCCAACATATCATAACTCATAATATTGTGTGATTTCTGGTGTGGAGTGAACATTAGAAATCAGAAGATTTCCTGCTTTTGCTTCTATTTTGATATTTCTAGTACCATATGAGAAGATGAATTTATTCTCAGTCTCTTCCTTCCCAATCATCTCGAACTTATACTTCAACTTTTCAAACAAAGATCTTGTAGGGCACATGTGATGTTTGTAGGCACTAATGATGTACTATATTTCATCCCAATTTGATTCAATGGTGCCTTCCAATATGTAATCCGTGATTACATGTACCTTTTCTAGGTACTTAACTTTTTCAGGATACTTTATCTTTTCTGCAGTCTTCTTGAGCGCGGGCCCCTCTGTGATTTAGTGTCTAAACAAGTCCTTCTTCTTATTAGGGCACTTCCAATATACATGCCCTCTCGCCTTGCACACATAGCACCTTGCTCTCTTATCTCTCCGAGCAAGTTTCTTCCTGTCGCTCTCCCTTTTTTGATCTGCAGTGTTTTTTTGAAGCATTGAAAGCTTCAATCTCTTTCATTCTCATAAGCAACATCCCCTTACATCCTGGTGCCAAGCTTTTCTTCTTCCTATTCCTTGGAAGTGATCTTTGCGGTGTTTCTTTCTGCAAGTATTTCCTTGAGATTCCAATTTGATCTTTTTTCTGAATTGGACTTGGCCTTCCCCCTTGATCTAAGCCATGGCTCTGATGCCAATATTGTACAGGATCATAGCCAAGCCAATTGTGGTTAAGAGCATGGTTGAGATTCACCACGATTGATTGGGTATGTTAACAAAAGTGCTGTAAGAACTATGAAGAATAAGAACATGTTTTGCAAACAATCGACTTTATTATTGGAATGAATTGATTCTGAATGTTTACAAACGACACATATATATACACACTGAACCGATGCCTTCAAACCAACATACTGGTTCGTAACAGGCAGTTATGACGGTTATACCTAATCTATAAAAGTAAACGTTGTATCATAAACTAAACGTTATAAACCTAACAACCTATTGACCCAACCCATAACCCAAGTATGTTTACAGGCATTTATTTACATAATATATACTAAGTACATATGTTAGACATAATGCGATTAATGGCACAACAAACTTCTCCACCTACCTCGAATTCCAAAGGTTTTCACTTCACATCATCATAACTTCTATGTCTACTACGAGCGGTTAACAAACGAATCTTAGCTCGCGCGATCATTTTATTTATCCGAATAAAATGAGCAGAGTCAATCAGCCAACATTGACACAGACTGAATTAAATCCAGACTGAGTTTTCCGAAGCTTAACAATGAAATCCATTGTAATTTGCTCCTACCTCCAACATGATAACGAATAACACAATCGTAATCACTTAAAGTCTTATTTATCTCTTTCTAATCCATAATATATTGTAGCCTCTTACCATCGGTGGATACCATACATTTAGTGCCATACAATTAATGTCTCAATAGACGAAGAGTAAAAATCACCGCACCCAATTACAAGTCATTGGTTGAGTAGTTTCTTCATTTATCCTAAGTTTCCTAGAAGCATACACAAATCAAACAGCTCCAAATCCTTTAAGAGATGTATCACAAATAACAACAAAATCTTTACTTCTTTCGGGTAATAATAAGATCGGCGTATTGCAGAGTTTCCTTTTTAGGGTCTGAAAAGCTTTCTCTTCGGCATTGCCCCACACATACTGTTCTTCTTTCTGAGTTAGCTTAGTTAATGATTTTGATATCGAAGATAATCCTTCAATAAACCTTCAGTAGTAACCAACCAAACCTAGAAATTGTCGTACTTTAGTTGAGGTAGTTGGAGCATTCCAATTTTTTTATGGCTTCGATCTTTGCAAGATCAATATGTACCTCACTTTTATCAATCACATGTCCGAGAAATTATATGGAACTAAGCCAAGGATCACACTTTGAGAATTTCGCGTACAACTTTTCGTTCTTTAACAAGTTAAAGATAGTCTTTAATTGTTCGACATACTCATCCTTGCTCTTAGAGTAGATTAGAATATCATCAATGAACACGATCACAAATTTATCTAGATACGGCATAAACATACGATTCATTAAGTCAATGAATACAGCAAGTGCATTGATCAACCCAAAAGGTATAACCCGAAACTCATAATGACCATAACGAGTATAAACACCGTAATAGGAATATCTTCCTCGCGTATGCGAAGTTTATGGTAAATAGAATGGAGATTAATCTTGGAGAAAACACGAGAATCTTGATGTTGATCAGGTAGATAATAAATTCTTGGTAGTGGGTAACGATTCTCAATCGTGAGCTTATTCAGTTCTCGGTAACTGATGCACATACGGAACGAACCATCTTTCTTCTTAAAGAATATAATAGGAGCTCCCCAAGTTGACGAGCTCGGTCGAATAAAACCTCTATCAGATAGTTCTTGTAACTGCACAAATAATTCCTTCAGCTCGGATGGTGCTAATTGATATGGCTCACGTGCCACAGTTGCAACACCATGAATTAGATCAATTAGGAATTTTATTTGCCTTGGGGGCGGAAGCATTGGAAAATCTTTCAAAAACACTTCGGTATAGTCACGAATGACTGGAACATTATCTACTCACTTATCTTATGATTTCTTCTTTGATACTTGAGCTAGGAGTAACTCACAACCTTTTTCGATATACTTAAGAGCTCTAATGCACAAAACGGTTTTTCAGTTTGGAATTATTTTTCCCCTTCAGTGACCTCATCAGCCTTGTCTTGAATTATGTGTCCCATGAGCTAATAAGTCATGCAGACAGCTTTACAAATAGTAAATAGCTTAGAAGAAGTCACATTACCACGTATATTCTTGGTCAGTCCATGAATAAACTGCTTGACCTTGACAGTTCTGGTTCTACCATTCTTTGACATAAAGGAGTCAACTCGTGGAAACGCTTGGTATATCTACCAATGTTAGTTCCTTTCAGTTTCAGGTTGTACAACACTTGTTTCATTCTTTAGAAATACTTTGAGTACAAACTCCCCAGTCAACCGCTTCTTCACCTTATTCCATGGTGTCCCATAATTGACATTGATACCTATGGAATCAAGTCTGCTATTCCACCAAGTTCATACACGACTTTGGAGAGTAGCGATTGCAGACTGCACCTTATCCTCTTGATTATTATCACTAATTCGAAAGACTGGCTCCAGTCTTCTCAAACAGTTGACATAATCCTCCATCATCTTTAGTCCCCTTAAAAGTCTACGATTTGCACTTCATGAATGAAGTGTAGTTGTAGCCTCTAATTTTGGGCATATTTGTTCCATTAGCACCACCAACATTATTGTCTCCAGCTTCAGCTCCAGCTCCAACTCTGCCATTCATGTTGGCCATGAATTCAGCTAAAGATACAGCAACTTATTCACTAATAACTTGGCGCATTCGTGCTTCAGTCATATCTTTCATTGACTGCATGTTTCTTGTGCAACGCAAATCAAATCATAATGAGTATTCATTCAATGGTTGCGTTATACAACACGAATTTAAAAGAGAAAAGCAAATAGAGATAATAATAGAACGATGTAGAATTAGGAATCAAAAGATAGTCATTCCATTATTCACGAACTAGTATAAGTTGTACTGTCAAGCACTATAGATTATCATCGTCTAGTGTTATACAATTTAAAAGACTAGTCCTACAAACTGATGTCACAGTTTAGTTAGTGATTTGATAGATACAAAAATTGATAAACTAATCTACTAAGAGTTACTAGGTAATTCACGTGACTAAGAAGACTCCTCGGTCCCACTAGAAGAAGATTTATTCAGTGTCTTTCTAGGACGCTTGGTATCCTCCTCAATTGGTGGTTTTGGAACAGCCCCAAGACAACCATCCCACGATTATAGAATTAGAGGAACAAAATCAAAGAATGAATCGAGCAAACGAAATACGAGTCAATAAGAGTTTAAATGCGCGGATGCTATATGCTTAAGCCCACACATTATTAAATCATTATTTCCATGGATTGATCAAATCCATCCAAATAAGATTTATAAATTTATGGTTCAACAATTTATAATTTCCTTGTTCAAATTAATGGCCAATTCATTTCAACAAGACGATTATAAATTATGTTATTTAAGCATCGCCAGCTCAACGCAGAAGATCAGTATCGAAACAAACGAGAAACTGATTTAATAGAAAAAGAATCAGTGATATGACATGGAATCCTGGTTGACATGTGAATACCATACCAATCAACCTCAATTCCTAACAACCAATAGTACCATCTCAGACAAACTTTGATACCTGATTTTTAGTATGCTGAAAAGTTCGTTTTCTCGGAAACCTCTCGAATTGATCTCGGTTCTAAGTGGAATGATTTGTTCTTGGTGACAAAGAGTGGTTTTGGCTTTTTATTCTATTAAAAAGATAAATGACTGGAGCAAATTAAAATCTGAACCAAAACAGTTGAAGAAATTAAACTTGAATTTAAATAAAACAATTACTGGAATAGAACATTAAGATAAATTGAACAGTGAACCCAACTTACTAAAAATAAGCTTTATACGGAATGTAGCCTTACTCTGAATGAATTGGCCTATTCGGAAAAATTAACCCTATGCGGAATAAAAGTGCAATTTGGAATAACAGGCTTATGCGGAAAAATTACTCTATTCGGAATAAATTTGTCTAAGCGGAAAGATGGCCTATTCGGAAAAATAATCTCCTATTCGGAAAAACTGACTCTAATCGGAATATATGTCCTATGCGGAAAAACAGATCTCTATTCGGAAAACAATCCTATGCGGAATAAAAGGCTCAATTCGGAAAAAATGGCTTATGCGGAAAAGATTGCTTATGCGGAAAAGATGTTCTATTCGGAATATCTGAGATATTCCGAATAAAGAAGAAAAATAACCTCTACTCGGAATAATTGAAATATTCCGAATAGACACAACCCCAGAATCCCTGTTCGGAATCTGGGAAACTCAGTACTGTAGAAAGCGAAGAACAGGGGACTCGGTTAATCCAAAATCAAACTCAATAAGCAAAAAGGTTTTACCAAATTAAACACAAATCATCTAAATACCATAAGTAATAAATCCCACCAATAAAAACACTAAATCAATAACTTTTTAAGATCAAACTTGAATAAAAAAAAACTTAAGAACTTGCAATAGAAGATGATGAAGAACAAGATGAATGAAAAGATGGAATTGAAAGATTAATGAAAAGGTAACAAGAGTAATGATTAAAACACTTACAAGAATGAAAGAAAATTAAAAATCACCAAACACCCTAATGGTGTTTGTGATGAACCGAACCTAAGAAACTGGGAAAAAGAAAATGAAAAGCTAACTCCCTAATTGTGTGAAGGAAGAAACTATATATAGTCCTAGTGGTTGGTTGGTGAGTGGGCTTTCTCCCTTTCTTCTTGTCTTCTCGTCTTTTCAGAAAAGTTGACGTTTTCGATTCTGATTCGGGATTTGTCGTCGATTAAATTCAACTCGTCTTTTAATTTCTTCGTTAAATAGACTTGAGTTTCTTCGACATATGTAAATCTTCCATCTTTGGTCCTTTTCTTCGATAAATCTTCAAATAGGCCTATTGACTTCAAATCTTTTGCATCTCTTGGACAATAGACTTCGTCTTTTAGTCTTTTTCCTTGATAAAACCCGTGCAATCCCATGTTTTCTTTAATATTAATCCGGTTAGCTCTGAAAACACAATAAACACAAAAAACACGCATAATTCCAAACAAATGATATTAAATACGTGTTTTAGTCTTGTTTTAGCCAGAATTAAGTGGTGAAAGGATGGGTGTTTACACACCTATCAAATCCCCTACACTTAACCATTGCCATGCCCTCATGCAATGCTTAGTGATAAAGCAAATTTACACTTTTCTCATAATTAATCAACCTTGGCCTTATTCAAATTCTACTAAATAAAAATTAAAGTACTAATAGGAATCAAAACTTTAAAATAACCGAAAGGATGGAAATAACTTGCAAAGAAATCAATGACTTACATTAGGGCTTTGGTGCTGTGAAGATTTTTCATCCTCAAGTTTCACGTTCCCCAAACTAAGCTTAAAAACGAGATCATTGTTATTATAAGTTAGCAATTCAAACACTTACACACATGGCTTAATTAAATGCTTAAACTCCCTTATTCCTAGGTGTATCTCTTATATTTTATTTTTGTCTTAGAATGATCATGAAGATGCATTTTTGGACTTATTTCGATAGTTTATTTAGGCTGAAAGCAAAGTAGGACGATTTGATCAATAGTTAGCTAAAGGACAAAATCTCTTAAAACTGCTTCTCGGGATATCAAAAAGTTCATATCTTGGCATAACTCGGTTCACGATTCGAGACCTTTCTCGGGCCGATATTTGGCATGTACTTCATACTTCATATCTTCGAGAGACGTTCTTGAGATAATGGTCTTCTCATCATAATAGAGTTTCTTCACTTGGAGACTTTTGAGGGGTACTCCAACTTTGTTGACCACGACTTCATGATTATTTATTCAATCTCTAATTGGGATTTTGAGATACAACGATCCGCCTCCTTTTCGGACTTGGATCTATTTATCCTCATACCTTGTTAGGGTCTTTTCGGATAGACTTCTCCATGATCTTTATGGGAGTTGATTGCTTTCCGTCGTGAGTCTTGATCCTTCATATTGATTTTAGGAATAATGCTTTTCACATCACTTTGGATCTTCAGCAATAAAATTGAATCCTCATGCCTTGTTAGGGCCTTTTCGGACTCGCCAATCTTCGCGCCCCGCTTCATAAGTTATGCCTTGGCTATGAACTCTTATCATTACCGAGCAACTTTTAAACGATCTTGGGCTAGAAGCTAAGTAACTTTTCAAATCGTACGACCTTACTTATTGCAGATAAATTATTAGCAAGTGATGGGAGAATAGGCAAATATTTACACCAAGTGAGCTTGTGCAAGAATACCGACTTATAATTGACTCTATCATTTCTCGTCCTCCACAATTTTAAAATCTCAAGTAATGAGACTCGTGGATACTTAGCCTAATAAACCAATTAAGGTCTACATGGTTAAGGATACTAGCTAGAATAAACTTGGATAAGTTTATTCGGGTTGAGTCAAAATAAACACAACGGGCCTAATATGTCAAAGATTTCTAAACTAGCTACGCCACTTTATTAATATTTTTGACTTTATTGCGGGATATATACATATGAAAGCAACGATAAAAATTTAAAAATTACGACTAAATGGCCAAAGTTAATAAAAAATTTGAAAAATGTTGAAAAATATGATTTTCCGGTTAAATGAAGGCATTTTCATGGAAAAGTCCACTTAAAACTTCGATAGAAGTCCCCCTACACTTAAGATAAACATTGTCCTCAATGTTTAAGCATGTGGGAAAAGTCTCCCCTACACTTATGACATTGTGCACGTTGGTTAACTCGAGTTAAGGAAGAGACGACTAAAGTGATCAATTTCAAATGTGAGTATGAAAAGAATTGAATCACGATAGTTGAGAGATAGAACCGGATTTCAGATAACACGGGAGCACGGTTCTTCAAAGATTTCCAAGATTGCAGTTATCCCTGTAATCACATCACCACACAAACACAAACGACCAAAATAGGTCCTCCCCTACACTTAGGGGGTTAAAGGGATAGATACTCGGGCTGCCTCCCGAGGAGCGCTTGTTTTTGATAACCGAGTCACGAGCCTGACTCGACCCAAAATTAGTTCATGGGGAACGTGGTGAGGGATGGAATCACCTCATGAGAGGTGTCCTCACCAAAGTACAACTTCACTCGTTGGCCATTCACCTTAAAATTTGGTCCATCAGGTTGAGCGAGCTCGAGAGTACCATATGGAAAAATTTGGGCAATGGTGAATGGGCCCGACCAACGAGATTTGAGCTTTCCCGAGAAGATTTTCAACCGAGAGTTAAAAAGTAAGACTTTGTCTCCAACATGGAACTCTCGGTTTTTGATCTTAGAGTCGTGAATGAGCTTAGTCCTTTCCTTATAGATCAAGGAATTTTCATAAGCCTCATTACGGAGTTCATTCAGCTCATTGAGTTGGATCTTGCGTAGGTCATCGGCTTTGTTTATATCAAAATTAGCCCACTTCAAGGCCCAGTAAGCCTTGTGCTCCAACTCAATAGGGAGGTGGCACGCTTTCCCGTACACAAGACGATAAGGCGTACAGCCGATCGGGGTTTTGTAAGCGGTACGAAAAGCCCACAAAGCATCATCGAGTTTATCAGCCCATGCGGCACGATGCTCTCCCACAGTTCTTTCAAGAATTCGCTTAAGTCCTCGGTTGGATATTTCAGCCTGGCCATTAGTTTGTGGGTGGTAGGCTGTGGAAAGACGATGGTTTACACCGTACTTAGCCATGACTCTAGCAAATTGGTCATTGCAGAAGTGAGTCCCACGATCACTAATAATGGCACGAGGCACACCGAATCTAGCGAATAAAGTTTTCAAAAAGTTACAAACCACCCTTGCGTCATTAGTAGGTAAAGCTTTGGCTTCGACCCACTTTGAAACGTAGTCAACGGCTACAAGGATGTATTTGTTTCCTTTAGAAGAAGGGAATGGCCCCGTAAAGTCGATACCCCAAACATCAAAGATTTCACACTCTTGAATGAAATTCTGAGGCATCTCGTCTTTATGTGTGATCTTGCCTTGTTTTTGGCAAACATCACATCTTTTAACCATATCGTGAGCGTCACGATATATGGAGGGCCAATAAAATCCCGAGTCAAACACTTTTTTGGCAGTGTAGTTGGGACCAAAGTGACCACCGGTGGGTCCTTTGTGGCAAGCATCGAGGATTTCTGAAGCTGCTGGTCCATCAACACATCGGCGGATAATCAGGTCGGCACATTGTTTGAATAGGTAAGGGTCATCCCAAAAGTAAGTCTTAATGTCGGTGAAGAACTTCTTCTTTTGTTGAGACGTCAACCCTTCCTTGAGAATTCCACCCGCTAAGTAGTTTGCAAAGTCTGCAAACCACGGGGTTTCATTCGGCTTCGAGTTTATAGACAGTAAGGTCTCCAAGGGAAAAGAATCATTGATTTCTTTGGTCGGATGATCCCCTTGGTAAGGATCCTTAAGTCTGCTAAGATGGTCCGCGGCTAGGTTTTCTGCTCCTTTTTTATCGCGAATTTCTATTTTAAATTCCTGGAGCAACAAAACCCATCGAAGAAGTCTTGGTTTGGAATCTTGCTTTGTCATCAAGTACTTCAGCGCAGAATGATCGGTATAAACGATGGTGTTGGAAAGGACAAGATAGGGGCGAAATTTTTCAAAGGCATAGACAACAGCTAAAAGCTCTTTTTCGGTTGTCGTATAATGCAATTGTGCCCCTGTCATTGTCTTGCTAGCGTAATGGATCGGTTGGAAGTGTTTCTTCACCCTTTGTCCAAGAACCGCTCCAATAGCAAAATCACTAGCATCGCACATCAACTCAAAGGGAAGCTCCCAACTAGAGGTAACTAAGACGGGTGC
The DNA here is from genome assembly GCA_025667525.1 of Glebionis coronaria. Classification (NCBI taxonomy): domain Eukaryota; kingdom Viridiplantae; phylum Streptophyta; class Magnoliopsida; order Asterales; family Asteraceae; genus Glebionis; species Glebionis coronaria. The sequence continues at coordinate 42,270,668 of CM046878.1, forward strand.
CTTAGTTAGCTTATCCTTAAGTGAGTTGAAGGCGTCAAGGCACTCTTTAGAAAAGAGAAAAGGAGTATCTTTTTCCAAGAGGTGGGTCATCGGGCGAGCGATTTGAGAAAAATCTTTGATGAATCGACGGTAGAAGCCCGCATGACCCAGGAAACTTCTCACACCCTTCACGGCTGAAGGTGGAGGCAACTTTGCGATAACATCGACTTTAGCGCGGTCTACTTCAAGACCGGCTTTCGAGATCTTATGTCCAAGCACGATGCCTTCTTTTACCATAAAATGGCATTTTTCCCAATTCAGAACTAGGCGAGTGTCTTCGCACCTCTTTAACATACGTTCCAAATTGGCAAGGCAAGAAGAGAAGGAATCCCCGAAGACTAAGAAATCATCCATGAAGACTTCCATGGTTTGTTCAACCATGTCATGGAAGATAGCTAACATGCACCTTTGGAAAGTCCCGGGCGCATTACATAGGCCAAAAGGCATTCTTTTGTAAGCAAAAGTGCCATAGGGACAAGTGAATGTTGTCTTCTCTTGATCTTGGGGATCGATGGGTATTTGGAAATAACCCGAGAAACCATCAAGAAAGCAGTAATATTCATTACCAGCTAATCGTTCAAGCATTTGGTCCATAAAAGGTAGAGGGAAATGATCCTTTCTCGTGGCATCATTGAGTTTGCGGTAGTCTATACAAACTCTCCACCCAGTAACGAGGCGAGTGGAAATCAACTCGTTGTGTTCATTGGGAACAACGGTTATTCCGCCCTTCTTGGGCACACAATGGATTGGACTAACCCATGGTGAATCTGAAATAGGGTAAATCATACCCGCATCAAGAAGTTTGATAACCTCTGTTTTGATGACTTCATGTATTTTTGGATTCACCCTTCGTTGGCTTTGAATAGTGGGCTTATAGTCGTCCTCCATGAGAATTTTGTGCGTGCAGAAGTGAGGATCAATTCTACGAATATCCGAAATCTTCCAAGCAATAGCCTTCTTATGAGCTTTCAGCACGGCTACGAGGCGAGTCTTCTCTTCATCTTTCAAATCCGTCGCAATAATGACGGGCGACTTCTTGTTGTCGTCAAGGAACACGTATTCGAGATGTGGCGGCAACTCCTTAAGTTCCAAATCCGGAGGATTTTCGACGGGAGGCGTTTTCAAAGTCGTGGCATCGATAGCAATGACAGTGGGAGATGGAGGGGAAGGATTGTCTTCGTTGAGAAGATTGTCAAAGAAATTCATGTCTTCATCCCCATCGATAGGAGAATAATTAGTAGCTAAATTCGCATCTCCCATGGTATCTTCAAGATTGTTCCAAAATAAATCACTATCTCCAAATAGAGACAACGATGAATCAATGGAGGACACGGTCTCAACATTGGGAAGAGAGGTAGGAATACTTTTGCAAGCATCATTAAAGTGTTCTTCACAAGCCTCATCGAGAACGTCGATACAATTAACACTCTCATATGAATAAGGTTGTTTGGACAACTTTCCCATGTTGAAGACTACTTTATCGTCACCCACTCTCATGATAAGCTCACCGGCTTCAACATCGATGAGAGTGCGACCGGTCCTCAAGAATGGACGACCAATAATAAGTGGCACACGGGGGTCCATCTCGTAGTCGACGACAACAAAATCAGCAGGAAAGGTGAATTTGCCGACTCCTACAATGACGTCTTCGGCTATCCCCACTGGATAAGCAACCGTACGGTTAGCTAATTCAAAAGTCATTTTGGTGGGGACTAGCTCTGGGAGAGATAATTGCTTCCAAACACTTAGAGGCATGAGATTAATACTGGCACCTAGATCGGCTAGGGCCATGCAATTCTCTACTCCCGGGAAATTGCAAGGAATTAAGAAACGACCCGGATCACCAAGCTTGGTTGGCAATTTCCTTAAGAGTACTGCAGAGAAATTCTCATTAAGTTGGGTGTTGGCAATATCGAGGAGCTTTTCCTTGTCGCTCAGAAGATCTTTAAACATTTTAGCATATTTAGGCATGTGAGCGAGAGCCTCAACGAAGGAGATATTGAAATTCAGTTGTTTGAACATTTTAAGGAAATTCGAAACCTGAATATCGTCCTTGCTTTTGAGCTTCTCTTTCCTCAACCTTGAAGGATAAGGTATATTGGAAGAAGAGGAAGGCTTTAGGGGAATAGGATCACTCACAACCACGGGTGGAGGAGGGGTAGAAAGAAGAGGTGGAGAAATTGGGGAGGGAGAAGGATGAGTAATAGGAGCAGGTGACTCGTTCTCCTTAGTCACAACCACCGGTGGAGGTATAGGAAACTCGGGTTCCTTGGTACCTTTGCCACTTCGAGTGGTGATTGCTTTCATCTCCCCTCTTGGATTCACAACGGTGTTACTCGGAAGAGTACCCGAGGAAGAGGGTTGATTACCTTGGAAGAAACTAGCCATCATGTTCCTCAAGTCATTCGTCTGACTATCCAACGTGTTTCGCATATCGGCTCTCAAATCGTTCCCTTGTTTAACCAAATCTGCCTTCAAGTTGAGCACTTCTTTCTGAAGATTTCCCACAATCACATCGTTTGTCCTCATGTAAGTTTCCACTTCTTGGAGTAGAGCGGTAGGCTGGTTGGGAGGAGCAGTGTATGCGGGTGGTTGATAAGCAGGTTGCTGGTAGATTTGGTTGTTTCTTTGAGGTGGTTGTTGCTGCTTGTGAGGAGGGATGTATGGTTGTCGAGTTTGTTGTTGTTGTTGAGGAGGGCGATTAAGGTTTTGTTGTTGGTTTGGGTTGGTTGGAGGAAAACCAGGTGGGGAAAGATAATTGTTAGAACGGTAGCTCAGCAAGTTACGGTCACCTTGAGGTCTAGCTTGATAAGCAGGTTGAGGGTAGGTGCCATATGCTGCATTCACATTCTCAGCAGGGTAGTCTTGGGTGGCGGTACAAGTTGTGTAAGAGTGAGGACCACCGCATATCTCACAAGGTTGGCTGACAGCATTAACTTGAGCGTTTTTAGCGTTGTTGCTGTTGTTGTTGCTGACGGTGTGGGTGACAAGCGATTCAAGAAGCGTGGTGATTTTGTCTAATCGCTTGTCGCTGTCACTAGTGCTAGCACTAGCGACATTGGTCCGAACACTCTTGGTTTGCACACGAGATTTATTCTCAATGATGTCCCAAGCAGCATTGGAAGTCTTAGCCAATAGATTACCCCCCGAGGCACTGTTCAGTGAATCTTGGTCACTCATGCTTAAACCATTGTAAAAAGTATTAGTTTGATGTACTTTGGTAAAACCATGTTGTGGGCATTTTCTTAAAAGATCTTTAAAACGATCCCAAGATTCACTGAATGACTCATCGTACTTTTGTTCAAAATTTATGATTTCATTCCGCAATGCGGTAGTACGAGAGGGTGGAAAAAAGTAATTGATAAACTTAGTTTCCAAATCCATCCACGAGAGAATACTCTGTGGCGGTTCCTTAGCAAGCCAATGCCGGGCTTGTCCCTCTAAAGAAAAGGGAAAAAGTTGTAACCTGATAACCTCTTGTGGAACACCATTGAACTTGACCGTGTTGGTGAGTTGCAAGAATATCTTGATGTGGTCGTGTGGATCATCAATGGTTCGTCCCAAGAATGGTTGAGCGGAGACCATCTGGACAAAGCCTAATTTTAGCTCGAAATTGTTGGCGGCAATTGGAGGTATGACAATTGGATCCGTGTTGCCATCTACATGAGCTTGCAGCAATTCAATCATCAGGCGATTATCCGGAAGGGGCTCATTGTTGTTGTTATTATTCATGTTGTTGAAAGGCGGGTTGTTGTTGTTATTATTGTTTGGAGGTGGTACACCGGCCATGTCTAGGTTATCGAGAGGCTCGGGCTCTTGATATGACGTGGATCGAGTGCGCATACACCTGCAAAAGAACGAACAAAGAAAAACAAAGCAAAAATATTTTTGGTTTTTATGTGTTTTAATTTTTTTGTATTTTTGAAAATTTTAAATTTTTTAGGATTTTTGAAAATTTTTGTGAAAAAGTAACGTTCACGGGGAACGGATCCCAAAATCCAAGTTCTCACAAAAAACTTTTGATCTTAACGAGAAGAGCCGGCAGCGGCGCCATTTGATACCTGATTTTTAGTATGCTGAAAAGTTCGTTTTCTCGGAATCCTCTCGAATTGATCTCGGTTCTAAGTGGAATGATTTGTTCTTGGTGACAAAGAGTGGTTTTGGCTTTTTATTCTATTAAAAAGATAAATGATTGAAGCAAATTAAAATCTGAACCAAAACAGTTGAAGAAATTAAACTTGAATTTAAATAAAACAATTACTGGAATAGAACATTAAGATAAATTGAACAGTGAACCCAACTTACTAAAAATAAGCTTTATACGGAATGTAGCCTTACTCTGAATGAATTGGCCTATTCGGAAAAATTAACCCTATGCGGAATAAAAGTGCAATTCGGAATAACAGGCTTATGCGGAAAAATTACTCTATTCGGAATAAATTTGTCTAAGCGGAAAGATGGCCTATTCGGAAAAATAATCTCCTATTCGGAAAAACTGACTCTAATCGGAATATATGTCCTATGCGGAAAAGCAGATCTCTATTCGGAAAACAATCCTATGCGGAATAAAAGGCTCAATTCGGAAAAAATGGCTTATGCGGAAAAGATTGCTTATGCGGAAAAGATGTTCTATTCGGAATATCTGGGATATTCCGAATAAAGAAGAAAAATAACCTCTACTCGGAATAATTGAAATATTCTGAATAGACACAACCCCAGAATCCCTGTTCGGAATCTGGGAAACTCAGTACTGTAGAAAGCGAAGAACAGGGGACTCGGTTAATCCAAAATCAAACTCAATAAGCAAAAAGGTTTTACCAAATTAAACACAAATCATCTAAATACCATAAGTAATAAATCCCACCAATAAAAACACTAAATCAACAACTTTTTAAGATCAAACTTGAATCAAATAAAAAAAAACTTAAGAACTTGCAATAGAAGATGATGAAGAACAAGATGAATGAAAAGATGGAATTGAAAGATTAATGAAAAGGTAACAAGTGTAATGATTAAAACACTTACAAGAATGAAAGAAAATTAAAAATCACCAAACACCCTAATGGTGTTTGTGATGAACCGAACCTAAGAAACTGGGAAAAAGAAAATGAAAAGCTAACTACCTAATTGTGTGAAGGAAGAAACTATATATAGTCCTAGTGGTTGGTTGGTGAGTGGGCTTTCTCCCTTTCTTCTTGTCTTCTCGTCTTTTCAGAAAAGTTGACGTTTTCGATTCTGATTCGGGATTTGTCGTCGATTAAATTCAACTCGTCTTTTAATTTCTTCGTTAAATAGACTTGAGTTTCTTCGACATATGTAAATCTTCCATCTTTGGTCCTTTTCTTCGATAAATCTTCAAATAGGCCCATTGACTTCAAATCTTTTGCATCTCTTGGACAATAGACTTTGTCTTTTAGTCTTTTTCCTTGATAAAACCCGTGCAATCCCATGTTTTCTTTAATATTCATCCGGTTAGCTCTGAAAACACAATAAACACAAAAAACACGCATAATTCCAAACAAATGATATTAAATACGTGTTTTGGTCTTGTTTTAGCCAGAATTAAGTGGTGAAAGGATGGGTGTTTACACACCTATCAAACTTGTTTTTAGCAAAACAGTAGAATGTCGAAGATTAATGAAAATGGCGATAAAATTTACTAAGCGAAATGAACGGATTGATAAATCAAGAATAAGAACCAAGGAATCAAAATCCTTGTAACCAAATGAATATCATTGAGAATATTAACTATTTTGTTGGGATCATGTATATCAACAACTTAGTTAGTCTCGGGAATAACATAATTAACTTCAGCGTAAACGTTAAAATGATTAGGGTGGCTTCGTGACAATCTACGTCATATAAACATCTCGTATAAGTATAAAATTATCATTTATAATTAAATAAATGAAAACATATCTTGTCATTCACAAGTATAAATAATCGATAAAGATTACAATATATATATATATATATATATATATATATATATATATATATATATATATATATATATATATATATATATATATATATATATATATATATATATAGAGAGAGAGAGAGAGAGAGAGAGAGAGAGAGTTAGGTTAATATGGTGTGGCTACTTAAAATTATTAAAATAAAAAGTGATATGAACCGTCGGATCTATTAGTTATGATTTGATGAGACTAATTGTAAATGAAAGTCATTTAGTAATAAATGTATGTTTAATGTATTTTTGGTTCTAATAATATTAACACTTTTAATGCCTTCTTTTAATGTTTGACTACTCATTAAATTTTCATAAAAACCTAATATGCTTCACATGAATTTTTAGTGACTTTTTAAGATATATATTGAAGTTATGATTAGTAATTGGTGATACAATCATTTTTCAACGCATAAAAATGTGCGTTTTTTGTATTCTACTTATTTTGGATTTCTAGGCACAACAAACTTATGCATCACTTTTTAGATATGATGTAGAAAGTTATTTTTCAAAATATTCATGAGGTGTACAAGTGTAATATATATTCAAGATGATACACCTAAAAGAATAACTCGTACACCTACGCGAAGAGCGACTCGTGTGACAATCCGTCAAATTATGATCAATATTTTATTCTCAATATTTATTTGAAAATATTATTTTATGAACTCACTTATTTTTGGGAAGAAATTTGGATTTACGTCTTGGAGTAGCATCGACTACGTCTAAACCAGAGGATTCAACGTTACGTGCTTACGTTTACATACACCGTCTTTGGTGACAGTCCGACATTTAAGAAAATAAATTTATCCGTAAATATTATTTTGGAGTTTTAAATTTGTGTTAGTTCATAAACTCACAAATTTACGAAAAGAGATTAGGACTTACGATTTTATTTTAACGTCCTTTACGACTAAACCGGAAACCTTAGGATTACGTATTTACGTTTTCGAACTCCGTTTTTGATGAGACAATTTTTATTAGATTCATTTTGTGCCGTTGATTCATAATTTATAAAAACGTTTTTCGTAAAACGACCCGAGGGCACGCAAATCGAGGAACTAGAATCGAGGAGTACCCGTAAATAAATGGGGATGAGACCAGTGGGACACTTGTCCCACCCCACTCCAAAACCGGCCTAAGTAGCCACACATCCCATGATGTGTCCAAATTTTAGCTTAAAGCTTACACTTGTAAGCTAAGCTTACAAGTTAAGCAACTTCCACCCACCATCTAATCAAAACCACTAGCTACCATTCCATTTCCACCATTTACACCATGCAAATCAACTCCAAATCCTCTCTACTCTCCATCTTATGCCATCCTATTTCTCCACAAAACACCACCATTCATACAAAATTTAACCATAAACATATGTTATAATTAACATATGTTAATCTCCATTCAAAAAGATGAAGATTGGTGCAAGTTATAACATCCAAGGAGGAGTTTTCATGGAGTAGTAGGTCTGATTTTCCATAAGGTATTCATGAAGAATGGTGTTCTTGAAGATGGTGTTGGCTATGCACAAGTTTCTCCATCAAAATCCATGTTTTGATCAACCTACATCAACTTGGTGGTATAAAGATTGTCCTCCTCATCCTCTTGTTATTTTGATTATGTAAACATGTATTTCATTTCCTATTGTATATGTATATGATGATTATATGATGATAAAAATGTTATGTGGGGATTTGGTGTTGATAAACATGATTAAAAAGGTGAAAAACTATAAAGAACAAGGCTAAAATCTTTCTTAAAAGTGATGGCTGTATAAAACAGTAAAGAAACAGGTCATGGACTGATAAAACGATGAGGTAGAATCCATTTACAGTAAGCTATATGTCTTGTACACATGTGAGAGTTGGCCATGCAATGGAATCATTGTAATGAGTGAGATATGATCAAAACAAGTTTAAGGTACAAATCTGAGTTCACTGTTTTGGACGATTTTTAGAAAATATTTAGAGGATGATTCAACAGTATCTATAGAAGAGTTAAATGTATCACATATCATGTAGTTTATGTGATAAACATTTGAGCTTCTATCTCCATATAGAACTCAAGATATGACAGTTTTGGTGAAAGTGAAGATAAAAATCAGATTTTTGGAAATTAAAGAATAATACTATTATATAAGCACTAAAAAATTTAATAGTATAAAATATAAATTAAAACCCACTAACTTATATAATACATTTATATAAATATGTAAAAGGTGGAATAAGTGTATAAATTATAAAAATAGTAACTTGTTAAGTTTTATAAGTTATAAAACTATAAACATGATTTTTACGACTTTTTCGGCTAATACCGTAAAATTAACGTTTTTGTTAAATAAAACTTAGATGGTTGGACCCGTCTAATGTAAACTTTATAAAACTTATATACTGATATATAAACATGTATAACAAGTAAAAACCGATAAAACCCGAACTATATAACATACGGACATTAACGGACTAAGTAAACATATTGGACTAATACTTGGACTAATACTTGGACTAATACTTGGGCTAATAATTGGACTAAACAAGATGAACACTCATAAAAAGAACTTATTGGCTTAACCCATTTAGGCCCAACTTGTAAAGTGTAGATACTGATAATGTAAGTATAACAAGGATTAATACAAGTTAAGAACTTATAATAGGCTTATTGGACCTAAAACACGTAAATAGGTAAAACGAGAAAACTAGTATAAAAGTTATCGACACATAACACAAAAATGAGTAAATGAGGATATGTAAACCCACTTGATCATCATATATATATAATCATCATATGTATACATAATTGGTATTTTTATAAAGTCATTGGACATGAGTCTAAGACCGAGTATTATTTGTCTAGGTTTCTGTGATTGAAGCACGTACCGTACATCCAAATCGCCGATAATCGCCTTCCCACATCAACGTGAGTTCATAGCCTCGCACTATTTTAAATGTTTTGATAAATGTTTTATAAACCCGCGAGGGAGATAACATGTTAGTTTTTATAAAATAGGACACCATTTGTCCCGATTGTTTGTTTATTGATTTGGACCCGAATGATTGAATGACCCGATTGTATGACCCGAAAAATGATTAAAGGACCCGATAGATGAAATAAAATGGATTATTAAAGTTAGGTTATGTCACTAAAAGTCCCATTAGCATGAATTGTGAACTACCGGGAGTTGGTAGACGCTTATGCATTTAATAGTACTATTTGGGGACGATCACCCCAGTTCGCGCCTTGACGGTTGATCCCCGTCGTGCCAAATTGATTGGTAAGCGAATTTATGTATGAGAAGATTTCCATAGCGTGACCTTTGTGACGACACGCTACTTTAGATGGGCAAATTTGGTATCGGGTTAGCTACCCGTTGTTGGTTTAGTAAGGTAACAATGTCATGCGGCTTATAATAATCCAAATTAACGAAATACTAATAGACGCTCCGAATTACGATGTATTGCCTGACTAGCAATACAGGGTCATACTATTGATATTATGTTCGTGTTTTGGTTTTCATAACCATATTCATATAACGGTTTTTATTTAATCTATACAACGTTATAAAACGTGTTGTATGATGTTTTTAACGACAATGGTTCGTATACTGATTTTTAAGGCAAACGCCTATATTAGGATTTGATAAAGATTTGTATAAAATGATTTTGGCTATTTTATGGCCTATTACAATGATTTGTACGAAATGCTTTTTGGTAATAATTTTATACCAACGTTATATTGATGGAATTTATTAAACTCTATGAATTCACTCGGCGTTATCGCTGACCTTTTCTTTTAACATGTTTTATCTTAGGTACTTGAAGGTAATTCTCGGGAAGACGACAAGAATTCATGGCCCGCACTTAAACAATATTTTCCATTCAAATACTTTGTAAAACTTTGTATGAAATAATATGACTTGGGACCGATGTAACTTTAATGTTTATGAATGGAAATGATTTATTATTAAACGATGCGATTTTTATGCGTTGTCTATGATGTGAGTAATGTGCTATCCCGTAACACCAACGAGTCTTCCGCTGTATTGAGTTGTACAAATTTGGGGGTGTTACAACTCGTACACAAAGAACATCTCCTACATAAAGAAAAACTCATACACAAAGAAGGACTCGTACACGAAGATCAACTCCTACACAAAGAGCAACTCGTACACTAAGAGCAACTCGTACACCAAGAGCAACTCACACACGAAGGGCGATTCGTACACAAAGAACAACTCGTACACAAAAAGCGACTCGTACACAAAGAACAACCCGTTCAAAAAGAGCAACTCGTACACAAAAACGACTCGTACATAAAGAAAAACTCATTTAATAGTCATTTGAAAAGTTATGTACACTTATTACACCTTTAATCACATGAAAAAGTATTTAATTTTATTTTTGAATTTCATTTAAAGCAATTAATGTCGTCTTAATCATATTAGTTGATCTAAAAATTTAAAAGGCTTTTCATTTTAACAATTTTAAGGTACTACACTATTTTAACTACAATATATATATATATATATATATATATATATATATATATATATATATATATATATATATATATATATATATATATATATATATATATATATATATATATATATATATATATATATATATATATATATATATATATATATATATATATATATAATCCCATATACATATATAAATACTCTCATTCTCGTCCATTGGCAACTCGGAGGTTTCGCTTGCAACTGTTAGAGTCAAAAGATTTCAAAAATTTATTTTTGGAAAATCTTTTTGTTCCCTATAACTTGAGCTCTGATACCAATCTATAACACCCCAAATTTCGGTCAATGCAGCGGAAGGGTTCTTGGGTGTTACTATCATGATTCAAGCTCATAATCATAGAAAACGGCTCAAACGAGTCGTTTTAATAAAACAACATCCATTCATTCAACATTTATAGATAAAACCTCACACATGGTCCAAGACAGTTTTAAATGTTTACAAAACATAACAAAAGATGAAAGTTACTTTGAATGGATAAAATTTATAAAAGCGGGCCAAAGCATTTCAAATATGCAAGCTTCACGAAACCGCCTTCCTCGAGTGTCTTCCTCATGGACCTGAGATAAAACATTCTATAAAGTCAACAAAATATGTTGAGTGAATCTATAGAGTTTAAAGTATGGAAAAAGAACACAAGTATTTAGAATAAACCTTCAACAGTTAACAACCATATGGATCAGACATAATTATTGTGTTATCCCATAAGTCTCATGACACTGAATGTTAACATATTATATTTCAGCCCACAACGCACCTAGCCAAGTGCGTATATTTATCATATACAATGCATCTGATGTGCTCCAATACACTAGTGCTTCACTGCACCTTGCGATATCTAATTGCATCGAACAGGGCGTCACCCCAATAGATCTATCCATAGCATTAGCGTTCACTCACACTGAGTAATTAACAATCCATGATAAGAGGGTCCTTGAGGCTATAAGCAAACTTAACTAAATAACTTTTATCTAACCCCTTGTCTTCTGTTTTTAAAATAAATAGGGTTTACCACAACTTCTGGTTGCACCCATTCATGGGTTTACAGCAACTTCTTGTTGTACCCTTCATTTTCAATAAATACTTTTCAAGTAAATAGAACTTTCACAACTTCTAGTTGCACCCATTCATGGGTTTACCGCAACTTATAGTTGTACCCTTTATTTTAAATAAATAAGCATGTTATCCCCCTCACAGGTTTCTAAAACAATTTAAGAATTTAAAAGCGAGGTTATAGACTCACCTTAGTACAAGAGTGGTAATGAGACAATTGCCGACGATAAGTGATGCCCGTCAAACACGAAAACCACAACCTACCAAATAAGGAGCGCTCGTTAATAACTGACTCAAGTATAAACCATACTTAATAACACAAAACTCAAAATTACAAAACCATGACAATCTCGAAAGAATAACAATGCAAGTGGTACTACGATACCCTCCTACATGTTTACTTTATTAAACTGTACCCTCAACAAAAATCTGTTGGCACATACCAAATGTACAAGCTTATTTCCCTTACTTAAACAACTTCGTGAATAAAACTCAGTATAAATTTCATTAAAAATACTATTCCTAAGACCTTCGGCTCAAAGCATCTTTAGGCTTTAAAAACAGGAGTGTTTTGCACACTCGACTCGTAAAATCATTTTGACCTTTCTAATCAATTCCGTTTGCAAAACCGATACTTGAATTTAAAAATAGACCTAAAATGCTAGGTTTAGAGCCTGATAACAGCCCTTGACCATCTTTGAAACTCATTTTATATTCCCCGATATTCGATCCAAATATCAACAACAATTTCGGATTGTGTTGACACTCGCCTCCCGGTATACGAATAATCAAAGTAGCATAACTTCTTCCTCGTTTGGAGTTGGAAGCTCTACCTTATACCAAATCAAAGCTTAAGAAATTCTCTAAAACAATATCAAATCATTTAAACCTTGGCTCAGACCTAAGACCATTAAAATTAGCCTTAAAGTTACTGACCTAAATTGATCAAATCATGCTAAATCAACATTTCTACCAATTTTAGCAATTCTCATACTCCTAGTATCAACTACTGTGACAATCCGTCAATTTATGGTTGATATTTTATTCTCAAATATTATTTGAAAATATTATTTTAATGTTACAATATGAACTCACTTATTTTTGGGAAGTAATTTGGATTTACGTTTTGAAGTAGCATCGACTACGTTTAAACCGAAGGATTCTACGTTACGTGCTTACGTTTACATACACCGTCTTTGGTGACAGTCCGACATTTCAGAAAATAAATTTATCCATGAATATTATTTTGGAGTTTTAAATTTGTGTTGGTTCATAAACTCACAAATTTACGAGAAAAGATTAGGACTTACGATTTTATTTTAACGTCCTTTACGACTAAACCGGACACCTTAGGATTACGTATTTACGTTTTCGAACTCCGTTTTTGATGAAACAATTTTTATTGGATTCGTTTTGTGACGTTGATTCATAATTTATAAAAACGTTTTTCGTAAAACGACCCGAGGGCACGCAAATCGAGAAAACTAGAACCGAGAAATACCCGTAAACTAGTGAGATGGGACAAAACACATTGTCCCACCCCACTAGCTTATTATGGACGGCACACTTGACACCACACACTAAGGTGGCATCAAGTTAAGCTAACACATAACAAGTGTAAGCTTAGCTTACACTTTAAGCACTAACTTTACCACTAACTAGCTAAACTAGAAACTTGTTTTTATTTCCATCATTCTTACATGCAATCAACACCAACAACTCTCTCAAAACCACTCTTCTTGCCGTCCCAAATAAACCAACAAACACCCCATTTGATCTCTTCTAGCCATGAACAACATGTTTACTAGCTCTATTAAGGAGTTCTCTTGAAGCCTTGATCATTTGGTGGCCATATTAACAACTTTGGAGGTGATTTTCTTGTGTCCTAGGGCTGATTTTCCAACCTATGTTCTTGATATTTGATGGTCTTGGAGATACTTGTTGTGTTCATCAAGTTCTTATCTTCCTAAAACAAGAAATCCACTTGGTTGGTAAAGAAGATCATCCTCTCCATTTTTCTCTTGTTATTTTGTAAAGAACAAATGTATTTTCTTTCATTTTGTATATGTATATGATGTATATATGATGATAAAAATGTTGTGTGGGGATCAAGCGTTGATAAATATGCTTAAAAATGATGATAACTATAAGAAATGAAGCTAAAATCTTAACTATTTATTTGGCTGTATAAAAACAGTAGATAACTAAAAGATGAACTGATAAAATTGCATGGTTTGATCCATCTACAGTAAGTAGATGATGTTATACACATGTGAGAGTTGGCCAAGCAACGGAATCAAAATAATGAGTGAGATATGATCAAAACAAGTTAGGTGGTGTAATCTGAATAAGCAGTTTTGTAGGGACTGTTAAGGCAACTTAAACTCAAAATGGGCAGTAGCTATAACTAAGTTATATGTAGCACATATTATGAAGAAATGTCATCCAAAAATGAGATTCTAAGTCATTATAGAACTCTAGATATGGTAAAAATGGTGAACATGAAGTTAAAAATCAGATTTTGGAAATAATGTTTATTATTATTATATAAGCACTCACATTATAATGTATAAAATGTAAAAATATAAACCCACTAACTTATAAAACTTATTTATATAAATGTATAAAAAGTTAATTAAATGGGTAAATTATATAAATGGTGGTAAAATAATATTTATAAGTAATAAAAACTATAAACTTGATTTTTACGACTTTTTCGGCTATCGCCGTAAAATTAACGTTTTTCGCCAAATAAAACTTAGACGACCAAACCCGTCTAATGTAAAGTTTATAAAAGTAATATACTGATGTATAAGTAACTAATACAAGTAAAAACCGATAAAACCCGAACTATAAGAATTACGGACATTTACGAGCTAACTAAACATATTGGACTAATAATGGGACTTAATAAGATAAAAACTTGTAAAAAGAACTTATTGGGCTTAACCCATTTGGGCCCAACATGAAAAGTATATATACTGATAATATAGGTATAAAATGGATTAAAACAAGTTAAAGAACCTATAATAAGTTTATTGGACTTAATACACGTAAATGGGTAAAACTAGTAAGCTAGTATAAAAGTTATCGACACATAACACAAAAATGAGTAAATGAGAATATGCAAACCCACTTGATCATCATATATATATAATCATCATATGTATACATAATTGATATTTTTATAAAGTCATTGGACAAACGTCTAAGACCGATTATTATTTATATAGGTTTCCGTGATTGAAGCACGTACGGTACGACCGAATCGCCGATAACCCGCCTTCCCATATCAACGTGAGTTCATAGCCTCGCACTCTTTTAAATGTTTTTATAAATGTTTTATAAACCCGCGAGGGAGATAACATGTTAGTTTTTATTAAATAGGACACCATTTGTCCCGATTGTTTGTTTATTGATTTTGGACCCGAATGATTGAATGACCCGATTGTATGACCCGATAAATGATTAAAGGACCCGATAGATGAAATTAAATGGATTATTAAAGTTAGGTTATGTCACTAAAAGTCCCATTAGCATGAATTGTGAACTACCGGGATTTGGTAGACGCTTATGCATTTAATAGTACTATTTGGGGACGATCACCCCAGTTCGCGCCTTGACGGTTGATCCCCGTCGTGCCACATTGATTGGTAAGCGAATTTATGTATGAGAAGATTTCCATAGCGTGACCTTTGTGACGACACGCTACTTTAGATGGGCAAAATTGGTATCGGGTTAGCTACCCGTTGTTGGTTTAGTAAGGTAACAATGTCATGCGGCTTATAATAATCCAAAACTAACGAAATACTATTAGACGCTTCGAATTACGATGTATTGCCTGACTAGCAATACAGGGTCATACTATTGATATTATGTTTGTGTTTTGGTTTTCATAACCATATTCATATAACGGTTTTTATTTTCATACAACGTCATAAGACGTATTGTATGATGTTTTTACGACATTGGCTCGTATAATAATTTTTAAGGCAAATGCCTATATTATGATTTTCGATAAGGATTTGTATAAAATGATTTTGGCTATTTTATGGCATATTACAAAGATTTGTATAAAATGATTTTGGCTATTTTACGGCCTATTACAATGATTTGTACTAATTGATTTTTGGTACTAATTTTATACCAAAGTTATATCGATGGAATTTATTAAACTCTATGAATTCACTCGGCGTTATCGCTGACCTTTTCTTTTAACATGTTTTATCTCAGGTACTTGAAGGTAATTCTCGGGAAGACAACAAGAATTCATGGCCCGCACTTAAACAATATTTTCCATTCAAATATTTTATAAAACTTTGTATGAAATGTAATGACTTGGGACCGATGTAACTTTGATGTTTATGAATGGAAATGATTTATTAAAAAACGACGCGATTTTTATGCGTTGTCTATGATGTGAGTAATGTGCTATCCCGTAACACCAACTAGTCTTCCGCTGTATTGAGTTGTATGAATTTGGGGGTGTTCCAGTTTGGTACCAGAGCTCTCGTTATAGAGAACGAAAGATTTTTAAAACCAAGGTTTTGAATAAAACATTTCAAAATCTTTTAACTATAAACATTTTTCTAAAAATGTCTAAAAATCTTTTGACTATAACGGTGCCGAAGAATTCCTGAGTTACCGACAAGGCCAAGACTGAGAAGTGTTATTTTAATATATACATAACTTGGATTATATATATATATGATGTAATTTTATTACATGATTGTTTGATGATTATTTTGATTTTTATACGAGGTATTTATACGACGTCGATTGTCACAAGTAACCCTAAATCCCCTAGTAAATTAATCGAAGCTATTCTCGTAGGAATTCTAGCTATCCTAGATCTAAATGAAGTTGTGGATAATTATGATCCCAACAAATGGTTGATATTCGTAGAATTGTAGATATTAGTTGATTGTGATATTGAAAAAGGATTGGCGAGATTAAATTTGATATCGATGTCATGACGATCTTTCCTTATAGAGTGGAGTTTGACAAAACGTTATCACCTGGAAAGATGTCATCTGATTCGTTGTCATCCAATTCTTAAATTGAAATCGAAAGGGTGAATGTTGCACTTGAGGCTGTTATTGGAACCATTACCCAAAAGCCTCATGCCACTAATACCTTTCCGAGAAGTCTAGTTGAATGATCAAGTCATTTCATACTAGTGACTCATTTGATAATTGTGTTGTAAGCATTATAGGATTGGAAATTAAGTGTTGATTCATATCGAGCTTTATTGCCTATTAAGGCCGAAGAATAAGATTGAAAGTATTAGAGATTGAGGTAGGATATCGAATTGAGTATAAAATTGGTTGAAACTTGGATAAAGTAAAATTTAACCCGTATGGAATATGAGATTGATAAGAGGAAGTCGTTAAGTCCTGTGATTGAATTATAAGGTTTTAATTGATTGTTAGTTTGTGTTAAAGGTTGTTCCTAGGCCATTGTCCACTAATGAGGATGCCCAGTGTCCAAGAAATTAATTGAAGAAATCTTCTTCTGAATTGAGACCGATGGATCTTCCGGGACATGTGGAACACCTGATGACTCTTGTAGATTAGTATTCATTGTGGTATCTTTTAAGAATCCCTAACTTAACTGAGACATCAGTTGGTAGGATGAGTTCTGAGAATTGTATGACATAGTGACACGTAATGTGTTACGGTACAATTTTGACTTGTTTGTGATTAATGAAAAAGACTACCTTTGATTGCTAAATCCTACATGTATCGATGATATCTATCTTTTCTTGCTTCATCCTAATGATTGAATTAGGGATGCAACTATTGAACAAGTACTCATCTTGAATTGAGTTACGTTGTGGATTATTCTCTTTGTATTCCTGAGTGCCATCAAGGTCATGAACCTCATGATTATTGGCTAAGCTCATTTTCTATCATATTGTAGTTAAGTTCTTGGTGAACAACTCTTCGTCACTCTTCTGCAGATCACGCATTGATTTTATAAAGTTAAAACGGTATCCTGTGAGAAAATTTAATTTTCATCACAATAAGGATTATTCAAAGTGAGACTTTTAAGTGATTGTTATCGAAATAAAGTTGATTATGAAATACCTTGGAAAACTTAATTGTTTTCATAACAAGGAAAATCTTTGTAAATTTATTTTGATTCTTATTTAAGAATTAAGCTTGAAAGTGTTTTTATTATAAACATGATGATAAAATTTTGACGAACTGAGTATTGCATTGTTAATCTTGAAATTGTATATAGTTGCGCGCCTACATACAATTTGGAATGGACCATGCAAGGCTGATTAGTAGTCACCATAAAACTAATGAATAAACACTACATTTTCTTTGAAGATTGTGAAAGATTAAATTATATGAGATCTGCAAGAAGTGAAAAATAGGGACATAATGTTAGGGACACCTACATATGTGCCTATAGCATCTATTCTTCTGAGTTGAATTTACTCATCTGTGGAAATTGTCTTATTTAACAATTGACAATTCTTTCTTGTCCAATTCTCCCGTAGTGAGATTCTTAGGAAAAGTATCTGATTACCGAGTGTTGATACCCGACTGCATGTATTGACGTTCTTATCATTTCTTTTGATTTGATTTCATTTGAATGACCTGGGTAACGATCCGAGGAGCTTTCGAATGCGTACTCAAATTATGAAAACATGGTATATATTCATATTCGTTAAGTGTTTTCGTCTGTATCTGATTTGAAATTCTCTCGCATAGATTTTGCGTTGACCTTACTCTTTTAAGGTTAGTTATGTCTCCTGATATCCTTGAATTTGTGAAGGATTATGAGTTATTATTAGTCTTTTGAGAAGTTCACATCTTATCAACGGCAATGAAACTGGAAAGTTGGAAATGCCAGTAGAATGGATTGATTGATTATGACATGACGACATTGTCTTAATTGATGGGAACTCGAGTAGAATTCCCCTAAAAGATAAGATGTTGATTATCAAAAGTGATCTAAATAATTCTTGATGGATGATTTTATCCTGTATTAAGACTTAAAATCATACCGTGAATGGTTGTGAACTAGTTATAGATATTATAATCTAGAAAGAACTTAATATGAATTTATTAAAAGATGTTTCGGTTATCTGAAACTTTAGGAAGTATTTGTTGGTGAATTACCTAAACTTTTGCCATTAAGGCAAATTGAAATTGGTATTGATTATATTCCCGGTGCTGCACTTGTGGCTTGTGCACTGTACGTCAGCACCATCTAAATTAAAGGAATTACCGTACAACTGAGAAAGTTGTCGGAGAAAGATTTTATTATACCAAGCCTGTCATCCTGAAGAGCTATGGTATTATCTTTCCTTATATTTATAGATTACTGTGACTGAGTAAATTGACAATCGAAAACGATATCCATAACTCGAAATGGAAGAATTGTTCGATCATTTACAAGGTTCTAGCAAATTTGATCCATAGCATGGTTATCATCAACTTCGCATCTGCGAAAGAGATTATCTATTCCAATCACTACATCCGGTGCTTGTAATGAACATTACGAGTTCTACGTGATGTCGTTTGGATTGACCAATGCACATGTAGCATTCATAAATTCGGTGAATCACGTGTGTAGGCTGTAATTTGATAAATTCATGCTTGCGATCATTAAGGACTATATGTTTGTTTATAAGAATAAGAATGAGTTAATTATTATTTATAGATTGCCCTGGATTGGCCGAACAATGAAAACCTATACCTTAAATATTTAACATGTGATTAAGGACTTAATCCTTTATATGATTTAACCGTGTGATTAATAGATAATGGAAGCTATATTGACTTTTCAAAGATTAGAACCATTAACGCTTAGGGATTAAAAACTTAATCCTTTACATAAAATGACCGTTGGATTAATAATGGTAAGATGTAGGCATATAGACTCTTCAAAAATTTAGAGCCCTTTTAAGACTTTGGATTTTACCAAAAAGAAATGGAAATATGTTTTGACAAATGTTTTAACAAAGGATTTTTTTAAAGGGATTATTCCCTTATACACAAACCATTTAACTAAACTTCTGTTTAGGGGTAAATGTTTGTGTATACCTCAAGATAACTTAAGAATGATTGAGTAAAACCATTTATACCATAACCTGAAAACTTAAAACGACAATTTTTGCTTTTCAACTAAGAAAACTTTGACCAAAGTATAAACAAAGGTTTTTCGAACATTTACGAAATCTTATTAAATATTTTCGATAAATCAACAAAAATCTTGTTAATTAAATTCAACTTTATTTTGAACATTTTATATAATTGGTCGAACTAAGAAATTTAAACTTTTAACGTTTACGTTTCATGAAAATTTAATAATTATTATTTAATTAATTATAATAATTATCGACGCTTTAAACACCGGATTGAGAAAAACTGATAAAAATAATAGTTGAGATGAAACTAAAACATAGAAGATATGAAAAAAGAATTTTGAATAAATACGGTTGTGATATTTATTTCATCAGGAAAGTGAACGTAATTACTGACGCATAATATAGAAATAATATCTGAGTGAATTGTGGACATGATAATTACATCATCATGAGAAGTGAATATAGATACCGACGCATTATGTAGAAAAGATAAAGAACCAGTTAGGACATGTTCCTTAATAATGAAGGTGCAAAATAAATTGCCGAACAATTTAAAACAGAACCGACGTTTGTAAGAAGGATAATATAAATAATAAAAAGGGGTTCGCGGATAATATGAACCATTAAAAATTAAGAAGCCGATAGCGTTAAATGTTTTAAAGACCACTTGTGGTTACCTAAAAATAGAGGATTGTGAGATATAGTTATATTGGAATTTGTAAGTATAAGTATTATATGTATGTCATTTTTGACTAAAAGTATCTTTGTCTGAAGAAGTTGTACTGATGGCAATTATGAAGGCAGACATCGCCTCATATATTAGTAAACGTCTAGCTATTGTAAAGGTCATCATCTGAATTTAATTCGATTTGGGTCATCGTCGACAGACTGACCAAATCTGCTAATATCATTCTCGTTAATGATAAATGCAAAAGAGTTATGTAAACATAGCATGCCTGTATCGATCATCTATATCGAGATCCTCGCTTCGTGATAGGTGTGAAAACACCCATCTTTTCTACCACTTAATTACATTAAAACAGGATCTAAACGTATATTTTATGTCGTAAATGGCGGAATTATGCGTGGTTTGTGTTTTTATTGTGTTTCAGGGTCGAGAAGGTGAAAAGTGGAGGAAACACGGCTTTCACGGGCTTTTATTGAAGTAAAAGACAAAAGACGAAGTCGAAAGATCAAGAGTGGAAAAAGAACGGAAGTCCAAGACCAATTCTGAAGATTTATCGAAGAAAAAGTCAAAAGACGGAAGTTTACTAAAAAGCCGAAGAACTCAGGTTTAAATTATGAAGAAATTACAAGACGAGTTCAAAGAAATCCCGAGACGAAGTCTTAAGAAGTCGAAGAATTTGAGAAGACTGAAAGACTGAAAGACTGAGGACCAAGATAGAAAGAAAGAGGAAGCCACCAACCACTCCCCTCTCCTATAAATACCACCCTCACAACATGTGAGAGGGTTGGTTAGATTTTAGGATTAGATTAGGAGTAGGTAGTTTCTCTCTCTAAACTTCTACTTTCTCTCTCTAGATTAATTTGTGTTTTAAGCTTTTGTTATTGAATCCATACTTTTTAATTAAGCTTTTAATTCATCATCTTCTTCCTTTCTTGTGTGATTTTTTCTTATTTTTCATTGTTCATGTTCTTGAGTTTTTATGATTTTGATCAAGTGGGTTTTGATTAATTTGGTTATGTTTGTTATTTTTGATGATTTATTTTGATTGATTATTGTTAGTTGATGCTTATTGGTTGTTTTAGTTTAATCGTTCGTTTGATTTTAATTGATTTAAGGATAAAGCGTATTCACTGTGCGTTTCCTGTTGCCCAGATAGATGTTTCTGTATTTTACTAATTCCCAGGCAACCTTCATCCGGAACTTGGAAAGTTCCGAATGAAGGAACCTTCATCCGGAACTTGAAAAGTTCCGAATGAAGGAACCTTCATCCGGAACTTGAAAAGTTCCGAATGAAGGAACCTTCATCCGGAACTTGGAAAGTTCCGAATGAAGGAACCTTCATCCGGAACTTGGAAAGTTCCGAATGAAGGAACCTTCATCCGGAACTTGGAAAGTTCCGAATGAAGGAACCTTCATCCGGAACTTGGAAAGTTCCGAATGAAGGGACCTTCATCCGGAAGTCCAAAAGTTCCGAATGAAGGACCTTCATTCGGAACTTTTCAAGTTCCGGATGAAGGTTCCTTCATTCGGAACTTTTCAAGTTCCGGATGAAGGTTCCTTCATTCGGAACTTTCCAAGTTCCGGATGAAGGTTGCCTGGGAATTAGTAAAATACAGAAACATCCGGAACTTGGAAAGTTCCGAATGAAGGAACCTTCATCCGGAACTTGGAAAGTTCCGAATGAAGGAACCTTCATTCGGAACTTGGAAAGTTCCGAATGAAGGAACCTTCATCCGGAACTTGGAAAGTTCCGAATGAAGGGACCTTCATCCGGAAGTCCAAAAGTTCCGAATGAAGGTCTGTCATCTTCTTTCTGTTTTTAATTTTAAGTTTTCCTCTTTTAATTTCACGTTTGATTTTTCCCGCCTTTTTATTTATTTAAATTTTTATTCACTTTTCTTTTAGTTTACGTTTTTATTTGTATCATTCACTTTATATTAAGTTTTAATTTTACGTCCTTTCATTTTTCGTCATTTACTCTTAAAGTTTTAAATATCGCACCGTTTACATTTTAACTTGTTTTAATTTCTCGTCATTTATTATTAAGTCTTGCTCATTTATTTTCCAAAACCAAAAATATTTGTTTCACCAAGAACAACTAATCTCACACAATTAACCGGAAATCAATTCGAAGAGATACCGAGAAAACGAACTTTCAACGAGTAAAAATTTATACATTAAAATGGCGCCGCTGCCGGCTCTTTTCGTGAAGATCGAAGGTTTTTTGTGAGTGACGCGTTGGATTTTGGGATCCGTTCACTTGTGAACGTTATTTTTCTTGTCAAAAATTTTCAAAAATCCAAAAACATTTGAAAAATCATAAAAAGCATTTCTTTTTCAAAGTTTTGCACCAAAAATATTCTTCTTGCTTATCTATCTTTCTTCATGGATTTTTATGTCCATTGCGTCCGGTGTGGGAAACAATTATCTGGGGACAACTCTTGCCAATGGTGCACATGTGAGCGGTGCGGAAACGATATCGACTACACACAATCCGGATTTTGTCCTTTGTGCAACTCGACTAATTCGTACTTTTTGAACCTACCTCCTGTTCCCCCGTGCATCTATTGTGGAAGCGATTCTCATTGGCATGTTTCGTGCCCGGTTCGATACCCGTATGGTCACGGGCAAGAACCGGGGTACAATTATGACAATGACAATAGCTATCCACAAGACGCACCTGATTTTTCTCCACACCCGGTTTGCAACAACTGTGGGGGTCCTCACGATACCTATTATTGTCAACCAATGAATTATTATGAGCAAAATCCGGATCCTCAGTTTTCTTCACCTATGGACTATTATGAACCAAACACGGTTTCTAATTATTCCCAACCGATGAACAACTATGAGCCACAACCTTGCTATAATTCAGGTTTTCAACACTATGAGGCCCCACCGCACTCACTCGATCATCAGCCTCGTCACGGGATGAGTTACCATGAACCAATTGTCGATCTTGCTATAGCCTTTCAAGAACAAAGAAACGATCTTGCTACAGCTGTTCAAGAGCAATCGAAAGAGCTTTTACACACGCTGCGAACTTGTATGGAGTCATTTTTACAGCAGCGAGATCAGACGAGTACTCATATCCCTGAGCATATTAATTGCCCTATAGATAATGAGGAGAGTGATGACGATATTGAGGTTATTTTCGACGAGGAGGAATTTCTAAAGCAAAATACTTCACTCTTTAGTGATGATAGTTTTCACATTCCTGAGATCGATGAGTTTCTTGCTATTGATACACCCGCGGAATACACATCCGGGTATGCTGATGTGGATGGAGATATACTTTTTCTAGAGGATTTACTACACGATGACACTACACCTTCTATCCCAGAGGTGGAAAGATGTAAATCTACTGAAAAAGGAACACAGGTGGAAGGTAATTGTTCTCATACTTCTCATATTATATTGCCACCTCATCCTCCCACGTGCACACCCAAGCGGGTGATGTATCACTTTTACTCTACTCGTTTTATACCAGGAAATGAGGATGAGTGTTTTGATCCGGGAGGTGACATTGATTATGCTATGATTGATAACAATACGGCTTTGCCGTTTGCTCAGCATCCATTATCTTTGGGGGATGACAATGTGCTTACTATACCCAACCCACCTCCCATGGATCTTGACTTCACATACTATACGTATGTTGAAAGGACCTTTCTCCCTGTCAAGACTTATCCCCCTGCCTCTCCTTTGTCGATGTCAACCGGGAACGAGGACAAGGTCTTTGATCCCGGTATCACATTCGCGGCTTCCCCATAGACCATTTAATTCGGGGACGAGTCAGGCTCGTGACTCGGTCAACAAAAACAAGCGCTTTTTGGGAGGCAACCCAATTATCTATCTTATTTCACCATAAGTGTAGGGGGGAGCCCCGTTGGTGTTTCTTGTTCTCTTTCTTATCATATGCAGGGATTAGAGTTTCCAAGACACACTCTTGATGACTTTTGACGAACCATGATTTCGTGTTCCCTTCTTCCCGGTTCTATCCTAAACTCTCTTCGATTCACTATTTTATATTTCTCAATATTAAAATAGGAACCTCTTTAGTTGTCCTTCCCTTAACGAGATTTAAACAAAGTGCACAATGTCCTAAGTGTAGGGGAGTTTACTCCCACATGCTTAAACATTGAGGACAATGTTTATATTAAGTGTAGGGGGGACTTCTATCGAAGTTAAGTGGCCTTTTCCTTGTATTTGCCCTCATTTTAACAGGAAAATCAAATTTTCGACATTTTTCAAAATTTTTAATCTATTTTGGCCTAGTTGTAGTTTCCACTATTTTTGCTATTTTTCTCTTATTTTAATAAAATGGTTTTAGCAAGTTTAGATATCTTAGATATATTAGGCCCGTTGTGAATATTTTGACTCAACCCGAGTTTACTTATCCAAGTTCACTCTAGCTAGTATCCTTAACCATGTAGACCTTAATTGGTTTATTAGGCTAAGTATCCACGAGTCTCATTCCTTGAGATTTTAAATTGTGGAGAACGAGAAATGATAGAGTTGGTTACAAGTTTGGTATTCTCTCATTAACTTATGTGAGTTAATTATGATCTTTTGCTCCCATCACCTGCTAACAATTTATCTGCAATAAGTAAGGTCGTACGATTTGAAAAGTTACTTAGCTTCTAGCCCAAGATCGTTTAAAAGTTGCTCGGTAATGATGAGAGTTCATAGCCAAGGCATAACTTATGAAGCGGGGCGCGAAGATTGGCGAGTCCGAAAAGGCCCTAACAAGGCATGAGGATTCCATTTTATTGCTGAAGATCCAAGGTGATGTGAAAAGCATTATTCCCAAAGTCAATATGAAGGATCAAGACTCACGACGAAAAGCAATCAACTCCCATAAAGATCATGGAGAAGTCTATCCGAAAAGACCCTGACAAGGTATGAGGATAAATAGATCCAAGTCCGAAAAGGAGGCGGATCGTTGTATCTCGAAATCCCAAATAGAGATTGAAGAAATAATCATGAAGTCGTGGTCAACAAAGTTGGAGTACCCCTCAAAAGTCTCCAAGTGAAGAAACTGTATTATGATGAGAAGACCATTATCTCAAGAACGTCTCTCGAAGATATGAAGTATGAAGTACATGCCAAATATCGGCCCGAGAAAGGTCTCAAATCGTGAACCGAGTTATGCCAAGATATGAACTTTTTGATATCCCGAGAAGCAGTTTTAAGAGATTTTGTCCTTTAGCTAACTATTGATCAAATCGTCCCACTTTGCTTTCAGCTTAAATAAATTATCGAAATAAGTCAACAATGCATCCTCGTGATCATTCAAGACATCAATAAAATATAAGAGATACCCATAGGAATAAGGGAGTTTAAGTGATTAATTGAACCGCATGAGTAAATGTTTGTTATGCCAACTTGTACTAACAATGATCTTGTTTTTAAGCTTGGCATGGGGAACGTGAAACTTGAGGGTGATAAGCATTCATGACACACAAGCCCTAATGTAAGTCTTAGATTTCTTTACATGTTTCTTCCTTGTTGCATCTTGTTATTTTCCTTAGTTGTTTAATAAAGGCCAAGGTAGGTTGATTATGATGGAAAGTGTAAACCTTGCTTTATCACTAAGCATTGCATGAGGGCATTGCAATGGTTAAGTGTAGGGGATTTGATAGGTGTGAAAACACCCATCTTTTCTACCACTTAATTACATTAAAACAGGATCTAAACGTATATTTTATGTCGTAAATGGCGGAATTATGCGTGGTTTGTGTTTTTATTGTGTTTCAGGGTCGAGAAGGTGAAAAGTGGAGGAAACACGGCTTTCACGGGCTTTTATTGAAGTAAAAGACAAAAGACGAAGTCGAAAGATCAAGAGTGGAAAAAGAACGGAAGTCCAAGACCAATTCTGAAGATTTATCGAAGAAAAAGTCAAAAGACGGAAGTTTACTAAAAAGCCGAAGAACTCAGGTTTAAATTATGAAGAAATTACAAGACGAGTTCAAAGAAATCCCGAGACGAAGTCTTAAGAAGTCGAAGAATTTGAGAAGACTGAAAGACTGAAAGACTGAGGACCAAGATAGAAAGAAAGAGGAAGCCACCAACCACTCCCCTCTCCTATAAATACCACCCTCACAACATGTGAGAGGGTTGGTTAGATTTTAGGATTAGATTAGGAGTAGGTAGTTTCTCTCTCTAAACTTCTACTTTCTCTCTCTAGATTAATTTGTGTTTTAAGCTTTTGTTATTGAATCCATACTTTTTAATTAAGCTTTTAATTCATCATCTTCTTCCTTTCTTGTGTGATTTGTTCTTATTTTTCATTGTTCATGTTCTTGAGTTTTTATGATTTTGATCAAGTGGGTTTTGATTAATTTGGTTATGTTTGTTATTTTTGATGATTTATTTTGATTGATTATTGTTAGTTGATGCTTATTGGTTGTTTTAGTTTAATCGTTCGTTTGATTTTAATTGATTTAAGGATAAAGCGTATTCACTGTGCGTTTCCTGTTGCCCAGATAGATGTTTCTGTATTTTACTAATTCCCAGGCAACCTTCATCCGGAACTTGGAAAGTTCCGAATGAAGGAACCTTCATCCGGAACTTGAAAAGTTCCGAATGAAGGAACCTTCATCCGGAACTTGAAAAGTTCCGAATGAAGGAACCTTCATCCGGAACTTGAAAAGTTCCGAATGAAGGAACCTTCATCCGGAACTTGGAAAGTTCCGAATGAAGGAACCTTCATTCGGAACTTGGAAAGTTCCGAATGAAGGAACCTTCATCCGGAACTTGGAAAGTTCCGAATGAAGGGACCTTCATCCGGAAGTCCAAAAGTTCCGAATGAAGGTCTGTCATCTTCTTTCTGTTTTTAATTTTAAGTTTTCCTCTTTTAATTTCACGTTTGATTTTTCCCGCCTTTTTATTTATTTAAATTTTTATTCACTTTTCTTTTAGTTTACGTTTTTATTTGTATCATTCACTTTATATTAAGTTTTAATTTTACGTCCTTTCATTTTTCGTCATTTACTCTTAAAGTTTTAAATATCGCACCGTTTACATTTTAACTTGTTTTAATTTCTCGTCATTTATTATTAAGTCTTGCTCATTTATTTTCCAAAACCAAAAATATTTGTTTCACCAAGAACAACTAATCTCACACAATTAACCGGAAATCAATTCGAAGAGATACCGAGAAAACGAACTTTCAACGAGTAAAAATTTATACATTACTTCGCATCGAATTTCTAGAGATTTGCTCAAAAATCATTGAGAACGAACCTTGATGAGAGTACTATGTACCACCCCAAATCGAAGGGACGAGGTAAAGTAACGATACAAGGTAATATAAGTGCTGTTTTGGGTTTGAATGATTCACCTTTGGTAATGAACCGTATAATCGTTTTCCTTTGAAGGATTATCATTGATAATCATCGTATTAGGATTGAGATCGAATCTTGTTAGGATCTAAATCTTAGAGCATCTGTAAGCAAGAGTTGAGATAAAGACATCCGACATACACCCATTGTGAGTTGGGCATGTCTCTTAGGTTTAAGGTTTCCTATGATGGTGAACCTAACCTTGCAAAATACCCGACCCGCGAGATCTGAAATTGATTGTTGAAATTAGGATTTGATTATGGACTGCCGGTAGTGGGCAAGAAGATATGTGAATATGAAAAGTAGATCTTGAAGTGCCAAATGGGTAGCGAAGTTATGCCACAATTTTTAACCTTGGAAAAATGAATTCATGATCTGAAAAATCATGAGATATAAGTCCCTGTTGTATGGGACCATTGAGATGATGTAAAAGTTAGGATTGAAAGGCATATAAGCTGGATCTACCCTAGGACTTCAAGGACTGCGTAAATTAAGTTTCGTAAATCGAACTTGATGGAATATCTATCAAGTGAGAATCTGATTGTTCTTAGTAAAGCTTAGATCGGCGAAAAGTTGCATTCATCAGAAACCCGTGAACATCATGGATAGAGAAAGTAAGTCAACATTAAGCCTGATCTTATTCCCGTAAGTTATGTTTGATAGAACTCGCATATTATAATGAATTGCACTTGTGAGAAAAGACCGAATGTGGAGGAAATACCCACATGGCTTTAACTCTATAAGAAGCGAGTAGTAAGGTAAGATGATCTTTGAGAACAAAGATCCTGTTTAGGGGTAAATGCTGTGACAATCCGTCAATTTATGGTTGATATTTTATTCTCAAATATTATTTGAAAATATTATTTTAATGTTACAATATGAACTCACTTATTTTTGGGAAGTAATTTGGATTTACGTTTTGAAGTAGCATCGACTACGTTTAAACCGGAGGATTCTACGTTACGTGCTTACGTTTACATACACCGTCTTTGGTGACAGTCCGACATTTCAGAAAATAAATTTATCCATGAATATTATTTTGGAGTTTTAAATTTGTGTTGGTTCATAAACTCACAAATTTACGAGAAAAGATTAGGACTTACGATTTTATTTTAACGTCCTTTACGACTAAACCGGAAACCTTAGGATTACGTATTTACGTTTTCGAACTCTGTTTTTGATGAAACAATTTTTATTGGATTCGTTTTGTGACGTTGATTCATAATTTATAAAAACGTTTTTCGTAAAACGACCCGAGGGCACGCAAATCGAGAAAACTAGAATCGAGAAATACCCGTAAACTAGTGAGATGGGACAAAACACATTGTCCCACCCCCACTAGCTTATTATGAACGGCACACTTGACACCACACACTAAGGTGGCATCAAGTTAAGCTAACACATAACAAGTGTAAGCTTAGCTTACACTTTAAGCACTAACTTTACCACTAACTAGCAAAACTAGAAACTTGTTTTCATTTCCATCATTCTTACATGCAATCAACACCAACAACTCTCTCAAAACCACTCTTCTTGCCGTCCCAAATAAACCAACAAACACCCCATTTGATCTCTTCTAGCCATGAACAACATGTTTACTAGCTCTATTAAGGAGTTCTCTTGAAGCCTTGATCATTTGGTGGCCATATTAACAACTTTGGAGGTGATTTGCTTGTGTCCTAGGGCTGATTTTCCAACCTATGTTCTTGATATTTGATGGTCTTGGAGATACTTGTTGTGTTCATCAAGTTCTTCTCTTACTAAAACAAGAAATCCACTTGGTTGGTAAAGAAGATCATCCTCTCCATTTTACTCTTGTTATTTTGTAAAGAACAAATGTATTTTCTTTCATTTTGTATATGTATATGATGTATATATGATGATAAAAATGTTGTGTGGGGGTCAAGTGTTGATAAATATGCTTAAAAATGATGATAACTATAAGAAATGAAGCTAAAATCTTAACTATTTAGTTGGCTGTATAAAAACAGTAGATAACTAAAAGATGAACTGATAAAATTGCATGGTTTGATCCATTTACAGTAAGTAGATGATGTTATACACATGTGAGAGTTGGCCATGCAATGGAATCAAAATAATGAGTGAGATATGATCAAAACAAGTTAGGTGGTGTAATCTGAATAAGCAGTTTTGTAGGGACTGTTAAGGCAACTTAAACTCAAAATGGGCAGTAGCTATAACTAAGTTATATGTAGCACATATTATGAAGAACATTTCATCCAAAAATGAGCTTCTAAGTCATATTAGAACTCTAGATATGGTAAAAATGGTGAACATAAAGTTAAAAATCAGATTTTGGAAATAATGTTTATTATTATTATATAAGCACTCACATTATAATGTATAAAATGTAAAAATATAATCCCACTAACTTATAAAACTTATTTATATAAATGTATAAAAAGTTAATTAAATGGGTAAATTATATAAATGGTGGTAAAATAATATTTATAAGTAATAAAAACTATAAACTTGATTTTTACGACTTTTTCGGCTATCGCCGTAAAATTAACGTTTTTCGCCAAATAAAACTTAGACGACCAAACCCGTCTAATGTAAAGTTTATAGAAGTAATATACTGATGTATAAGTAACTAATACAAGTAAAAACCGATAAAACCCGAACTATAAGAATTACGGACATTTACGAGCTAACTAAACATATTGGACTAATAATTGCACTTAATAAGATAAAAACTTGCAAAAAGAACTTATTGGGCTTAACCCATTTGGGCCCAACATGAAAAGTATATATACTGATAATATAGGTATAAAATGGATTAAAACAAGTTAAAGAACCTATAATAAGTTTATTGGACTTAAAACACGTAAATGGGTAAAACTAGTAAGCTAGTATAAAAGTTATCGACACATAACACAAAAATGAGTAAATGAGAATATGCAAACCCATTTGATCATCATATATATAATCATCATATGTATACATAATTGATATTTTTATAAAGTCATTGGACAAACGTCTAAGACCGATTATTATTTATATAGGTTTCCGTGATTGAAGCACGTACCGTACGACCGAATCGCCGATAACCCGCCTTCCTATATCAACGTGAGTTCATAGCATCGCACTCTTTTAAATGTTTTTATAAATGTTTTATAAACCCGCGAGGGAGATAACATGTTAGTTTTTATTAAATAGCACACCATTTGTCCCGATTGTTTGTTTATTGATTTTGGACCCGAATGATTGAATGACCCGATTGTATGACCCGATAAATGATTAAAGGACCCGATAGATGAAATTAAATGGATTATTAAAGTTAGGTTATGTCACTAAAAGTCCCATTAGCATGAATTGTGAACTACCGGGATTTGGTAGACGCTTATGCATTTAATAGTACTATTTGGGGACGATCACCCCAGTTCGCGCCTTGACGGTTGATCCCCGTCGTGCCACATTGATTGGTAAGCGAATTTATGTATGAGAAGATTTCCATAGCGTGACCTTTGTGACGACACGCTACTTTAGATGGGCAAAATTGGTATCGGGTTAGCTACCCGTTGTTGGTTTAGTAAGGTAACAATTGTTGGGTCAAAAAGTTGATGTGGCAGAAACTCAAAATCGAAGAACATTTACTCAAGCGTTGACAAGAGTAATACAAGAGTTGACAAGAGCAATGTAGGCGTTGACAGAAGTCAACAAAAGTCAAACGCGGTCAACAAAAGTCAACGCTGATGGATTTGATGGAGAATGCTATTTACAGAATATATTGGATATATTCTAAATAATATATTCAGTATATATCTATAGAAATAGAATATTTAGTTGTTTATTTGATTTGATCTCTTGTAAACCCTAATCCTTACACTATAAAAGGAACCAAGGGTCATAGGTTTTATTCATATAATTCATTCACAATGTAAATCTAAAGTGTGTGTCGACTAGACATGGGATTCAATGTATACATGTCTAGTGATTGTTGATTATTAATATAATTAGCAATCCATGTGTTTTAATTCATGTTATTGTGCCTAAACACCTTGTCAATGGTTGTTGTTCTAATTCCGCTTTGATTGTATAATCATATGAACAATGATCATTCCTAGTGGCTTAAAAGATCTGGAAACCAAGGTTTCCACAATTGGTATCAGAGCCTCGTGGCTCGTGATGCTAGGACCAACAAGGTGTTCGTATATTGTGAAGAAGAAGAAAAATTCGTATAGAGTTTTTCTGGACGTTTTTGTGTGCGCAGCAGTATTCAGAAGGTCATAACTTTTGATTGAACCGTTGGATCGTCACGAAATTTTATATGTGTGTTCTACATACATAGATCTAAACATCCACTGGAGGGATTGTCGAGTTTTATCCCCAGGAAAAAGTTATTAAGCGTCAAAGTCAGCAGTGAGTGAATGCAGTTTTCTGTAAACAGCCATGTTCAAAACACGTTTTCTCCTTCGTTAACCGTTGGATCTTCGTGATTTTTGAACTGTAGATTCTTGGCACTTGTGTCTAGAATTTCACCGAAGGGATTTTCGATCTGAGCTCTAATGAAAAAGTTATTCGAGGTCGAAGTTGGCTGTTTAAAGGTATTAATGTTTTTGCTTTTCACATGAAATCATGAACTAGGGTTTCTTCAAACCCTAGATCACCATGAAAAGCAGAATATTACGAGAGTTGTGGCTGTTATGATGGAAAAATCGATCTAAGGTTAACTTATAAATCCTAAATTAGGGTTTCGATGCTCAAGTTTCAACAAACCCTAGATTGTGCTTATTTTAATAGCTTATAATTCATGTGGACTGATCCTCTACATGCTCATCCTTGGTAAATCACGTGAAGCTAAAGTCATTCAATTCTGATTGGTGAAAATTGTTGTGTTCACACGATTGCATAGTTTGGTGTTCACATGTTTTTACTAGTTTATGTTCACACGGCCAAAGGAAATACGCATGTCTGCAGTGACGTAAGACTTCAATTGTGTTCACACGGTTGAAGAACTCTCATTGGTGGAGAGTTTGTATGTTCACACGATCTAATTTGGTTGTTATCTTGTTGGTATAATGTCCTGTTTCTCACTTGCGGGAATATTGGGAGTACAGGTATTATTTGCTGATTTGTAGGGATTTATTCCTACAAGATTTCACGTGATATTCAGCTTCTACATAATAGGAAAATATTCTTGCATACGAGATTTTTAAAAGGGAAATATTTTGTGCATAAGAAATCACGTGAGCAGGGCAGTTATAATATCCAACAAGGATGATGGGACGCGATTTGTTTCTCTTGATGACGTCAGCAGTAAAAGATGTGGACGCTGACAAAGCTTAATTAGACGCTGACAGATATATGTTTGACGCTGACAGAATAAGTCAACGCTGATAGAGTTGACAGTGTCGTCTGATATATAAACTTCAACGCTGATAAGTATTGTCCGATATTGGACAATACATCTGCCAAAGATATTGGACAGAAGAGGATATTGGACAACACAAGGTTTGCTGCTGTTTGAGAAAATAGATACGTTTTAAGCATACAAAAAGGAGGATTATACACACAAAGGTACATGGAATCTCCATTTTAATCTAGAATATCATGTTGATATTTATGGCTCGGATATTTTTGAAAGGGGTTAATGATCTTAAAGCGAGTTAGCAACTTTTTATGGGAATTTGATGGATATTTTAAACTATGTAATCGGGATAGCCTTGTAAAAGAGTTATCCATCTTGATGCTTTTACATATGGTATGAAGATGTTATTCCATTAAATTCATCATGAAAAGGTGTTAACTTAAGGGGAAGAGTTTTTATGGTAAGTTTGATGATTGAAGAAGATTTTCGCGAGTTTGTGTTCTATCATATCTTAAAGTGCCGTAGACTTTAAAGGTAACTTGTTCATGCTTTACATGTTTGGTGACGAAGACTTGTCATAAACACTTGAAGGAGTTACATTATCGTGCTCAGTGTCTCACAAAGGATGAGAATATTGACAAGGGATCGAGGTCTACTTATATCCTCCTCTATAAGTTCTTAGTTACATGGATAGTACAAGACATGGAATACAAGGTTGGGTTATTCTACTTCTACATCAAAAATATTATATTAATTATTCTTCAAGATCATTACATAGAGCTACTTTTGGAGAATCTTCAACATTGCAACATTGTTTACTTCCTTGTTGATGTGACAAAAAGGGGAAGAAAATACATGCTACATTTGAGGGGAAGCAATTTGAAGATCATGTACAACTTACAGGAGATACACATAGAGTTTTGCCACCATCAACTAGGGGAAGATTGTTGGGTCAAAAAGTTGATGTGGCAGAAACTCAAAATCGAAGAACATTTACTCAAGCGTTGACAAGAGTAATACAAGAGTTGACAAGAGCAATGTAGGCGTTGACAGAAGTCAACAAAAGTCAAACGCAGTCAACAAAAGTCAACGCTGATGGATTTGATGGAGAATTCTATTTACAGAATATATTGGATATATTCTAAATAATATATTCAGTATATATCTATAGAAATAGAATATTTAGTTGTTTATTTGATTTGATCTCTTATAAACCCTAATCCTTACACTATAAAAGGAACCAAGGGTCATAGGTTTTATTCATATAATTCATTCACAATGTAAACCTAAAGTGTGTGTCGACTAGACGTGGGATTCAATGTATACACGTCTAGTGATTGTTGATTATTAATATAATTAGCAATCCATGTGTTTTAATTCATGTTATTGTGCCTAAACACCTTGTTAATGGTTGTTGTTCTAATTCCGCTTTGATTGTATAATCATATGAACAATGATCATTCCTAGTTGCTTAAAAGATCCGGAAACCAAGGTTTCCACAACAATGTCATGCGGCTTATAATAATCCAAAACTAACAAAATACTATTAGACGCTTCGAATTACGATGTATTGCCTGACTAGCAATACAGGGTCATACTATTGATATTATGTTTGTGTTTTAGTTTTCATAACCATATTCATATAACGGTTTTTATTTTCATACAACGTCATAAGACGTATTGTATGATGTTTTTACGACATTGGCTCGTATAATAATTTTTAAGGCAAATGCCTATATTATGATTTTCGATAAGGATTTGTATAAAATGATTTTGGCTATTTTATGGCCTATTACAAAGATTTGTATAAAATAATTTTGGCTATTTTACGGCCTATTACAATGATTTGTACTAATTGATTTTTGGTACTAATTTTATACCAAAGTTATATCGATGGAATTTATTAAACTCTATGAATTCACTCGGCGTTATCACTGACCTTTTCTTTTAACATGTTTTATCTCAGGTACTTGAAGGTAATTCTCGGGAAGACAACAAGAATTCATGGCCCGCACTTAAACAATATTTTCCATTCAAATATTTTATAAAACTTTGTATGAAATGTAATGACTTGGGACCGATGTAACTTTGATGTTTATGAATGGAAATGATTTATTAATAAACGACGCGATTTTTATGCGTTGTCTATGATGTGAGTAATGTGCTATCCCGTAACACCAACTAGTCTTCCGCTGTATTGAGTTGTATGAATTTGGGGGTGTTACAACTACCAACCATCATAAACAACTTTTCTTAATCCTAAATCCCTTGCATGTTGATTATAACAAAAACAAAATAAAAAACTCCAACTTTTAACAATCAAAATAACATGAACCTATTAAGATCATCATATGCATGATCATAAAAACACTTTTTACAACTCTTGTTTTTATCAAAAATTAAAACTTCATACATGTAAGTAAAATTGGTACCAAAAGAATCACCTTTGAAAATATAGGATTGGACTTTGTTTACTTTTCTCAAAATCAAGCTAAACTTTATGATCTAGGGATGTTTGTGTGGTGGTATTCACGACAAGGAGAAGGAGGAGAAAACAAGAAAAGTGTGTGTTTTTAAGTGAAGAAAATGAAAAATAATTAGGTGAAAAAACCTTATATAGTTGGGAGTGAGGGTAGTTTTTGTCATTCTTGTAATCTTGTGGACAAATATGCAGTTAAATAGTTTAAAGAGTAGAAAATGACTATTAGTCAATTTTGAAAATATTTACGGAATTCGGGTTTCGTAAAACTACTTTTCAAAAGTTAAAACGCATCATAAATATAATAATAAAGTTTCGACATGACTTAAAACGTAATTAAAACGTAATTAAAACGAAAACTTCGAAAATATCAAATATCAAAACAATCGATAATAAAACGTAAAAATTTTGGCATCCATCGGTATCGCGATCACTAGTAGTTCTCGTCACTCATTAGAACGTAAAACACGAGAAACAAAGATAAATACAATAAAATCATTCTTATGATAATTTGAG
This sequence comes from Glebionis coronaria, assembly GCA_025667525.1. Taxonomy (NCBI): domain Eukaryota; kingdom Viridiplantae; phylum Streptophyta; class Magnoliopsida; order Asterales; family Asteraceae; genus Glebionis; species Glebionis coronaria. Next base: position 42,306,737 of record CM046878.1, read on the forward strand.
AATATAATATCGATACCTAACGTATTCCTTGTCGGTTTTCATCTAAACGACAATCTTACGCTAAGTTTCAAGTCATAACCTTCCCGGTTAACCGATATTTCAAATTTTCAATAAAGTAACACATAACACGTAATAGTCGAGATTAGGATAACGACCTGAAATTGATGGACTGTCACATCTATTTCTCAAGATATTTATATAGGTTTGGTTTATTTTGATAATTGTGCTACTCTGTGGAATGATCTTGAAGAAACTTATGATAAAGTTGATGGTTCTATGGTTTATAATTTGCTTCAAAAGATCAATTGTGTTAAACAAAGTGGTAGTTCTGTGACCTATTATTATTATAGACTTTGTAGGATCGTGTTTTCTAAGGATTAGGCATGTTATAGATAATCTATTAATATGGATGGAGAATGGAGAACTTAGAGAGAGAAAGAAGAGAGAGAAAGGAGAGAAAGAAGAAGAAAGATTGATTATGTGAAATGTTAAGTGTTCAACCCCTCCTAACATGCTAGGAGGGGGGTTTATATAGCCCACCCTAAATGTGGGCTATATGTGCTATATTGGATCACGAGCCCAATATCATTAGAGTGACCGATCCTTTCTAAATACGTAAAAACGTATTTCCAACAATCTCCCCCAAAGGGAGGTCACTCCAAGTTACAATGTCCTAAATAGTCTATAGCTCGTGATCTATGCTAACAATGATGTGACCGAGACTTTCCTTAGAAAAACGTATTTCCAACAATCTCCCCCAAAGGGAGGTCACACCATTTTACAAAAATCTTAAACCTAGCATACTATGCTTGAGTCTTCGATCTTGTTCTTGTAAATATGTAGATGAGATCTTTGACTTTAGTCTTGAGCATGTATTCTTGCCTTGACCTTGTGCATTCATCACTTGTGATATTTGCCTCCTCGTGACTTCATGTTCCACATACTTATACTTTTATAAATTCTTGAAAGCTTCAGAGTTTGATACAGCGGAAGACTTGACTTTTAGACTTTCTTGAATTTGTTGAAGTATTAAGTGCATACAGTATAAGCATGTGGTGACAACTTCTTCTGGATTGTACACCGCAATGCCACCTTCTTGTTACACTGTATAAGACAGTTAGCAACAAAACATATACACGGATGAAATGGCTTTGAACATTTCATTCTAATTCGGTAGCATTTTACCTCCGGTCGGTGAAGACCGTTGGACGATATTAACTATCGTACTTGTGGCAGGTAGTTTCAGTTAAGAACCTCCTTGACAAGATTTCGCGGGTAAACCCGTTCTCTTTATTCGACCGTCCAAAGCTGACTGCGAACATAAAGAGTGAATCATTTGGATAATAATATCCGCATGATTTGAAGCCGTCAATTCATGTTCCTGGAACAAGTGAAATTCAATTAAGAATCGCACCATCGTTGCTTTCCAGTTGTCACGAGCTTGATTCATATAGAATCTTGCAAGTTACCTACCAAGTGCTGTTTGAGGTTAACACTAGAAGGATTTCCCCTCATCACTGTGAACACTAAGGTATCACTCTGAGTGTTCTAGCAAGATCGCTAAGATATTGCGTAGAGGCCTGGAACGTGTTTAAATTCATTTAAGAATTAAACCACTGTTGCTTTCCAGTTATCACAAGTTTGATTCATAAAGAATCGTACAAGTCACCTACCATGAGCTTTTTGATATTCGCTCAAGAAGGATTTCCATCTTCATTGTAAATACTTTCGTATTACTCGGATGTTCAGGCACGATCATGAAGATTTTGCGTAGGACTCTTAAGATCTTTCTTACTTTTCACAGTGTGTGAAGAAGCAAGGAAATATGAAAGTGTGTCCTAATGAGATATTTGATGATCTCAAATGGCTCTAGACTCAATCGTGCATTTTGGATTTTTTAGTGATCGGAGGCTGGAGATGAGTGCCACCATTTCAATACCAATTTATTCGGAGTGAATAAATCAATAGATAATGTGTTGTCTCTGTGTGATTAAAACAAATATCTTTTAAGAGATATCTGAGTTAGCTGGGATGGGTTGTGTCTTGCATCACTGGGTCCATGATGTCTGTCTTCAATATCAAGAATCATTAAACAATGATCTTAATAGCATATGTATTGACCCGGTTTCTGCCTAAGGTTGTAAGGAGGGCTTCTTTCTTTACACCCTTTATCTTTAGAATTCTTTTTCATTCTTCAACCCCTTCAATGCTTACCAATACGTCATAACTAGCACCTTGTTGTGATTATTCCAGTGCTAACTTAAGTACTTGGTCGGCATTCAGCTACGTTCACAATCTTTCTCCATCTTTCCTAAGGAATACTATTTCTAGCTATGGAATGTCCTTGGGAAGATTCCTCCGGTTCAAGAGGAATCACTAGACTTTAACCTATCCTACCATCCTTATGTCACCACAATCTTCACCGTCGTGAATAGAGATGTTTTGGGTAAGTGTATGTCACCATGAAATCCATTTTGAAGTGCAAATCCATTTTGCTCCCCCTTAACATATGCCACGATATCCGAAAACATTTCGCACATGTCAGGATGAGCTAGCACGTTAAGTCAAGCCATTTGTGATTGATCATTTCCCATATTAAATCACATTTTCTCCCCCATATTAAAAATATTAACCCAATCGATGTTTTTAATATCAATTGATTTAATAGCATTTTAAGAAAATTTGGGAAGAAAAATGCAAATCCAATTATCTTCATGAATTACACAAGCTCCCCCTCAAATTAATGAGGGTGTACTTGAAACGTAAATTAAATACCTTTTAAACACAAGTGTAAGGTATTTATCACGTGCAAGGATCATATATGATAATGTATTCACAAGATTAGTGATTTACGAGGTTGGACCTGAATGATGGAGAACATCATATGATAGAATCACATGGTTCTTGTTCACGAATGTTGGTCGCCTCGTCGGGTCTGAAGTTATCTCTTGACTCCATGTGTATGATTGATATGTTTGTCTTGACACCAATATGTGAACTTGGCATTCTCGGCATCAAGGATTCTGAATGTTGGACAATTGCTCCCCCTCAATTGTTGACCCGTGTTCTATTGAAAGAGTTGTAGTCACCGTTTGAGTAGTCGCCTCGTCGAGTATGTAGATATCAATTGTAAATTGCTACGGTTGGTGGAGATGATAACTTCATAAAAACAAGATTTCTCTTGTTTTAACAAATAAATGCACTGACACGTACATGTATTCGTGTTAGATTATGTTGTTACGTAAACACAATCCCTTACATGGTTATAAAGTAAACCATGCCCGAGAAAATTAATTCCCGTTGTTGAGTCAAAGCTTTCCGGTGAAATGCTTGACTTTAATGTGAAAAGCGGGTTACTATCAGAAATAATAGCAAGCCATTTTGAGCATGTTTTAAAACATTTGAACTTCTGCTCAAACTTTATTTACAACCCCGTGTCATTATTGAATGACATTTCTAGTGTCGTAAATATTATCGATTCCAGAAGACATGCTCTTTTTATCAAAACATTTTTGAACACACAATTTTGAAAGATTTAGAAAAACCTTTTGAGAAATTCTCGAAAAATTGTGTTCAAAGTTTTGAAAACCAATTGCTTGAGCTTAAGATGTTGAATATCTTACAAAACGAGCTCAAGTCCAAGAAGTTGTAAACTTCCCGTTGTTAAGGAAAAGTTACCATCGGCGATAAACTTTCCTTTTATCTGAAGATCAAGTTCTAAGCTGACATTTACTTAGAAGTTGTTTTCATGAGCTTGAAAAACTGTGAATGTTTTAACGTAAAGCTCATGACTGAGAAAGATGAATTTCCCGTTATGAGGAAAAGTTCTCTTATTTAAAAGATACACTTTCCTTTCTGAGCTTAAAACTTGGAATGTTTTAATGCAAGCTCATGACCGAGAAAATTTAATTTCCCGTTATGAGGATAAGCTATCTTTAAAGATAAGATATCCTAAATATGAAATCCGAGTTACAGTCTGATATTTAACTATAAGTCATTGTGCATGAGCTTAAAAACTTCGAATGTTTTTAATATTAGCTCATGCCCGAGAAAAATTAATTTCTCGTTGTAAAGATAAGTTTATCATCGGCGATAAACTTTCCTTTCTTTGAAGATCGGGTCATCATCTGACATTTAATGATGAGCCTTATACACGAGCTTAAAACCTTTGAATGGTTTTAGGATGAGCTTGTGTCTGAGAAAAATTAATTTCTCGTTTTGAGAGTAAGTTATCGTTGACAAGATAAACTTCCCTGTCTCTGAAGTCCGGGTCATCGTCTGTCATTTAACGAGGAGCCATTTACACGAGCTTAAAACCGTTGAATAGTTTTAATATAAGCTCGTGTCCGAGAAAACTTAATTTCTCGTTTTGAGGGTAAGTTATCGTTGCGTAGATGAACTTCCCTTCCTCTAAAGAACGGGTCACAGACTGTGATTTGAATGTGAGCCTTTGTGCATGAGCTTAAAAACTTAGAATGTTTTTGATATAAGCTCATGCCCGAGAAAAATGAATTTCTCATTGTTAGGATAAGTTTATCATCGGCGATAAACTTTCCTTTCTTGTGACAGCGAGTTACAGTCTGTTATGTGACTGTACGTCCTTTGTACATTGTAAGCTTAACTGCAAATCCCCTGAGACACTTGTTTCTTAGATATCAGCTTCTTCAGCAACCAAACTATGAGAGTGTCCTTAATTGAATGGTATACAATGATTGGACCGCTTCGTTCTTTTGGAAGATCCTCTTTGGTACCTGCATTCTCATTTGGAATTTGCTTGCTTTGATATGGGTTAGTGATATCTATCTTAGAAGCAAGTGGGGGTTCACAGTTTTCTTTTCTTGTGCTAGAGGTGTTCTGAGGAGATGATTCACTTGTCTTAGCTGGTAAACGTTTCCTTTTATAGAAAACCTTAAGTTCAGGCTTAAGTGATGTATCCTCCTTTTCAATTTCCTCCCTAGTAGTCTTAGTAGAATCGGAGACTATCCTAGTTAAAGGGCACTCGTTTCCTACAAGAGTGAAAGTTCTACCAGTGGGGCGCCACATTTTACCAATGGGTTTGATTTTAGCTACCCACTGGGATTTAAGTCTAGCACGGGAGTTCACTTCATTAAGCAACTTTTTGATACAGGAATCATGATTGGCTCTAAAGACACATTTTCTACATGTTTTACAAGTAGAATATTTAATGTCCGAGTAATTCCTAGATGATTGATCGATGCTCCTAGGAGACGTCATGCTACGGTTAGCAGTGTTGGGTAATCTAGAAGGCATTTGACTAGGTTGGACATTGCTATCTTACATGTGTCTTTTGAATAGCTTCCCTTTGACCAAAATCATTTGAACTAGTTATAGACGTGTTCTTTAAACTATTCTTAGAGAAACTAGAAGCAATCATGTGATTAGGTCTTGCTAAAGCTGTTTTGGTCATATTGGGCCTAGTTGCTGGAGTGACTGGTCTAGAAAGATGAACCAAATCAACTTGGGAGGCAAACCGCGGTCTCGAGGAGTGTGGTCGCTCGGATCTAAATACAGTCGGTTGTCTAACGAACTGATTTGTAGGCGGTTTCCCCAAGATTGATGGTTTTTCAAGCTTAGTGTCCACACTAGGTCCTCTATTTTTCCTTAACTCGTTTTTCAAAGCAGCTGTAGCAAACACCTTTTCCTAAACTTGAGCCTTTAAAGTCTCATTCTCTTTGAGCAATCTATCTTGGGATGCTAATTTAGACTCTAGTAACTGAATTTGTTTCAAAAGATTATCCTTTTCAGCTTTAGAATCTAAAACTTTTTGATCCAATTTTCTTTCAAGAACAACGTTTGACTTTTCAAGTTTTTCAAAGTATGTTTCAAATTTGTCCGTTTTCTTAGAAAATTCAAGTTTGGCATCCTCAAGATCTTTTGATTGTTGAGCTACAATCATTTCGAGCTCTCTAATCTTGGAATCAGAAGCAGTCAATGAAGTAGTTATAAGACAATTATCATGATGTTTAGCATTTTGAACACTTTCTCCCCCATTATGACTCACATCGGATGAATCAGAAGTGGTATTTCTATCACTCTTTTTCGTCCCATGTTTGTCATAATTAGGTTCAGAATGCTCAATATGCGGCATGTCGTCAGCATATACATCATAAACAACATTACATTGTACCATGTGTGCAGGCTCTTCGTCAAAAACGGGTAAGGTGTCATCAAAATAGATCTCGTGAACATGCCCTGACGTGCCACTGGTATCATGTTGTCCTCCTGATTTCGTGCTCTTGCCATCGTTAGGCTCCAAGTTTTCAACCGTATGATCATTCTCCTCTTGCATCTCAGATTCTTGCACTCCATTATCATACGCTTGTTGAAGTCGAGATCTTTCATAAATCGAAGACGAGACCGATGTCATGAGTTTCAATATTGTATCACAGAAAACTCGAAGCTCGGTATGTGTGTCTCGAAGAAATGATTGGCAAATCACTGAACTTTCAGACTTGATGATATTGAATTGGAGGAAAGGCGTGAGTTGTGTCACAAGATTCTTATATGCCAGTGCTGATGCAGAGTGATTAAAGTTTTCATGGTTGAGTTGCTCGGCGAGTTTGGTCAAAATGATGAACATCGAATCCATGAATATATGACGATCTTGACTAAAGATGGTCACAAATTCGCTCCCTCCTTGAATCCGTGAAAGAGTAACTAGATGATACTGAAGCATTTGAAATGAAGTGATGCCACTTTCTCTAGTTTTGTCTTGCAAAAGATGTAATTTTTGCAAGTCTCCCTCTCGAGAAGTTGAATTCAAAGACTCCATTGAATTTTGTGGTTGTTTTCGTGATTTTGCAGTTCGTGAAGAAATTTAGAAACAGAAATTCACGAAATATGACAAAACCAAGGAAAAATCCGTAAAAACTGTTAAAAATCCTCGTTTAGTGATATGACTCTTTTCTCGGCAATGTTTGTCGGCTCAAATTGATAAAACAAATCGGATTCCAATACAAATTCGGCTCACTCCAAAACTAAAGCCCGTCAACAAGTAAATCCAAGCTACGGTAAATATAATGATTGGCCCGTTAAATAGTTTACCACTTTGGTTCTTTCTAAATACTCTCCTCAATACGATGTACCAAAAACTAATTATACAAAATTAACTTAATTAACAAAAATTAACTTTAAGATAGAAAAATATAAAACTTTTTGATCCAAAATAAAACACCTAAAAATTAACTCTAAAAAATACAAACTAAAAAAAAATTTGAAAAGCGTCTCCGTCTTTGAGATAAAAGTCTCAGCCACAATTAAAATACAATGTTTGTCTCCGTCTTTGAGATAAAAAAAATTAAAAAAAATAAAATATGATGTACAAGGAAAGAAAAGCGTCTTTTTTTTGAGATAAAAATTGAAAGCAAAGATGCCAAAAACAAGAAACACGTGGCAGTCAAAGCAAAGAGTAACACTCAAACTTTTCCTCGTTCTCTCCGTCTATGACTTTCTTTATAAAGTCTCCTCAAAAGACTCGTCTTCTTTGTTTATGCCGCCCCCTTTTCTCTCTCAACTCCTAAACAGTCAAAACTCAAACCTACTCAACCCCTATTTTTCTCCGCCCCTATTTACTTTTTATCAATCTCAGCCACCAAAAAAAAATTGAAAGCATCACCAATCAAACCATGAACACAGATAACACACCTGGGTCTGATGATTAACCCACGAAGGAAGAAGTCTTGACTTCAAGATCTTTATAAAAAGATCTCGGGTAGGTAATTGATGTGTTTGATTTCGTATAATTAACTGAAATAAAGACTTGACTGAAACACTCTTGTTATCAATCTTGCTTTAATTTCGAAAATCAATAACAGATCGATGATGATGAGATTCGGGTTGAATAGATCAACAAAGATATTGACTCTTCTAAGGAAGATGGAACCGAATCTTAAACTGAGATCTTGTCATTGTTTTGAGTCTAGAGTCGATTTGGAGTTCAAGTGTGAGTCGTGAGTTTGATGGATTAGAGTAAGGGTGTTTTGAGTCTGTGAGGGTGTGTTTAAATTGATCGAGAGTGTGAGACCTGTGTCCCGTTAGATTTGAATCAGGAGAGTCCTTATCCGGAATGCTATTTCCGAGTCTTATCCGGAAAAAAATTTCGACCCCTTATCCGGAAAAACTTTTCGACCCCTTATCCGGAAAAAGTTTTCGACCCCTTATCCGGAAAAATTTAACTCTTTTTGGAGAGAATTTGGTTATGTTACTAAATTGCCTAAATGTACTTGCGTTGTTAAAGGTCCTTGTGATGCTAGTAGTACGTTGGGTTTTGCACAACAAATTATGAAACTAATTGTACTTTCTAATAGGTCTTGATGACTGTTATGATCCTGTTAGCAATGCTTTGCTCACTAGAGATCCTCTCCTGAAGTGAAAGAAGCATATAACATTATTTTTGGAGAGGAATCCCATAGAGGGATTCATGAATATCCTGGTATTATTAAAACTAAAATGAATGCTACTTCTTTTGATGTTAGAGCTATTAACAATAACAATAACAATAGTATTAGGAGAAACTTTAATGATAACACCCAATGATATTATATGCTCAATAATAATGGCACTAGGGGTCCTAATCTTAATATTAACTGTAAACATTATAGTAAGATTGGACAAACTATTGAAATACGCTAAGAGTTAATTATTTTTCCTTCTAGTTTAAAAACTTTGGAAATAATGGTTTTGGTAATAACAAGCCTTAACTTCAATGCTAATGTTGAAGTTAAATATGATAAACCATCTTCTGCTAGTATTTCTTCTAGTTTTGCCTCTGAGTAGATGCAGAAATTTATGTCGTTATTCATTGATAATGACAAAGGTCCTGGTAGTTTCCATGCTAATGTGGCAAGTAGATGTTCTTTCTTTAATGGTTATGTTTGGTTCAATATTATATCTCTAGGTTTTTTTTTTGCCAAAATAAACCTTATGTTGAAACTAATAGTCTTTGTTGGATTATTGATTCTAGTGCTAATCAACATTTAATTGTTTCAACTGTTGGTATGACTATTGTTGATATCTCTAGTCTTAAAATGATTGTTGGTCGTCCTAATGGAAGATTGGCTATTATTAGTCATGTTGGTAAATTGAAATTTACTAATAATGTTGTGTTATATGATGTTGTTCTAGTTCTTTTAAATTGTGTTAGTCTTCTATATGTTAATAAACAGATTAGAGATAGTAAGATGTTGGTTGGTTTTGATGAAGAAGAATGTTATATCCAGGACTTGACCAAACTATAAAACTTTGGGGACTGGCAGTGGGTCTAGTGGAATCTACTTATATCTAATTGTTATCTAGGTAAGTCTGTAATGGTTATGAGTTTTAATGTGTATATGTTGCTTCGGCACAACAGAACTGGTCACCCTGTTGATCAAGTCTTGTCTGCTTTACACAAAGATCTTAACATATCTAAATCTTCTTCTATGCCTGTTTGTGAGGTATGTCATAGGGCTAAGCAGACTAGTGAACCATTTCCCTTTTCTGATCATAAGTCAAAAAGTCTTGGTGATTTGGTTCATCTTGATTTATAAGGTCCTTACAGAGTCACTAGCAAAGAAGGGTTTAGATTCTTCTTGACATGTGTTGATGATTACTCTAAGGTTGTCTGGGTGTATTTAGTTAGGTCTAACGATGAGGCGTTTAATGTTTTTTTCTTACATAAATATGATACATACTTAGTTCAAGATTAAAATCAAAACGGTTAGATCTTATAATGGAACTGAGTTTTGAAATAACAAAATGAGTGATATGTTTTAGAATCTCAGAATCATTCATCAAACATCTAATCTCATACCCATCAACAAAATGGGATTGTTGAAAGGAAACATAGATATCTAGTTAATGTCGCAAGAGGTCTTATGTTTCAGGGAGGAATTTTTTTAAGGTTTTGGTCTAAATTTATTCAAACTGATTTATATCCTTAAAACATGTCGCCATCATCTATATTAAATTGTAGATGTCCCTATGACTTCAAACCTATTATTTCCCATTTGAGGCCTTTGCTTGTCTTTGTTTTGCTACTATACTAAACAATCATGAAAATTTCTGTTTAAAATGTGTTCTCATGTGAAAAAAGTTTATAAATTGATAAGTTTGGACACTATAAATGTTTTCTTTCCAGAGAGGTTAAGTTTTATGAAACTCTTTTACCTTTTAAAATGAAACCTAGCGATTCAATTTCTAATGGTTGAAGTAACTAGTGAGGGTGACCAGCTAAATTTTTTTGAAACCCATAGGTCCTATTGTCCCAGTGATAAAGGTAGAAATTCGTCTATTGGACGATAAATCCAACAAACTAAAGCTCTACCACATAATCACTAGACCGTGAGATCTCTCGAGCACAAGTAGCAACCTTCTAATGAAGAACTAACGAACAAGATCACAAACCACAAAGAGCCGAACGATTACATTCTTATACCAACGATCAGTTACAAGAAAGATTAGAAGATGTTGTGTGATTTGAGCATCACCCCCTACCTCCTTTTATAGGGTGATGGCGTTGATTACAAAGCATATGTCGGTTAATAAAACCTGTGACCCAACCTTAGCGAAATTACACACTTCCATAAACACAAACATACAATATAAGGTAAGTTACCTAATCGAAAAATATTAACTAGAATTGGAAACTATATTAACAACTTCCACCTTAGTGACAAGACTAGTTAACTCCGACACCAAGTATGTCCATGCAATACTTGAACTCCGGACCTGGAACCACCTTTGTAAATGCGCTAGCTGCATTATCTTTTGTGCATGTCTTAGCCACTTCAATCATTTTAGATTCTACAATCTCCCTGATGAAATAGGTCAGAGTGAAGCTAGTTAAGTACCTCATTCTTTAGGAACGCAGAGTGATCCGCTTATTCTTTTCTAGTGATGTTTAACTAAAACATTATAAATATCAAATAAAAACTTAATTTTTATATAGTTCCAAGATAAGTAAATATATATTCAATAGACAAGATATTGACTTACCTTAGTCAGTCTGGTTTAAAAAATAATATTTTTTTCATTTATTAAATATTAAACTATTTAGGAAATAAATCAAACATAATCAAAAGAATATACACATGATTAAAATATCAAGATGTTAAATATAAATAGCATGTTATTTATCACATAAATAACTAGATACCATAAATTAAGAAAATATTCTAAATCCAATCTTAATATTTATTCTAGTTTTGTTTTGTAACAAAAAAATTGATAGGGAAGTAGAGGCTGGATATATAGATTGTTTTATTAATTTTTTTTCGGGTGTCTCAAATTGACCTCTAAAACAATTTTATAACAACAATCTAAAGCATGCATAAACCAAAGTAATTAGCGTTTTCTAGATTGAGTAGCATTACTAAACATGTTAAGCATCTAAAACATGGATCATAACATTTAGCATACACGATTTAAACATGCATAACATACCGGAAAACACGTACATTGCACATGTAGTTGTAATTAACGTTTTCCTATCAACTAAAAATCATGCAAAATCTTTTTTAATGGGTTATTGTGGATCTAACCGTATCTATATTAACAAATACTATATCTCTAATTAATTCATAATAATAGATCAAGAAAAAATTGTGTTTGCATCCTTTTTAGTCATTTTAATGTAATTACAATGTATATGATTTGACTCGTGATGCCACTGTTGGAATTAACAACTAATAAATATAAATATCATGCATCAAGAGTAAATGCAGCGAAAGATTAAGGAGTACATATGTACATGTAATTAACACAAATGAGAACAAGACTAAATACCTGCTTGATCATAAATGGTGGAAACTAGCTAGATCACCAAATCAAGAACACCTCTCCAATTTATTACACTAATTCATATCCAAAACCTTAAGATAAAAGTTATGATCTTCTCTAAGGTAGTCCAAACAACACCTCAATCAACTATCCTTGATTGTTAGGTCTTGACACTTGAATACTTGATAAACCAAGAGGTAAAAATTCCTCTTGGTTCCTTGCTGTAGTCGACGACTAATAAGTGTGCAAACACTTATCCTTTTACCACTTAAAACAATGAAAAATGAGAACAAAATGTGTATTTAATATCGTAAATATCGGAATTATGCGTGGTTTGTGTTTTTGTTGTGAAATAAGTACAAAATATCAAAATGAAAGAAAACACGGGATTTCACGGTCATTTATTGAAGAAAAGGACAAAAAGACAAGGTCAAGAAACGGAAAAATGAGCACGAGAACGGAAAGAGCACAAAATTACGAAGCCAAAGGTTCCAGCCTTGCCACTTAACTCGTCTCAGTTTGCATTTTTTATATTCTAATATTTTATTTTTAAATTTTAATATTTTATTAATCTTAGTAAAACATAAATATATAAAAGTTTTTTATTTTATAATAGTTCTTTTAGTATTGAAATAATTAATTTTGATTTTTAAATATGTTTAGTTATAGTAGTTTTATTTTTATTTATTTTTATCTGTATTTAAACTAACACAAAAATATTAAAAAGAAAGAAAATAGCATGTGTGTTTCTTTTGTGAGTAGTTAGGTGCATGCTTCTAAAAGATTAAAGATAGTGGAGTTGGATTAATCAAGAGCCATTAGATGAAAAAATAATCAAAGGTGAAGATAGGTGATCCATGTGAAGTGCTCACATTGGTCTATCTAAAAAGTATCTTTCATCCTGTTGGTGGAAACACATCATCACCTACCAAATGACCAAGACGCCCTCAAGTTAATGAATAGAAGATGGTTAAGAGACTAAAAAGACTTATCTACACCAAGCATCATGACTTCAACCATAAATAGCACCTCATCTTTCTTCATTTTGTATGTAGATTTTAGGTAGATAAATAATGTCAATTTTATTTCTTGTTTTTTAATGTATTTTTTGTTCAAGCTTTTGTACTAGCTTATCATTAAGCATTTTCTTATCAATAAAAGTTTATCTTTTAGCTTATTGTTATCTCTTTTATCTTAATCTCATTCTACCTTTCTTTTTATTTTTTTTTATAATCTAGCCTATTATTTGGGATTAGTTTTTATAACTTTTTCTAAATAACTTAGATTTATATAAAAGCTTGGAATAATTCATTTTATTTCAAGCTTATTGTGGGCTTATTTTCCTAGATCTAGCTTATTGTTGGAGAATTTATTTAATTAGCTTTTTAGCTTTTTAAATCTCATGAGTTCTAAGCTTAGGCTTACAACTTATTAATAAGCTAGGACTTTAGTTAGTTGCTTTTATATTATTTAGTTTACATCTTTATATTTTTGCAAGTAGTTAATTAATTTAGTTAAACTTATTTTTATCATTAGATTTACTTTTTAATATTGTTGATCTATTAGTTTGTAGCCTAAAAATTAAAGTATTTTTATAAAACTTAAACAAATAGTTTAGACCTATTAGGTATTTTATAAAATAGTTTAGATCCATTGATTTTTTGTATAAAAATTAAAATATTCTTATAAAATATAAAACAATATTCTAGATCTATTAGTTTTGTTTAAATCTCTTTAGTTAATATTAATAGTTGTTTATTATTCTAACCTCTTGTGTTATTGTGATCTTGACGAATCGATTCACGTTTGGTAAAAAGCTTATGGTTTAATAGATTTGGTTCAAATTTGATTTGGTTGGCCGTGTACTTTACGGGCCGGGTTACACTTTAGATTAAGTTTGATTTGATTGGTCGTGTACATTACGGTCCATATTTTGTTGATATGGTTGGCCGTGTACTTTACGGGCCGTGTATTTTGTTGATTATGTTGATTGTGTTTAGAGCGTTATCTTCGGACCAAGGGTACCAAAGTTCTCTCCTTTTTAAATTTCTAGCTTATTCGTTTTAGATTAATTAATTAATTAATATAGTTTAAATTGTTTTTTAAAAATATATTTTTTTTATAAAAATCGTTTTAATTAGTTTTAAATATTATTATTGTTTTAAAAAATAGATTTAAAGGTTTAAAAATTGGTTTTCATTTAGATAAGCTTATTATTAGTATAAAGTTTACACCTTTTGTGATTATTAAGCTTACTAGTATATGAATCTTCAAGCTTTACAATCTAAGAGATTAATAAGATAAAAAGGTTAAAGCTTTACGCTTTATTTTTAAGTTTATCTTTGTGATTTAAATTTTTGTCACTTTTACTTGTTATTACGTGCTTGAATTTAGATTAATCTTGCATTTAGAATTATTAATATGTTTAATTATAGTTTAGTTTTGTTGCATCTAGATTTTAAATTGTAGTTTAATTATTTTACATTTTAGAGTAATTTTATGTGAATTATTTGCGCTTTTATTTTTATATATTCCTTAGCCTAAATAATTTATCCATTTTAGTTTAATTAGACAATAGATACCAAACAAATACTATTAACCAAAAACGACAAATCTTGTGAGAAATTTGATATCAATTCGAGTCGATTTGAGGAACGAAAAATACATTAAATAACTTGTTAAAAAATGATTATTAAATTGGCGCCGCTGTCGCTTCGATCTCGTTACGATTGACGATTTTTCGTGAGATGATTTGGATTTTGGGATCCGTTCACTTTTGAACGTTATTTTCTTGCAATCAAAAATTTAAAAAACCAAAAAAATCACAAAAATAAAAATACAAAAAAATAAAAAATCACAAAAGCAAATTCTTTCCTAAGATTTGCACCCAAAAAATCCAAAAGTAATACTTTTCCTAAATTATTACACCAAAAATATTACATACTATTACTATTTTTCTTATATCGATTTCTTTCGTTTTTTAATTGTGAATATATTTTTCTTAAAAAAATACAAAAAGATTTTCTTTTTACTATAGATATTACGTATAAGAATCCCAATATACAATATTCAATAATTATTGCTTGCAATACCCCGTATTTGGAGGAGTTCCGGTTCCATATAAGTGTATCGATCTAACAAAATAAAAGGAAAAAATAGATAAATACTTTCGATAAGCAATAATTCGAAAAAATACGAACTATACGGTGAATAGATAGGCGATGTGCTATAAAAGACCGTCTAAGGGAAGCTAGGTACTTAAGTGCTTCGCACCACCTCATTCCCCCCGTTCACTTGTGAGTATTTTGAGAAGGTTGGCTAATCGAGGGTTTTGCCACCCAAGTAGTATTACCTATATATTATTTTTTGTTGCTTTTTCATATTGAACCTCGAGAGGGATAATCTCTTCCCTTTCAAAGTCGACCGAGGGCTCCTCCCTCATTCCTCGTTGTTAGTTTTATTCGCACTCGCGCGTTTACAAACATACCGCTTGGTGTATCATATTCTTCTTCGAAGAAGAATAATAATACCGTGACGAGTCAAGATAATCCCGAGTATTGTGACATTGACATGGCTATGGATTCGTATGTCGATTGTGTAGGGTGTGGGAGACCATCGTCTTGTTGTAAATCATGTCAATGGTGTCCATGCGAGCGGTGCGGAAGAGATCTCCCCAATTCACAATTTGGACATTGTCTATCATACAATTCGATCAATTGCTACTTCACCTCTAATGACACTATCTCACCCTCTTCCATATATGGGGATCCTTATCCGCAAATTCAAATGCCCCAGATTGCAAAATTGTGGGGGCCCTCACGATACTTTTCCTTGTTAATAAATTATTATGATCCAAATTCGTGCTATAATTCCGGTTTTCATAATTTTGTGCCCCCACATTACACCCTCGATCATCAACCTTCTTTCAGCCTAAGTGACAAAGAACGAGTCCTTCTTTTCACAGTCTGTGGAAGTTTAATTCGACTAAGAGAAACATTGGGCGAGCAACAGCGACAAGAGCAAGTATATAGTCTTAATGCTTATACCTCTACGCCTCTTGTGATTCCATATTGTTATGTTGATGACGAGGATGATATTTTTTTATCTCAACCCATCTTCTGAGATTACTACTCCTACTCTTGATATCCCAATGAGTCTAAGGATAGTGATATATCGAGTGAGATTAGTGACTTTGGTCTCGACAATTTTTTTGATGAGGTTTGTGATGTGCCGACTTGTGAGGAGCTTACGGAAGAGGTCGCTCTTAATGATGACATTTCTCCATGCTATGATAATTTCACGCTTGAAATTTCTCCTTTTTACCCATTCCACTGGGAGATGAAGGCGAGGTCGATTTATTTTCTCTGGCTTATGAGAAGTTCACCGATGAACTTGCTCTTTTAGATAAGGTGGAACACGTTATTTTTCGCGATAAATTATTGAAAGTACATCTTCTTATTGCTGAAATTGAAGCGTTGAATTCTACTCATATTACCGAGTCTTTACCCCCGTCTCTTACTCCCGTTGAGAATAATGACACATTTATGGAGGAAATCGACATTCTCTCAATACCTCCGGGTATTGATGATGATGACAGGAGGGGGACATTCTTTTTGATAATTTGATGCATGAAGATATTGTCCCAAGTTCCCCTCCCGAGCACCTTTCATCCCACACTTTAGAGACCATTACTAAGGATGAGTGCTTTGACCAGGGAGGTGACATTCATTATTCTATGATTGATGCCTTTACAGCTTTGTCGCTTAGTGACCATCATACGTCTTTTGGGGATGACATTTTGATTCCTTTACCCACCCCACCTCCCGTGGATGATAACTTCACATACTTCTTGTATGTTGAGAGGACCTTTTTACCTTTCATGACTTATCCCCCGGACTCTCATTTACTATTTTCCTCTGGGAACGAGGACAAGATTTTTGATCCCGGTATCGATATTAGAGGCTTCCCTTTTGAATGCTTAATTCGGGAATTCGAGTCGAGCTACAGACACTTTTGATTAAATCAAACATCGTTTAACTAGGATAGATTTTACCTTTTCCACCTTTTCACCTTTTCCATAATAAGTGTAGGGGGGGCCATGTAGCTTGTTTGTGATGTGTTGTGTAGGGATGTGTGCTATCAAGTTCCATTTTTGGTGCCTTTTGATGACACGTGATCCCGTGTACCCGGTTGCCTTTGATTTGTTTTTGATATTTTGATTTGATTTTGTATATAAATAAACGTTGACAACGTAATCACTTTAGTTGTCTCTTCCTTAGCTCGATTTAAACTAAGTGCACAATGTCCTAAGTGTAGGGGATATTTCTCCCACATGCTTAAATATTGAGGACAATGTTTATATTAAGTGTAGGGGAGACTTCTATCGAATTATAAGTGGCCTTTTCCATTAAAATGTCCTCATAATAACCGGAAAATTAATATTTTTGACGTTTTTTTAATAATTTTGATATATTTTGGCCTAGTAGTATTTTTTATTTATTTTCTTTTATCTCCTTTCCTTTTGTCATCACTATCATATGTATATATTCTATTTCATGAATAAAGTAAAAAAAAATGGAAATGAATAAATAAAATGGTTTTAACAAGCTTAGACGTTTTTGATATAATAGGCCCGTCGTGTATATGTTGACTCAGCCCGAGTTTACTTATTTGAGTTTACTCTAGCTATTATCCTTAACCATATGGACCTTAATTGGTTTATTAGGCTAAGCATCCACGAGTCTCATTCCTTGAGATTTTAAATTATGGAGAACGAGAAATGATAGAGTCAATTATAAGTTTGTATTCTTTCATGAACTTATGTGAGTTAATTATAAGTTTTTTCTCGCATCACTTGTAAATAAATAAGTGCAATAAATAAGGTCGTACGATTTGAAAAATTACTTAGCTTCTAGCCCAAAATCGTTTAAAAGTTGCTCGGGATTAATTAGAGTTCATAGCTAAGGCATAACTTATTGAAGCGGGACGCGAAGATTGACGTATCCAAAAAGGCCCTAACAAGACATGAGGATACCCGAGTCCAAAAAGGCCCTCGCAAGGCATGAGTATTCACTTTTTTTGCTGAAGATTCTAAGATGATGTGAAGATCATTAATCCAAATCAATATGAAGGATCAAGACACACGACGAGAAGCAATTTACTCCCATAAAGATCATGGAGAAGTCTATCCAAAAAGGCCCTCGCAAGGCATGAGGATAAATCGATCCAAGTCCGAAAAGGAGGCAGATCGTTGTATATCAAAATCCTAAATAAAGAAGAGGATAAATGAAGAAGTCGTGGTCAACGTTTGAAGCATCTCTCACTCCTAATGAAGATGTATATATACGAAGAGAAGACCATAATTTCAAGATCGTCTCTCAAGATTTGAAGTTTGAAGTGCATGCCAAATATCGGTCTGAGAAAGGTCTCAAATCATGAAATGAGTTATGCCAAGATATGAACTTTATGAGATTTCGAGAAGTCGTTTTAAAAGATTTTGTCATTTAGCTAAATATTAATTAAATCGTCCTACTTTATTTTCGGCCTTAATAAATTATCGAAATAAGTCAAAAAATGCATCTTCGTGATCATTCAAGACAAAAAAAATACAAGAGATACACCGTAGGAATAAGGAGGTCTAAGTGAATAATTAAACCACATGAGTATGTGTTAGCTTTACTAACTTGTAATTACAATGATCTCGTTTTTATGCTTGGTATGGGGAACGTGAAACTTGAGGGTGATAAATATTCATGGCACCAAAAGCCCTAATTTAAGTCTCTGATTTCTTTACGAGTTATTTCCATCAAACAATTTCAAGTAAATAAATAAATGGAAATTGTTATATCCTTTGTTCTTTCAATAAATTTTATATTTCTTCCATCGTACTTTAATTTCTTTTTATAGTAGTAGTAATAAAGGCCAAGATCGATTAATTATGAGAAAAATGTAAACTTTTGCCTTAATTTATTACATTGCACGGGGACATTGCAATGCTCAAGTGTAGGGGATTTAATAAGTGTGTGTAAACACTTATCCTTTTACCACTTAAAACAACGAAAAACGAGACCAAAATGTGTAATTAATATCGTAAATGTCGGAATTATGCGTGGTTTGTGTTTTTGTTGTGAAATAGGTACACAATATCAAAAGGAAAGAAACTACGGGATTTCACGGTCATTTATTGAAGAAAAAGACAACAAGACAAGGTCAAGAAACGGAAAAAACGAGAACGAGAACGGAAAGAGCACAAAATTACGAAGCCAGCGGTTCCGGCCTTGCCGCGTAACTCATCTCGGTTTGTATTTTTTATATTCTAATATTTTATTTTTAATTTTAATATTTTATTAATCTTAGTAAAAAATAAATATATAAAAGTTTTTTTATTTTATAATAGTTCTTTTAATATTAAAATAATTTTAATTTTGATTTTTAAATATTTTTAGTTTTAGTAGTTTTATTTTTATTTATTTTTATCTATATTTAAACTAACACAAAAATATTTAAAAGAAAGAAAATAGCATGTGTGTTTCTTTTGTGAGTAGTTAAGTGCATGATTCTATAAGATTAAAGATAGTGGAGTTGGATTAATCAAGGGGTAAAAGTTATACAATACCAACGTACTTATTCAAATGTACTGACTTTAAGCACTTACTAATTTATCGCTAGACAGCAGACATTAACAATGAAATTTTAAATTTGTTTCGACTTTACCAATATGTTCTTGAAATGACTGTATTACCCTTGTCTTCTTTATTGCTGACTCACTGTGACATTTTTAATTACCTGGGCAAATTCATACCTGATACTCTTCTTCATCTCACCAAACCCACAGTAACACCAAATATGACCATGCACCGCAATCCTAACCAGAAAATCAAATACAATAACGTCTAATCAACTACCAATCAAGTTTCAATAAATACCAACAACCGCAAAAACAAGATCACGACTTGTTAAAATCCGACACAAACGGGTAATAAACCCAAATATATTATAATACAATAGAACAAAATCCAATTATAAAATTACAAATGATTACAAAAGCCAACAAGGTAAATTAGATAATGAAATCAAGGAAAGATATCTAGTCAAAAATGACGGCTAAAGAATAGAGTACATTGAATTCGCTACCCAACAAAATAGACATGTTATAAAATCAATGTCATAATCCAATTGAGGGAACATTTTTTTTCCCGTCCGTTTTTTTTATTCTCTTTATAAATTAAAAGAGAAGATTTACTATACAACATGAAGATATTTATATCCAAATGACCAGACACAAAAATAACAACATTCGTTGGTGTCTAAAAAAACAAATATGATTTGAACTTTTAAGCCACGGCAAAGTTTCATCCTCTCAAATCTCAATGAAATGGAGAAAGGTCCAAAAACAACATAACATTGTAGGTGATGGTGGTTGAAGGTGGCGGTGGTTGAAAGTGGCGGGTGACAGTCGAAGGTGATGAGGATAGTGGTTGAATGTGGTAATATATGTAATTATGTTAAAGAAGACAAGAGTAATTCCGTCATTTCAGTGTCATATTGGTAAAATATATAAACAATTTGAAAGTTTATTGGTAATGTCTAACGACTAAATTGTAAGTGTTTAAAGTCGGTACATTTTGATAAGTACGATGGTATTGTATAGCTTTTACCCTTAATCAAGAGCCATTAGATGAAAAAATAATCAAAGGTGAAAATAGGTGATCCATGTGAAGTGCTCCCATTGGTCTATCTAAAAAGCATCTTTCATCCTATTGGTGGAAACACATCATCACCTACCAAATGACCAAGATGCCCTCAAGTTAATGAAAAAAGATGGTTAAGAGCCTAAAAAGACTTATCTACCCCAAGCACCTTGACTTCAACTATAAATAGCACCTCATTTTTCTTTATTTTGTATGTAGATTTTAGGTAGCTAAATAATGTCAGTTTTATTTCTTGTTTTTTTAATTTATTTTTCTTTCAAGCTTTTGTACTAGCTTATCATTAAAAACTTTCTTATCAATAAAAGTTAATCTTTTAGCTTATTGTTATCTCTTTTACCTTAATCTCATTCTACCTTTCTTTTTATTTTTCTTTATAATCTAGCTTATTATTTGGGATTAGTTTTTATAACTTTTTCCAAATAAGTTAATTTTATATAAAAGCTTGGAATAATTCATTTTATTTCAAGCTTATTGTGGGCTTATTTTCCTAGATCTAGCTTATTGTTGGAGGATTTATTTAATTAGCTTTTTAGTTTTTTAAATCTCATAAGTTCTAAGCTTAGGCTTACAACTTATTAATAAGCTAGGATTTTAATTCGTTGCTTTTATATTATTTAGTTTACATCTTTTAATTTTTGCAAGTAGTTAATTAATTTAGTTAAATTTATTTTTATCATTAGATTTACTTTTTAATATTGTAGATCTATTAGTTTGTAGCTTAAAAATTACCCGTAAACAAATAGTTTAGATTTATTAGGTATTTTATAAAATAGTGTAGATCCACTGATTTTTTGTGTAAAAATTAAAATATTTTTATAAAATATAAAAATATATTCTAGATCTAATAGTTTTGTTTAAATCTCTAATTAATATTAATAGTTGCTTATTATTCTAACCTCTTGTGTTATTGTGATCTTGGCGAATCGATTCACGTTTGGTAAAAAGCTTATGGTTTAATAGATTTGGTTGTCCGTGTACTTTACGGGCCGGGGTTACGCTTTAGATTAAGTTTGATTTGTTGGCCGTATATTTTACGGGCCGTATTTGGTTGATTTGGTTGGTCGTGTACTTTACGGGCCGTGTATTTTGTTGATTATGTTGATTGTGTTTTAGAGCGTTATCTTCGGACCACGGGTACCAAAGCTCTCTCCTTTTTAAATTTCTAGCTTAGTCGTTTTAGTTTAATTAATTAGATTAATATAGTTTAAATTGTTTTTTAAAAATATATCTTTTTTTATAAAAATCATTTTAATTATTTTTAAATATTATTATTGTTTTAAAAATAGATTTAAAGGTTTAAAAATTAGTTTTCATTTAGATAAGCTTATTATTAGTATAAAGTTTACACCTTTTTGTGATTATTAAGCATATTAGTATATAAAGCTTCAAGCTTGATCATCTAAGAGATTAATAAGCTAAAAAGGTTAAAGCTTTACGCTAAAGTTTATCTTTGTGATTTAATTTTTTTGTCACTTTTACTTGTTATTACGTGCTTGAATTTAGATTAATTTTTTCATTTAGAATTATTAATATTTTTAGTTATAGTTTAATTTTGTTGCATCTAGATTTTAAAATTGTAGTTTAATTATTTTGCATTTTAGCGTAATTTTATGTGAATTATTTGCGCTTTTATTTTTATATATTCCTTAGCCTAAATAATTTTCCTCATTTTAGTTTAATTAGACAATAGATACCAAGCAAATACTATTAACCAAGAACAATTAATCTCTACGATAAAATTAGATTTCAATTCGAGTCGATTCGAGGAAAAACGATTATACTAAAAACCGGTTATTAACGACCAAAGAAAAAATAGAAAGAGAGGGAGAGAGAGGGGGGGATTTGATATTTCAACTTAATGAAAAGTGATCTAAAATTTTTGTATTTATACTAAAGTTTAGGCTAAATAAAGAATAGATAATATCTAATAAGATCTTCCTATATTTCGCTTTTAGATCCATTCTTTTCTTTCTCTCTATATTCGATCGAGGTATAGGGTCTTATATCATTGATTTTTGACTTTTTTGACTTTCTAGAATTTTAACATTAAGTAATTAGATTAATTACCCTAAAGTCTTAGATCTTTTAGTTAATCTTCGTTTAAACCTTTTAACTTACCTATTAACTATGTTGATTATTCACAATTGCCAAATTAGATATACATAATAAATATAACCATAATATATTATATATCTTAATAGAAGACGGTCTATATGTCTAAGTGCGTGACCTCTTAACTTATCATGAACCTTCGCTTTTTGTATCATTTAGCAATGCACACAGATTGACACTCTTTTCTATATCCTCGGCATGTATACGCTCCAACAACGGTACACCAACATCAACCACATAATCTCTAGAATTTTCTTAAACTCGACAATATAAGCTCTACTAC